>JANRMT010062829.1:16462087-16501194 GCA_026402145.1 Polypterus bichir lapradei
TCTATCTATCTATCTATCTATCTATCTATCTATCTATCTATCTATCTCACTTTCATGAAATAATAAAATACACTAAGAAGCTAGAGAAGCTAGTACAATTTGAATGTAAATTCAGCATATGATGTCTTTATTGTTGTGAGCAATCAATACTTATGAAGGAACAAAGGTTTCCAGACTGGGATTCATTGGAAACCAGAAAAGAAATGCATATGTTAAGGAGATTTATATTATGCCACATTGCAAATGTGTCTGTGGACAGCTGTTACTCCTGTGAACTGACAATGTGTCACTCTTGGGACTACTACTAAAGACATTGGTTTACACGACATAAGCACAGGTAAATGAACTTTAAGCAAAACCTATAGTGTTTAGGAGATTTTATTGATTTTTTGCATTCTGTCAGGTAAACAAATTTTTGCTTGGCAAGTTATTACAAGCAGATTGGTTAAGTGCAGGGTGTAATTGAACATATGTTCGTGCTGATGAAAGCTTTCTTGTGTTTCTTTGTTACCAAAAGAGAAAAAAGGGAATTAAAATTTTAAAAGCAGCATAAGTGTGAGGTGGTGCTACAGTGGGTCTTAAGAGCAATGCTAAATTGAAACTGACATATAAAACAAATTGTCATGCCCTTGTGAATAAAGCAAAGCAAACATGAACAAATACATCAGCATATCTATTTTCACTTCACAGATCACTACAAATCTGAGTTAATAGTAATAATAATAAACTGAAATAAATAAACAGTGATGCAGTGCTGCAGGGTCAACATCCTGTGTTAGAATCCTGTCCCAGTCCCTGTCTGCATGGAGTTTCTCTGTTCTCCCCATTTCTGTGTGTTTTTTCTCAATGTAATCCTCCTGTCCTACTGTATTCTAAAGACATGAATTTTAGGTTAAATGTCGATTCTAAACAGGCTTCATCTGGGGTGTGTCCATAAGTGAGCCCTGCAATGGATTCAAACACTTTTCAGGATTTGATTCTTGCCTTGGCCCTGGCCCTCCACGACCTTGAATAGGCTTAAGAGAGTTTGAAAATGTTATGTAGTAAAACAGATACAATAGTAATAAATAAAACTAGCACTTCAAAGAAGAATAAACATACTTCAGTAATGTCAGTGACAGGGTGGTGCAGACAAAGGGTGGGGTGCTTGACAGCACTAATGAAAGAATTCTGTTATTAATTTTAACATTTATTGCACTATTTGTAAAACCTTCAGCTTCTTAAAATCCCACTATACCACAATGTGTCCAAATTCAGCAGAACTAAATAATTTTTTAAAATGTTAAATTTAAAGAAAATAATCCCACTAAATAATTTATCAAAATTTTTAATGAGTATTATTGGCATATTTGAGGGATCGAACAGATAGACAGAACTAAAGAGTACTACTGTATATGATAGATAGATAGATAGATAGATAGATAGATAGATAGATAGATAGATTAGTTGCTTTAATTCAGTCGAAACCAAAAGCAAGTAGATGTAAGAGATGCCCTACTGATCTAAGTGAGGCTGATATTTTCTTCCTGTTAAAGAGTACAGAATTCTGTTTTATTTGGTGAAATTACGTGTCGGTTTAACATTAGTTTGTCAATTACTACTGTTTTGTCCTGTCTTGTTCAAGTAACTTTTCTATCAAATGGAACCCAGCCTCAAAATAGACACCAGAAATTATGTTTTCAGCATTTCATCTGCTCATATACTTCAACTACAGTTTTGGGCACTTGGCTAAACCGGTTTACTTTATGTACGGTGCTGGTATGATAAAAGGGGTGGATGTCATGGCCAGATGGTTAGCGTCTTTTAAACGCTTCCCATCAACAAAAACTGCATGCCAGCAAGAAATATTTTTCCTCTGTGAAATCATGTAATATTGAGTATGTATTTGTTAATGTTCTTTTTTATGTTTTATTTGATAGTTTAGCTGTGAACGTTCCATTTTTCTAAGAAGTGTACTAATAGGCAGTCACAGTAAGGCATTATAAAAGCATTTTGCTGTAGTTATGAAGAAATCCCAGTAGAGTTTCTTGACATGCTTCTACTGAATAATTCAAAGGTAGTCATGATGTTTGACATGTGCATTTTGTGCTGGATATAAATTTTAAAATGTTTATCAATACATTCTTTATCAAACCTGTGTAATCCAGTTCAGTGAAGTGAGGGCAAGGCTATTCCTGCAACATTAGGTGCAAGGCAGGAATAATCCCTGGATTAGGTGCCACACACACACTCACTTTGGGCCAATTTAGAGTCACTGTGGGAAAACATAAAATAAAAGAAAGTTTGATTGGTTGAAATCTACGTATATTACACTTTCTGCTTTCTTTGAAAGAAGCAGGATGTCTCCAACAATGGGAGGAAAAAATACAAATAAAAAATGAATTAAAAGTTCCATCCATTTGAAATGGGTGCGTTCATTTCCACTGCTTCTGTGTCTGTTTTCTACTCCACAGTCCTAGCTAGCACTGACTGTGGATTAAGTAACGCAGAAGGAGGTTAAGATATACCTTTGTTTACTTGCATGCCATGAAAGGTAGTTGACAGGATTTTCATGTACAGTGTCTGCGGTCCGTGACAGAGGCACCTTGGAAATTAAGTCTTTGGCAATCCCTTTGAAAGTAGAAGCAATGAAGGATGGAAGTCTTTTCCAGCTTTACTCTGTCCTAGGAAGATACAAACATCATTTGTTCATCCATCTGTTCTTTGCAAGATTAAAGCACAGTGACAACACACTATCTACAACAATACACCCCACAAATGTAAAAATGTTAAATCAACAAAACATTGAGCAAGGATTTACTGCATTCACTGTATGCTAACCTAAAAAGAAAAAAAGGTGTCTAGCCAGGGATGTGAAAAATTAATCCGAGAGTTTGCTCAGAATTAGCAGAATTTGAATGAAAAAGGAGGCCTGAATTCCAAGGGTTCATTCTTATCATCAGGATAAGCAAAACATAAATGGGTACTGTAGTTTTTTACTATACTTGTAAAGGTTTTCTGTCATATGGCCTGTAGGTGTTACACAAAAAAGGACATGGCTGTTACTATATGCTGTAATTACTGCCAGAATTACATGCCGCTGTTTAGAATAACTTAATCATTCTAATTTAATTTATCACTCCTCAAAAAGTATAACCTATAAAGGCTTTTTAATAAATAAGCAAGAACACCATCTAAATAACAGAAAACACAAAGCATTACTCAATGCATGTTAATTTATGTGTTTATAGAAAACATATGTCCATGTCCTCAAGCTTGCGTTGGTTTTTATAAGGTTACTGCTGTTTTCTCTCATATTTTAAAGAGATGATTGTCAGGACTGGTGGTGCCTCTGAATTCGACTGGCATAACTAGGTTGGATTGCCTTATCCAAAGTTGCTTCCTAGCTTTCTTCTGACCCTGTTAAACATTCTCTAGCTCTCTAAGCTCCTGAATTGAAATTAAAAAGCTCAAAAATGAATAGATGAAATGGAATGCTCCCATCACGGCATGAAGCTCTGCTGTACTTTTTTATTATTTAGTAATATTTTCCCACCTATCCTTTGTACCATTTGATTTTGTGCTCTTGTGTAAAACTAAGAAATTCATATTAGGAGAACTGGAGACATAATCTGCTCTGTATTTTACTTAATTATTAAGAGTTGACAAATGCTTGTGGGACTGACCAAACTATGAGCAGTTCTGAAAGGAGTGTATAATTTAAACCATTTTCCTTCAATATTAAGTGTCAAGACATGTCAGACAAAATTACAGTATGTGTGATCACATTTATTTGCAGTTCTTGCACAGTTGTATTGTGTTTTATTTTTACTGGCAGTTGGTATGGTGATAAAGCAAGGATTTTGTTTGGTTTCACTGCACATCCTATACTTTTTTAAAATAGTTGTGAATATCTTCAGAGTGTTCATTGGTCTTAGTTACGTTTCCTAATCAGAAGTCAGTGCTTTGATAATCGTGAAGCTTGGCTTTTTTAGTGCTGTTATTCCTCCATGACAAATCTTATTCATATTGTAGGATTTCCTTTTGTGAGAATGTTATACTGTACATACTTTTTGAGGACTATGCACTTCTCGGTCCTTCCCCTTTCTCTCATTTATTTCAAAACATTTTATTAACAGGGATACTTCACACAGCTTCAAAAAGAAGCAAGATAGCTGGTTTGCAGCTTATTATTAACTGATGGCTGATTAAGAAAACTGGAAGCAATTAGAACTTAAATGCTGCAGTTTAAAGTTAGTATAAGCAATCATAACAAGTGCATTAACTAAAAAGTTGAGCCTAGAAAACATCGCTGTGACTTTGCTGCTTGTAACCAACCACAGATTCCCAGATGCATGCACATTCGAGGGACACCTCAAGGACTCTTCCCAGGGTGAGAGGCTGCTAACAGGTTTGTCTCTTTTTTCTTCCTCAGCCCAGAGATGATTCACCTTTAGGGTATCTGACCACGCAGCCTCTGGAGGAACCTTTGTAAATGGGAGATATCCCTGAATGTCCGAGTCCCATTTGGACCAAAACCTTAGACAAGAATGGAGCTCACTAAGTTTTCGATAGCGAATGAGACCTCAGTTAATTTTGCCATAGCGGTGATTTATGACTATTTTAGTGCCATTGAGCCTTGGTTTACTTTGATCGCATAGAGAATAAAGGGGACAACACAGGAAAACTTTGTACAAGCACTAAGTGTTCCTTTCACCCATCCACACCTGGGATACTGTGAACTGGATTTATCATTTTATCTCACCCGTTATCAACTTGCCAAATCTCAATTATTATACTAATGAGTCTTTATATTGACATAAACTGTTTATTTTAATTATTAACATTAATTTCTGGTTTACAGTGTGTTTAATCTAATATTTGTTTTTGATGTATGCAACATTTGCATGGTTTAGTAATCTATTGTTAGCTCATGGCTGTAAATAAATGTAAACACTCTGCACCTGTACTTGAATTAGCATACCAGCAGTCTGTAAAAAAGTAGTCCTGCATGGCCAGACATGTGATTCTTGAATAAGGATACATGTCTGGAGTCTACTTGTTAAAAAGTTTCTAGTAAACAGTGGAAAATCCACTGATGTAAAGTCTATGCCCACCTGGTTTCTTCCTAAAAACCTGCCCCCAATTTCTCCAGTCCATGCATTTTGAATGGCTGGGGTTACTGGGATAGAGCAAAAAAAAAACACAAACGCAAGATTTGATTGCATCTAATCTGGTGCTCTTTCTTCACGTTACCAGCAATAGCACTGGGATATCAGCACCTCCATGCTCAGGCACATGCACATGGCTTTTGGCACCCACATATCTGGGACGTGACCACGTGCAGCTGCCCAGCACCTGGCACAGCATTACCTAAAAATTACTAAAATAACTTCATAAAACTATTTAAAATGGAAAAAAGTAAATCTATAAATTGTTTTCTTATGGACTAAAACTAAGGCCCAGCCTGACACAAAGTAATACATAATAAATATACATAAATATTTCAATGGTTTGAAAAGAAACATACATCTGTATATCTATATCTATATATATATATACATACAGGTATATATATATATATATATATATATATATATATATATATATACAGTGTATATATATTGTGGAATGAGCCCCGGACACAGGCAGGAGGACAACGTTTTGTCACCCAACACACACATCTTTATTTACACTATTTACAAGTTACTTTTGTGCACAACCCAGTGCCTCTGCACCGATCCCCAAAGTCCAGGCCTCTCTCTCCAGTGCCTGCCTTCTTAGGGCTTGCCTCCCCTCCACTCCTCTCCCGACTCCAGTCATCGAATGAAGGGAGGCAGCCTCTTTTATACAATCCTGGGTGGGCACCAGGTGCTTCCTGACACTCCTCCGCGGACACTCCCCTTTGTGGCAGAAGTGCTGGCTGCGCACCCGGAAGCCCTCCGGGTGTCCCCAGTCTTCTTCCCCCCAGCACTTCCTGGTGTGGTGGAAGTGCTGAGGTCCAGGCACCGGGGCACCAGTGCAACCAGGGCAGTCGCCCCCTCGTGGTCTGGAGGAGGTGCAAGCCCTCCTCCAGTCCTCCTGGGCGTCCCGGCTGGGTACCACCCCCAGCCATCCGCCACAATATATACATATATTTATATAAAATCCAACGTCCTTCTGTATGTCTGTCCGACTTTTCACGAGAGAACTACTTAACAGATTTAGATCAGGTTTTTCTCTATAATTTGCTTGAACATTCTGCTTGATTTTGCGGCTTCTCTCATCAAGTATCATAGTTCTTTTGCAGTACCAATTGATTTGTGAGAATCTGACAGAGTGGCTGCAGGCTGAGAGAAGGGGGGGGGGCCCACCTCACTTACGTGCCAGCCTCTGTTCGAGTTGGTCTACCACATGCCACATGTTGGAGCGTACCTCGCCTCCACTTAGCTAGTGATACCTGCTTATTCAACACTCTCCCATCAGAGCTGAACACGATCAGATACAGTACCAACATTTGACGTTGCTGCATACCTACCTTCCACTTGGCCAGAATTACATTTTATTTTAATTGATTTTTTTTTTGTTTTTGTCCTGTTTCACTAAAAAGCGGGCGAAGCCATGGGGACAGCTAGTATAAAATATAAATATTTCTTAATGGCCCTGCCTTAACTTACTTTCCAGGTTAGTTTGTGGCAACAAGTTAATAAATTTGTGTTTTGTCATCACAATATTGCATTATCTGCTCAAACATAAACAAAACATTCTCATTTCAGGCTTGTGGATACCAATCTCACTTTAAACAGCAAGTTATTTTTCAAATGAGAGCCACATTTAGCCCCAGTTCAGTTATTTCCAAAACACCCAGGATTTCTGCAGGTCACTTGGTTTTACATTGACAAGTACACTTCTAAATACCAGCTTTAAACAATCTGCTTGGGCCTTGGTTTTGTTCCTCTCATGGTGAAACATGTAGAGAGAGAAAGCTATTTTTTTTTGTAAAAGCGTGATCACTGACACTGTATTTCCCTCATGTTATTTTTATAAATTGAAGTGAATATCACAAGCTGCAGCTGTCAGCTCCTTTAAAGCCATATAATTTAATCCATTCTCCAAACTCACTTTTTCCATCTAAGGGTCATGGGAAACCAAAACTTTTGAGGTAGCATTGAATATTAATTTGGAAACCAATCCTGCGCTGTGCTCTAGTCCACAACCTAGCACACTTTCATGCATTCCCATCACTCTACTCAGTCATACTGGTCTTATTTAGAGCTAACCAACTGGCCTAACATGTCCATCTTTGGAAAGTTCTAAAATAAAAAGTGCAGCACTATAAAATGTGTCACTGTACCATCTACCAAAGCTTCTGTCTGGTATTCAATGCTACTTTTCCACTAACATCAGGAACCAGAACCCAAAGCATGAACCAACATGAGACCAACTGCTTGATTCCAGCTGTTTTCCTATTATAAATAAGAACTTCACAGGAGGCATTATAATGATTACATAAAATATAAGTGGTACATATTTAAGTACAGAATAGATATAAAATAACGTTCTGTAGTTCTAATACTTCCTCTTCCTGTTCTGTGTCAATTACTGCCTTTTACCCAATGTTGATATAATGATATCTAGACCCCTATAATCCTATATTGAATATGAAAATTTAGGAAGTAAAGGGAAAAATGAAATAATTATTTCTGCTGTGTAATAGTGTTACAATTCAATTGTCTACTGATATAAAACATTTGACATTGTAAATAGGGTTTCCTCATGGAAAGCTCAAGGCTTTGAATCTCGATGCTCCCACAATCTCCTGGATCATGTACTACCTGACCAACAGACAGCAGTTTGTGAGGCCGAAGAACTGTGTGTCAGAAACGATGGTGCATAATACAGGAACACCTCAGGGAACTGTTCTGTGTCCCTTCTTGTTTACCTCTTGTGATAAAGGTGCTATATAGCGCCCGACCCGGCACAGACTACGCAGAGGCACGTGTAAAAGTCACACAGGCTTTTTATTTTTCTTCACCTGTGGGCGCACATCTTCCCCGTGACCCACAGGCAATACACAGTCCCAAAAGCACTTTAATAACACAAAGCAACTCTCCACCTCGCTCCACCACTCCTCCCAGGCAACCTCGTCCTCTTCCTCCCGATTCTGGCTCTTCAGTGGTAGAGGCTGGCCCGTTTTATAGCCCACCCGGAAGTGATCCAGGTGCTTGACCACCTGGTCCCAATTGCACCTCCGGGTGGGGCTGATGACTCGTCCAGCCGGGTTCTCGAGTCTCTGCAGCACTTCCTGGCAGCCACCCCAGCTCCCTCCCAGGTTGTGGAGGACTCCATGTCCCATGGAGCCATGCGGGAGACTGGGAAACGAACATTGGCCAGGGAGGCTGCCACCAAGCGTCCCGGGGGAGGTATTGAGCTGCCCATGGTGGCTCCCCCGGAACATATGCAGCAGGGGCGTTCCAGCCAGGCATGGGACCCGGCTGTCCATCACACTCTGTACACAATAGACTTCCAGTACAATACCAGCACTTCTTGAGAATATACCAGAAATTCTTGAGCGACTCATCCATCATTGGCTGCATGAATAATGGAGACGAGACAGAGTACAGGAAGGCTGTGGAAGACTTTGTCTTGTGGTGCAGGGACAACAAGCCGCAACTCAACATCAGCAGGACAAAAGAGCTGGTGGCAGTGCTAAGAAGCCTCTTGAGACCAACCACCATTCAGGGGGAGGACATGGAAGTAGTGCAGAGCTATAAGGACCTGGGGGTTCACATAAACAAGAAACTGCACTCATTTACAATTATTTATTTGGTTGACAGTTTTATCCAAACTGACTTACAACATTTGACATACGCCTGGTTAAATTTCTTGTTTTTCCCATTGGAGCACTGGTGGGGTTTGAACTCACAATCTCAAAGTTTGAAGTCCAAATCCTTAACAACTTTGCCCACTGAGCTGACTGTAATCTCCTAAGGAGACTCAGGTCTTTTGATGTGTGCAGCAAGCTGCTGGAAATGTTCTATCAGACCATAGTTAGCCAGTGTGATGTTCTACGCTGTGGTCTCCAGGGGAAGCAACTTAAACTCAAAAGAAGCAAAATGCCTGAACAACCTTATCAGAAAAGCCTGCTCCATCACAGGGCAAACCCTGGACACATTGGAAGCTGTTGTGGAATTATTAGCCTCTAGTGGCTGCCTAACTTCTGTTATATTAAGTTACACTATCTGTAGCAAAATTGGATGCCATCATGAAAAATCCCCTCCATTCCGTCTAGGAGAAGTCATTTTATACCTGGCCCCTAATAACAGTTTACTATTATTATATTATTTTATCTGTAATATAAGTCTATAGTGTCCGCCTGCCTTCTGCTATATCAACTATCTGGGGCAAAACTGGATGCCATCATGCAGGAGGTCTTCTCTTGGAGCACTTTTAGCAACTGGCTCAGTCCATCATGGTGTGCTAAGAAGTGACTCTGGTGCTCTTTTCTGCCTACTGTTATAAGGCAATTCAGTGTTTCCACCTGATGTACTTGTTACGTTTATTTATTTATTTATTATGGATTGATTGATTGGCTGTATTATCTGTCCTGTGAGTCTGTATCTTGTATGTTTCTGCTGCTGTATGCATCTTAATTTCCCCTGGGGATTAATAAAGTTTATCTAACCTAATCTAATCTAATGCCACTAACTGTCATACAGTACTTTTGTCCTTAAGATTGTTTGGATGCCCAATGTCAGTAAATGAGTCCTGTCATGCACTAGCTTTTTTCTCAATTCTTGTTACATTGCTTCCAGAATCGGCTTCCGCCTGAGCTATAATTGAAAAAGAGGCATCATAAAACAGATAGATGCATGAAAGTATTCCAAAATTTAATTTATTGATGTTTATTCAATGACCCATTTCCACTACTATTTTCATGACAGGATTGCAGCTTAGCAAAAGCTATCTTGTGTAGTATATGAAGCAAGACAGAGACGAAATAGGGTATACAGCACTAACATTTTGCTGGGCAACTTCAAGCACATACCTTCACTCACTCATCCATCTATTTATATTATGGACCCCTGCATTCAGTTTATAATCAAATGCAGACAGAGCCTATTCTCACTGCTTTAGGTGAAAGGGCAGGAGCCAGTCCTGGATGAGGCAGCAGTCCATTAAGGTCACATTCATGCTTATACCAACACTCACCCAGGTAGTGAGTCACCACTCAAACTAACACCTACCTCTTTGCAAAGTAAGAGGAAAGAAGAGGTCTTGTACAAAAAAATTCTTACAGGAAAAAGTGGATAGGAAAAATTGTTTACTGATTTGTTTACTAAAAATCTATTTTTATTTTTTTCTGCCATCCTGAAAAACTTCTACATCCAAACTAGTCATAATGCGATGCTAAATTATCACAGAGAGTAAAGGACATCATGGTGAAAGCTTTTATTTTTTTATGCATTCTTCATTTTAGGAGTAACTGTTGAATAGTGTATAGTAGTATGGAGAATAAATAATTAAGTAAGGAATGCCAAATGACTATCAGTCAATGTTAAATTTAAAATAAACAGATATTTGAACTTGTGTATATAAGGGAACAGGAACCCAAAACTGAGACCTGCCATAGCTGAATTATTAATTGCTAATTTGCTTACATTTCAATTTTTTTTTTTGTTTCTGGGGAAACACATTTATTTCTCACTACCTAAATATGAAAAATGTAATACTGAATATTCAAAGAGGTTAACAGATTATTTAATTTCCTGATAATTCACTTCTTGTTAATGCTGAATTATGCCATTAATTTTGGGAAGTCTTGATAATGAGGTGCACTGTATAATTATTGCTATATGAACATAAATAAAAATGTAATAAAATTAAAAATGAATGGAGACTCATTTTGCAAGTAATTGTTGGTAGCATGTTAACGTGAATTAAAACAATTAGAAATTTAAAAAGCAATTTTATTTGAAAGCGTTTATCAAGAGAAAAATAAATTATATCAAACATGAATGTGTGCACATAAGAGCAGCAGTAATGAACTGAAAAAGTAGATGAAGAGGAAGCTGGGACTAATGAAAATGAAAAAAAAATCAAAAACAAAAAAAGAAAAAATCACTAAAGAGTAGTAGGAGAAGATGAGGATAATTCAAACTTTCATTCAAAAAGAAACAAACATGAACATAAACTAAACAGAAGAACACAGAGGTCCTCACTGAAATCGACACACAAACCATCAGATAATAAAAATGAAAATGTATGCCGTGTATACAGTATAAAATAGAAACATATACCGTATTTACTCATGTACCACGCACCCTCATGTAAGACGTGCACCCTAATTTTTACAAAGAAAATCGCGAAAATCGTTTTGCCCGACGACGCGTGTTGTGATTGTATAGGAAGCGTTTAGAGACAGAGCGCGAGCGAGAAAGAGCGTGAGTGTGTGAGCAAGCGAGCGAGAGAGAGAGAGAGCGTGAGTTCGTGAGCAAGCGAGCGAGAGAGCGCGAGCCCAAGCAGAAGAAGTAAACATTACAGAATTACATTTCCTCGTGTATGACGCGCACCTGATTTTCTAATGCTAATTTTCAGGAAAAAATGTGTGCGTGGTACACGTGTAAATACGGTAATATATGTATATTCTGAATAGTAAAAATAAAAGAACAATGATTATCACTAAAAGAAACGATAAAACTGCACACTATCAATAAATGAATCATGCACAACCATTTATCATAATTTAACGCACATTAACATTCCTAAGTTTAAAAATTATCTGAAGACTACTGAAGGAGATATACGAGGTGTGACACAAAAATAACCGGATTGGTACGAAAAAAATATTTATTAATGAATTACAGCATTCTAAACATTGTCACCTTCTATATACTCCCCTTCCCGATCTCTACACTGCTCCATACGTATCTTCCATTGATTGAAACAGTGCTGGAAGTTTTTGCGCTTGGGGCTCTTCAACAGGCTTGCTGTTTTCCATGGAAGACAAATGTGTTACCTTCAGGTCACTTTTGATTTTTGGGAACAAGAAAAAATCATAGGGAGCTAAATCAGGTGAATAGGGAGGATTATATAGGACAGGAATGTTTTTGTCAGTCAAAAACTGCTTTATGGAAAAAACATTGTGAGCGGGAACATTGTCTTGGTGAAGCACTTCCAACACCTGGGCATTGAACGTCTTCCAAATTTTCTTGTCCTTGCTTGAAACGTTAGTGCCACTCAAAAACTTGTGTGCGAGACAAACTGTTATCACCGTACACTGTTTATATCATTCCATAGATTTCTGTGGCCATTTTGCTTAATTTTGCGAGAAATTTGATGATGATTATCTTTTTGATTTGTTCACCTGACATTATAGTGGCAACTCGTGTACCGATTGTTGTGCAAATACTGACTGGGCTATTCACAGAATATACCTAGCTGATCGGCAGTTTGAGAAGGAGGTGTAGGAGGGTATATAGTTCGATGATTTATGTTCGGCCGACCTTCACACAGTTATCCAGGAAAGCCCCAAGTCCAGTCTGGTTATTTTTGTGTCTCACCTCGTATTACAAGGATAAAAGGATCAAAAAATATTTTAATTGTTTTTGAAAATTGTTTGCAGAATAGACAACATTAAAACCACTTGCCTAATATTGTGTAAGTCCCCCTCTTGCTGCCAAAACAGCTCTAACCCATCAAAGCATGGACTCCACAAGAAATCGACAATGCACCAAGATGTGAGCAGTAGATCATTTAAAAGTCTTGTAATTTGTAAATTGAGGCCTCCATCCTTTCCAGCACATCCCACATATGCTCAAATGAACTGAGATCTGTGGAGCATGGCGCCCAAATCACTTTAAACTCTTTAAACACTTTAAACTCTTTGTCATGTTTCTCAGACTACTCTTGAACAATTTATTGCAGTGTGGCAGGGCACATTATCCTGCTGAAAGAAGTTACTCCCATCAGGAAATGTTATTTCCATGGGGTGTACAAGTTCTGTGACAATCTCTAGGTAGATGGCACGTGTCAAAATTATATCTACATTACTTCAGGACCCAAGGTTTCCCAACAGAACATTGCCCAGAGCATCCCACTGCCTCCATCGGCTTTCCTTTTTCCCATAATGCATCTTGTCGGCATCTCTTCCCCAGATAAACAACACACATGCACCCAGCCATCCACATGATCTAAACAAAAGCTTGATTTATCAGAGCAGGCCACCTTCTACCATTTCTCAAAGCTGCAATGTAATTTTAAGCAAGCTGTGAGATGCATTGTGTGCTCTGACACCTTTTGTCCCATGGCTAGCATTAAGTTTTTCTTCAGTTTGTGCTAGCTTTCACTACTTGCGCAAATCAATAAGTCTTTGGCAGCCAATGATCCTGGAAAGTGCTACCTGCTACACACTGGGAACACACCACAAAACCTGCCATTTAGGAGAGGCTCTGAAACAGTCCTCTAGCCAATTGGCCCCTTTTTAAAGTTGCTCTAATCCTTACACATGACTACATTTCCTGTTTCCAACACATCACCTTCAAGGGCTAACTGTTCATTTGCTACCTAACATATTCCATCTCTTGGCAGGTGCCATTGTAATGAGATAATCAATGTTATTAACATGTTTTTAATGTTGTGGCTGATCATTTTATTTTCCATTAATTGTGCAATTATTTTCTTTTTCCACATTCTATTTTAAGTATATTTAATGGAAAAAAAGGAAACAAGTAGAGAATGAGCCTCACATTAGGGTGCTTTCTCAATTAACCATTGTAACTTGCTAACACATTGTCACAATAACTGCACCTTCTTTTAAAGCTGTACTCACAAATAACCGATTAAGGTAGCATAGAATGACACCTGTTTCATTATTTTTATGCATTTATTAAGTCTGTTAAGTTTGAATAGGGCGTGCAGGTGCGGTGAATTCATTTCAGCATTTTTTGTTTCTGTTACAGTGCCTTTAGTTATAAATTTAATTCAAAATGTAGACATCTTCATTCCTTTTTTATTATGTTACAGTTATATGCAAAGATAAATGATGGTGCCCTGCTCTGTGTGCATGTACCTAATGTACATAAGTAGCATTGTCCTTAGTATTTTGGTGGTTACACTTGATATACAATAAGTTGAAAGAGACATTATGCTAATACAGTAGGTAAGATTTAACAATAATAGAAAATAATTCTTAATGTTAGCAGAAGCCCTGAAAAAAAAGCACAAACGCATGAACATTATAAACTGTCAGTCATGTAATCTAACTTTAAATGTGCGCTGACCTCTTGGTATTGCATGCAACATTAAAAATCTGCATTATAGACTGCTTTCTTTAATATTTTTCATGTTAAATGACTAACAGGTCAAATGCTTAAAAGTAACGGACATTGCCTTTTTAAACTTCTCAAAAATACCCAAATGTTCCAATAGTCCATTAGTTTTCACTTATCCTGGTAAACGGCACCTTGAGGGATTGTGGTTTTTTGAGTGACGTGAGCAACATCTCTATATCTTCATCATAAAGCACTAGTAGTGATTTCTTCATTTAGATCCATTTTCATTTAAAGTATCTTTTTTGCAGAATGCATGTTAAAGTATGTACTCAAGTGCTATTTCTCTAATGTAAAGTGCATATAAAAATCATAACAAAGTACACATATACCTGTGTATCTTTTTTCCAATTTTTTCAAAACTTTATTTTTATTTTCATACATAGAGCTATTCCATTTTCAAGGTTGCTGAATCCATTTCTGCCATTATTTTCTGTTAAACTCATTTCTGTACGTATTTCTGATTTTGATGCCATGTTGTTTTTCATGACAGTTCCCATTTTGTACATTCTGTAAATGCATGTGGTAGGATGACTGCCAGCATGGAATGACCATGATTATCTGAGCTTGTGGCTAAAAAAGTAACTCATTGGTGTGTGCTTTTCTTTGTTTTTAACTTTGAACAACAGATTGTTAATCTTTGTTTTTCGGACCCCGATTTTTGTTTAACATTTGGGTTTACGTAAAAGATAGGACTGATTTTGGATTTAGACTTTAGCTTGGGATGATGGGTTTGTCTCTTTTCTTGGTCCCTTCATAAAATTTTCAATTGGTTTAACCTTCAGCCATAACATGCATATTAGTGTAGGCAATTTTAGAACATTTTTCTATATTGCCTTGGAAAGGAAGAATGTTTAGAGGTACATTTTCAATGTTATTAATTTCAAAAGTTACAAGATGTAGATTGAAAATGCAACTGATTTTTAAAATTATAAGAGTTTGGTTAGTTTAAAAGTGATATGTCTAACGGATTGATGGGTTTGATGCAAAAATGAGAAGTAAAAAAAGGTAAAAGATGTATCGGAAGGCAAAACCCTAAAGACCCTTAAGAAAGAAATGTTAGCATAAGGCATAAAAACAACTTAGCTATTTGCTAACCAAAAGGCCGAGCTGTACAGTTGATGCTATGGCTGATACTACTGATTTACTGCTCCAGGAGACTGGGATCAAATTTTGGACCTTGCCACTGTGAGTGTACATTGTTGTACTCATTCTCTGATTTTTTTTTTTCTCCTTTGCTGCAATTGCATCCCATGTTAGGTTAAAAGAGGTGCTAGGTAATAAATTGGCCTTGTAAGAAGGAGTGGGCATGCATAGGAAGGTACCTAACTCAGGCTGTGAACCTGAAGCTTCTGGTATAAGGTTTGACAACCCCAGGACTCTAAATCAAAAAAATACATTTTCAGTAGTCTCTATAAAATTATGTTACATTTCTCATATTATCATGAACATCACTATCAAAACCTAAAGAATGGTCTCTGTGAAAGTAACAACATAAATAGCAGATTGAAATTGTTATATGCTGACCAGTAAACCTGTAGTTGTAAAGTAGGACTTAATTTTGACGTCAACTTACCTTTCTGAAGTAAGCGGGCTATGAAAAACAGTCTCAATTTATAGCAAAATTGTTCTAAAATAAGTCATGGTAAATTACACGCTTTTATGAAAATATGCAACATAATAGCACCTACTTGTTGCAGATTAATTTGTAGAGTAGTATTAAGTATTGCTTTCTCTAAATTCACTTTTAAAGCAAGTAAGGCTATAGTTTCTTCATGTTCTCTCTTATACGTAACAACTCTCCATATATGTTTCAGTTCTCATCGAAATCATATTTTTTAAAAACATTTTAGATTTCCAGGCCTTTAAAACCAGATCTGGCCTGCAGAGCGCAACTTATTATATGAGATATGTTAATGTTGATATGAAAGAGTACATTTCCACATTTGTCTCCTGTACTATCATGTTTGTATACAGGAAGCCACTCTGTGGGACTTCCTGGATGTCATTTCCTGTTAGACCTCACAGCAGGTCCTTTGTTACATTTGGGCTCCCTGGCCTGATAAGATGCTGCATATCAGTGTGATTGTGTTCTTTCCGACCAGCAAAAGTAATGACATCTCACTGTTGTATTATTTAGGCAGAACAAAGGACTTCCACTTGGAGCTCTAGGATTTGCTTAGATATACTGTACTCCAAATTTCCATCTGGAAGTCTTACAATCTATGGGTCGCAGGACAAAAGTCACTCAAAAGTGCATAACCTCTGCTAAAAACAAAATCTACATGTTTAAAAATAAATAATCAAAAAAATGAACTAGTAGTCCATTATACATATTGGAAATTATGTAGCATGAAGCATTTTCACATAATATCTGGCTTTACAGTTTTCTCATTTCAGCATTTGTACATTCTTTTTGTGTTCATAAGAAATACACATGAACGCTTTGAAATATTTTTTTTTTGTCCTGCACCTCTTAACTCACCAGTACAAGAACACCCCAACATATAATATACTGTTTAGCTCAGCTTGTTGTCTAGTTATGCAAGGTGTCAAGCTTTTAGGGACTTCTCACTAATTTTAGCAATCACCACCCAAAACAAACCCATTTTTTAGGCCATTTTGGATCAATATTTTGTGCAGGGAATTTATAACCTTATAATACAGAGTTTAAACCAAACAATATCTTCAGCAAAAATAACCCGAAACACATGAACGTTGTGCACGTCACATTAACTGACTCCCTAATAGGATATGGGGGGGTCAAAGTTACTACTTTTCACAAAACATAAAAAAAATTATATAATTTTGAGGTTGCTGATAACAAATATGATAACATTTTTTGATATTTGATTCTCTACCTGTGGTTCTGTTCCTCTAAGGCTACTTCCAGAAAGTTAAAAATGACAACTTTCAAACATAAGCATGCGGGGTATCGTTGTAGACAACTTTAATGGTTAGCAATTATGAATATGATGCTATTTTTGATATTTGGTCCTTTACTAATGATCTAGCCGTCTATGGACTTCTATCAGAGTTTGAAACATTACAAATGTCTATTTTAATTGAGAATGTGTAGACTTTAAACATTTAAATTGAAACACACATTTTGATATTTCAAATATTTGATATATATATATATATATATTTGAAATGTATATATTTATATATTTCCCACAGTCTGCAGACATTTGGATGTTCAGTTTCAATGGCCACTTCATCTTTAGTATGTAGTTGGCCTGTCCAAACTGTCTTGTCCTGTAGTTCAAGAGTGCCTAATTTAGTTCTTGAAATGTAAAAACATTTGTGGAAATTTTAGATCAGTGTGGACCTTTTAAGGGCCAGATTCTTCCTTGTTGTGTAATGTATTCTTACCTTGTGACTACTGATTACCTGTCACTGACACTAACATACATTTTGTAAAATGAATTAAAAAATATAGTTTTTCTTGGAGAAACTTCCCTAACCAAAAAAATTCTAAAAATATGTGTAAGCTCTTGGAAATTATATCTACTGAATGTGTTGGTGCCCAACCCCTTAATTTTGATCCTATTTCTTGTTGAGGGACTTTTTAAACTCCCAAGCTAACTCTCAGGCTATCATCAAACCACACTGTGTAAGAACACTGCAGGCCAGGTGTCTAAAGCACCCACCATACTACATGACTTTTCCTGAGATGTTAAGTCATAGCCTTTAAATTCCTAATCTTGCTGTGAACCACTGTGCTGCAAGTCTATGACCATCAGTTCTGTACTGTGACTACCTCAGTGACTCAGACCTCGTCGAACCTACTATGTTTCCATTTAAAAATGCAGACATTAGTCACATTGCCTTTTGTTCACACTAGTCCAGTATTCTGAACCCCCTGAAAATGGAGACTTTTGAAAATGCTCTCCAGAGTTGTATACCTCTGAAAGCGCTGTCTCAGCAATTTAATGTGAAAACACAGATCACACACTAATCACACTCCAATTGGTTTGTGCTTATTATGTGACCCTTCCCTGATTGAATCCTGCTCATTACAACATCCCATTCCCTGACTGGTCACCCTTTATGGAAGAAAACCACATTCCAAAATCATAGGACAGAAGAGTTACTTTCCATGGCACTTGCCCAGTGTAGCTGAACGTCAACATCATATGCATTTTTGCTTGTTTTAGTGTGGACGAAGATACTGTACTTTTGTCAATGATGTGAAAACGCTAGTATGGACAGAGATCGTTTTTGTTTAAAAATAGTAGTGTGGGCATAGCCTCAGTCATAGCTCTATGTGACTTGTCATAACAAATATTTCTTACTATTCATAGTGTCCAAGAGTTGACAACAAGGGAACACTCAACTGGAAGTACAATGCATACAACTCAACCATAAGGAAAATGTAAAGCTGGTGTTTTGGACTGCACAAACAGAAGAGATGCTAATCTGTCCAGTTTCTTCTCTTTGTCATACCAGAAAAATGGAGGTTGAGATTAAGGATGAACTCACCACATCTAGAAAGCATTCTGACAGCCATTAACACTATCAGGGAGCATGTGAATAGGGTGTCAAAATAACATAAGCTTTTGATGATGTAAAAGGAAACTTGATGATAATTTCTGAGAAAAATTAAGATTTTCATACATCATAGTGTACCTTTGGAAAAAAAAATTAGCATAACAACCTTAAACAAATTTCAAACACAACAAAAGTCCCCATCACATTGCTTGACATTTCCAGAGATTTACAATTGCAGACATTATTTACATAATCTTAGAGAATAACAGGCAGTCATGACCACCAAACATGTAGTCTGATATCCATTGTCAGACTTCAGTCACACCACACTGTGACTCTCCCCTATAAAAAATCAGACAGGCTTGATTTTGTCTTATGTTTTATAGGTGGGCTTATGTGTGTGCAAGAGCTGCCAATCAGCAATCACTTACCTGGAAATACAATGCTTACAATACAATCACAAGTAAAAAATGAAAATGGGTATTTTGGACCATGCAAACAGAAGAAAGGCTTCTCTGTCTGTTTGCCGTACCACAACAGAATGGAAAAAGGGAAAAGAAAGGGCCAAGTTTGTGGCTGAACTCACCAAGCCTTTGAAGTATTAATGTAGGCACTGGTGCTGTCAGAATACAGTGAGCTTGTGATTCTTTTTGAAAATATGCAGAAATGTTGCAAAGAAATTGTGTGATTCGTCACCCCATGCAACTCCTAGCTGTGTAATCTGACCAGATCCAACAACTGAAGTCATTAAGTGTGACTTGCTCTCTGACTCAGCGTTGTGTAGCGTAAAGCTGGTCTGGACTGCCTCACTTAAAATTGCACCATTGTCCTACTTCTTGTATACTGCCAGATAATACGTTGAACAGCAATGATGGGATGTTTTTCTGGTTCCCATATTTAAAAGGGCAACATGGTCCCATATTTGAGTAGGGACCATAAGTCACTGTCAATGGTGCCACATGGTGTTTTGACTTCCAGCCAACCATTTTTGGTTGCATGCCCTTGCTGTATAGAAAGTTAAGTATTCTTAACACCTTGTTTGTCCTGTGAGAACATTTTTTTTGTCTAGGTCACATTTTTCTGTCTCATATTCTGATTCTTCTGGACATGCATTTACTGAGACTATCATTACATATTTAAGACTTACTTACATGGCCAATGCCACTACATGTCTTAACGCCTTTCCAATACTCCCCTTTATCATTCAGCTCCATCAGAATACATTATTCATACCTTAAATGAGTTTATAGTTAAATTAAAGTACATTATATGCTGTAACGTACTTCTTCTGGGGGTATGTACATGCCCTTTCTGGCTGTGGTTCCTTTTGGGGTCAGTTATCATGTGTTCCCAATGTTTCTATGGGTCTCCTCAAATAGACATTCTGTTGTGCAGATCAGTAATTCTGAACTGGTGTAGCAGCATAACTTCTGGCAACATTATAGGTACATCCATCCATTTTCCAACCTGATGAATCCAAACATAGGGTCACGGGGGTCTGCTGGAGCCAATCCCAGCCAACACAGGGCACAAGGCAGGAACCAATCCTGGGCAGGGTGCCAACCCACATTATAGGTACATTTACAAGTTATTTTTTAAAAGTCTGTATTTTATCTCCTAAACTTATATAACATTTTCAAAATTGCTTAATTCAATTCAAGGTTTTGAAGGGGCTGGAGCCCAGTCCAGCACTGTCACACTCATGCATACACTAAGGAAAGACAAATGTGGAATTATCAACCTACCACGCTTTTCTTTGGGTATGCGGGAGAGAAAATGTATTATCTGAAGGGAGACCCACAAGAATATAGGAAAAAGGTGTAAACTCCAGGCAGACCATGACCATCTCTCAAACTATTTAAAGTAAACGTAATGTGAAGTCAACCCCCGACACAGACAGACACAGGAGGCACAAGTGCAAACACCTGTTTTATCTTTTATTCTTTCTCTCGTGGGAAACGCCTTCCCCAGTTTCCCACAGGCCAAACTCAGTCCCATAACACAGCCAAGCACAACACACAATTCTTTTCTTCTTCTTCTTTTCTATTCCACTCCTCCAGGCAAGCTTCTTCTCCCTCCTCCCGACTCTGGCTCCCCAAGTAATGCCAGCTGTCTCCTTTTATAACGCACCCGGAAGTGTTCCAGGTGCTTGCTGATGCATTTCTGGAAGCACTTCCGGGTGTGGCAGAAGAACCGCCCATACGGGCTCAGCAGCAGCTGCAGCACACCCTGGCAGCTTCCCACAGATCCCAACAGTGCTGTATCCAACTCTAGCTCCCATGGATCCCTGCAGGAGTCTGAAGGACCGCTGCAACCCAAGGGGGCTGTCACCTAGTGCTCTGCGGGAGGTAATGCTCTGGCCACGCTTCCTCCCCCAGTCCTTCCATCATGGAGGCGTCCACCACAGTAATAATTAAAATGTTCGAAGCATGCTTTCTCACACTTTCTGATACACTGTCTTGTCAGGTAAGCTTGGCAAGCATAGCATAAAAACAGTAAAAAACTGCATCCTGTTTTAAATTAGAAGAAAGTCATGCCAACGTTCTAGGTAAAATGTTCAAGTTGTAAATGGGTGCCTCCACTTTAAGATGAAGGGGATACTTTTAACATCCACAGAACTGAGGAATTAGCAATTCATCCACCCACATCTGAAGCAACGTAACAATTCTTTAACACCACACCAGCCCTGACTGCCTGCTCTAACAACATGAAGCAAACTTGATGCCTCAGTACTTACCTGATTGGCATACAAAATGTAAATTGCTTTCCTTTTGAGTTGTAGGTGTAGTACTTGATCTTTGGAATCCACTTGTGCTTTGAACCGTGGACACTGAGACCACGTCATCCCTTGTGCTCTTTTGTTGCAATTTACAATACAGTTGCAGTGTGTTCCGAAATTGTTCCTTGCACATCCAAAGCCAAATTTTAAACACTAAAGGTTTGGTTTCACCTGCATTGTGTTATGATAAGATTGGGTTTCCCTAATTACAATGCACTTAAACAGTTATTATTCAGTAACTGCTTGCATAATTACAGTGTGGTCAGGTATTTTAATTCTTCACTTACATTGAAACTCGAGTAATGATATAGGCATAATCAGGTATGTAACAAGAATGAAGAATTTGTAGTAACATATACCATTCACTTAGGTTACAAAGTAATCATAAGATAAGATGCCTGATTATAGTGGGACTATGCAGTTATTTACTAAATAATATCCAAGGAAGTAAACTATATTGGGGTGCCAATGATGCTCCTTATGACCCTAAAGAGAGAGGAAGGTAGGTGCAGGAAAAAATTCTGTTTTGAATATTATACGTCCAGGGAAACATCGAAAATATCTGTGTTCCTTTTCATCTTTTTATTTTTGCATGCTGGTTCATAAAGCAGTATTTTTATTTTTCAGTGTTTTACAAAATTGACCTCTCGTTCACTAATTTATCTTAGTCATTCAAAATTAAAAAATGTCGATACTGGGTAGATTCTCAAAGCCCATGCATTTCATGGATAGTGTCATAGGTAATCTAGGAATCGAAAAGTGTTTGACTCAAATATTTGTCAGCAGTTACAGCCAGGTATTATAATAACATATTCCTTCTCTTAAATGTTGCGTATTCATTTTATTTACACATTTATCATTTCTAGTGCCTTTCTCAAGCTATTACTCACTGTTTCATTCCCCCGAGTAACATTTATGCATTGAGAACCCCATTTGAAAAATGAGGCAAGATTTACATTGATTCTCTTTTTGTAGAAGGCAAACTCTTAAAAATAAGTCTTACAGTCCAAGCTTTTGATGTTCAACTCATCTTGTATAATGCTTTGTTATCCGCAAGGAGTCCCCAGTTTCAAGTTCATAAGCTCCCAGATGCCTAATGACTGCATTCTTTAAAAAAAACACTGAACTCTGCTGCTCCTGCTGTAATTCAGTCTCTTTTCATCTTCCCCCGAACTCTCCAGATTCCTATCTATGCATTTCTAAATGAGGCTGTTTGTTTTACTCATATGGTTTGCCACCTACTTTGTAATTTTCACTGGAAACTAATCTCCTCTAACCAAGGCAATTATTTTAGCTGGCATCTGTGTCACTATTGTTATAAGTGTTTTATCAGGTGTTGAAATTGGCACTGGGGGAATTGTTCATTATGGGCTAAAGGACGCGAACTTCAGGATTAAATGAAACCTCTGCTGGCGTAAATATAGGATGTCATGCCGATAGCAGAATTATATTTCTCTCATCAAAGAGTTTAATAACTCATAAGCACTGAAGTGAAAAAGTGGAATGAAATGAAATCACGTTAGGGTGGGGTCCGTGAATTTTTATCATGCATTTGCAATAAATATTTGACCTTATGAATGCCCACTTCTGTGTTTTATTGAAACGTTTACAGCTTTAGCCTTTTCTTTTGACTTGTCAGCTTTAGAGTGTTTTTCAGCTGCAAGAATTAGTTACAGTTGAGAAAAAAATAAAGGCCTTCTCAAATTGTTTCTACCCTTGCAGTTGTTCTTGGGTGCTGAACCTTGAGGTTCAAAAAATTGGTCACTGTATTAAGCCATAAAATCACAAAGGCACTGGAAAACTATTCAAGTCTGTTAGGCTATCCACTCCATTAAATAATGTTAGAGTGTCGCCACGCTATAAATGAGAACAATTTCACAAATGTATGCTTTTTTTCCCAAATGTGTGCTTACTTCATTTTAAAGCCACCTTGTGGAATAGCACTTTGGTTTGAGTGTCACCAGGTGTTTTTCATTTTCTTACACCGTGAGTCGAACTCATGGATACCTTATGTTGTGAGGTTTATCCTGGCATTAAGATAGAAGTGAGCAGAAAACACTGTAAGGGAGTGGCCCTCTGTAGTAAGCACAAAAAAAAGTCATTTTCTCCCTTTCTAAAGTTGCTAATTATAAAAGGAGGAACCGAAAGAAAGAGATAATGATTGCAATTTTAGCCAAATGCTCAGAAATGTAATGTATGGCACATGCATCTTCTGCCCTGGACCATTTATTACACTCTAATCAAACTTGGCCTGCACTGTAAATAAACTGTGTGAATTGTGGCTTAGCGGTAAGTAATTAGACTGCAAACCACAAGTTCAAAGGGTCAAATATCATTGCCTATATAAACCTGAGGAAGCCACTTAAATAGCCTAAAGTCCAATTGTAAGAATATTTGTTTCTCAAACATATTTGTGAAAGATTTGTGGAAATATTCTGAGACTTTGACAAATGTTATTGTATTACTTAACAAACACAGCCCAGTTAAAGCAAGGTCCCACTCTTAACATTTTGCAAGGGACTTTTAATTAACCTTCAGTTTTATTCATTTCCTTTTCAGTCACCAGGCTGATAGTACAAGTTAAAGATGAATCAGCTAATACCCCAGAATATGGCTATTTTTGTTTTCTTTCTCAGAACCAGTAATTCACAAGGGTATAAGTGTTGCTGGAAACTTTAGACACTCCCTGAAATGGTATTTAATTGTACTGATGGAGGCCCTAGTGTTGAAAACAGCTGTGTGTTGTGATACTTGGGCTGCTATGTGAACATGCAGCAAACCTAACACCCAGCTGGAGCGTCAGGAAGTACTGAAGGACAACACTGATCCATCTTATTTAACCAGCAGAAAGTAGAAATCCCATGATAACGGAACACTTGAAAACAAGCTATTACAAGAGAAGATTCAGGCGTGGCACATATTCCCCATTTTCAATAATAAAGTATCATGCTCTGCTACATTTGAAGCAGAGTTACTGTGATGTAAATTCCTCTATAAAAACAACAACTAAAATGTAAATGTTCAGTACTGTATGGGTGTTTGCTCTTATATTTGTTTTGCCATTGTTTTAAGGAATGGTTATGATTTTGATTTAGTGTGAACAAATTATTTAAGTCTTATAATAGCTCCATTACAGGTTTATGATCTATATTGTTGTGCATTTAATGTATCATTTGTCATGCAGGTGAGCAGTAATCACCACGAACTTAATCATTTGCCAGATAACGGGGAATTTTTTTCTATGCCGATATCATCTTATTATTTATGTAAAGAAGCATGTTTTATAATTGTGTATACAGTAAATGTTTCCATATGTGTAAATAGAGGGCATAAAGATTGCATCCTTCCAAAGATTATAGTGCTGGCTTGATGCCACTGATGGATGTTGAAAAAGATTCCGGGAAGCATCCATGACTTCAGACCAAAGCTGAGTCCATTACTCTGCTGTTGCACCCACCGTGCTTGACCACTTCATTAAACAAGGCGTTTTATCATAGCTAGAAGTTAATTTCAAGTTTAAATATTAGTTGGCTGCAATTGCTGCGGGCTGACACAGGTCTTTCTCTGTCATGTTCAAAGGTATATTTGCACAGAGGCTGACACATATCAAAAAAGTGAACTGTAAAGGTACCGCAAACTTCAAAATATTTTTACACCTTTAATGCCACTAAATCTACCCTTGAGCATTGTTTTATCTCCCCTAATGCATAAGCTCTTCTCCAAAATTTGAACGTCTTCATTCACCTACCCGTGCTCCAATTGGAAAAATAAAAAGAAATATCACCAATTGTATCTCAGATGTTGCAAGATGCCTTGGATAAAGGTGTCATGTAGATAATTAAATAATAATAGTTTGCACAGAGAATATCATTTAGAACTAGATGGCAAGAGGAGCATTTGGCATTTTTTAATAGGAGACTTAATAAAGTGAAACATTACTAGAGTTACTAAAGTTACTAGAAAAAATTGCCGCCAGTTTTTTATGCTAAATTTACTAACCATAGAAGACCAAGAAAATATAGAAAACACCACAAAGTGAGTAAAGCTTACACCATCATCAAAAAAACAAGGCCAGTGACAAAACCTTCAGAGGTAAGAAACATGAAGATTGTCTGAACAGATGAGTCACCCCTAATTGTAAAAAGACTTGGTTTGGAAATAATCATTAATGGCGGAAACAGGTCTTGGCATTAGCTGGTTAACTGTTTTTGTTGTTCGCTGTCTAAACAGATGTGAAGCAAAATAAACACATTACATTATTTTCCAAATTAGGCATGACAGAATCACATTTATGAATAAAACCAGTAACGGCGCACTGCACGATAAACTTTCATAATTTTCATACTCTTTCTCTGTACGTTTAGCATTCGTTTGTTCAGAGGTTAATGTGCTTGCTGCTTCCTGAGCAGATCTTCTTTTCTCCACCCTAGCAGCCCGCTTCTTCTTTTCTTTGTTGGCATCTTTTTGCCTTAAAACTGATTAAGTCAGTGTTTGTGTTGCAATTACTTAGTATGTTCTCCTTAATTTTTCACTTTATCTGGCACTTAAGTCTTCAATCTGCCTCAAGAATGATTTAAGATATGAAGTGGTAGGGGAAGTGACGGAGAAGGTGGTAGGAATGAGAACAGCGCCCGTACACATGTGCCACACGGCCGCCCTGCTGGCAGCTGCTGACAGTTGATTCTACAATAAAAAAAATAAAAAGAGGAATAACCTTGGATGTCAATCATCACCCCAAGAGCGGATAGTAGACATCGCGTAGTATATGTGTACAAAATTTCAGTTCAATAGGTTTGCGAGATACAGGTGATTTAAAATCCTGGACAGACAAACAAACAGCCACGATTGCGTATTATATAAGAAGATTAGAATAAACAAGGAAATAAATTGTACAAATTTTTACATGGCCCAGCTCATCTTCTCTGTGATGAATGGGCACCAAGGTGGTCAGGAGAGATGACAAAGGAATAAAAAGATGAGAAAACAAATGTATGAATTAATTTAACTCAACAGCCATTAAACTCCTTTTTCAGGTAATGCTGTATGTAAAAAATATTAAAATAGTATTCTGAAGAGGTACCAAAATTTTGAAGCAATGTAAGAAAAAGTAAATTTCTAAACCTTTAAAAATGTCAATTTGTGGCAACCTCAAAAATACAGGCTATATTTATTTCTGAGTACATTCTGAAACATTGTAGTTGAGCCTTTATTTTCTTTTCTTTTTTAAATTAAAGTAACCTGCACTTGCATTAGTGTGGTGGACTGAACTGTAGTTTAAAACAACTGAATTGCACTAATACAGCAACCTTGCATGTGTGCTGAAGTAAAAATGGCATAGATAAAATGGTAATGTTTTCTAAAATTGTATCTCAAGTTATTTCAAGTGCTGCCATGTTACCTGTATGGCATCTATCTGTGTGTCCTCTATTATAAAAAGCAATTGCTGGCTTTTAACAAGTATTCTAAATCTCATCGTTCTACAATTTACTATGAATTGTGCAAAAGATTTAAATGTGTTATGCTGTGCAAAATCCATTAAGTATCATAAAGAGGAAGTTAAGGGTTTCATGTTTTGTATACAACCCAATTTATTTATATATACAGTATATACTGAACATACCATTGTCAGGTTCAGAGCTTCAGACTGCTTTAAACATTTAAACATATAATTAAAACAAAACACTAAATAACATTCATTTAAACCACAATAATACCATACTGAATACAGAACACCATTCAGTATGCATACATCATGAGCATACATATTCATATGGTATATCTATAATTTGATTCTTAAAGTATAGTGTATTGACTAAATTTCAAATGATGAGAGGAAAACAAAAGTCTTCACACATTACAGAGAAAATAAACCACTTGGGGCCCATAAACATTAGTAAAAGGCAAGTCAAAACCTATCTAACTTAGGCCAGCTGGCTGTCATCCATCCCTAAGTATTCCAAAGTATGCTATGGTGCAGGCTTGTGCACATCATTTTGGTGGAATACAATGGAGGTCTGACACTGGGTCTATCACTGGTGATAGTATTGTCTTCCATCCACTCTGATGTCTCATTTGAAGGCTGGGGGGTTACTTGTCAAAGTGGCAGTGAGACAAATGCCACCACAGGATGCCAAGAAAAGACAGAAATTGGATTCAGGAATAGCCAATCAGCCACAAAAGCCACGATTATTAAAAACCTAGTAGTCTAAGAGACAAGCACTATGCCCAAATCAATCTTGATTTAAATGCCGAGACTAAAAAGGTGTCTTTTTTTGGCAAGTAGATTTTCAGCTCTGCCCCCAACAGTGCTATTTTTTGTGGTTATTTCTTTTTGTTTTGTTTTTTTTGTTTTTGTTTTTATTCAAAGAATGCCTGAAAGCTGTGGTCACAGTTTCTGGGATAGTCTTATTAATACGTTCTTTAGGAGAAAGGGGACAATACAATTTACAATGAAGATTTTGAAATTACTTTTGGAAGTTAACTGGAGGCCTTTTCAGAGACTTATAACTTAAATTATACTGCAGTACTTTAAGCTTCTAATTATGTTCCTTTCTAATATATTTAAGCATTTCTCATATAGTACAATGTAGCTTACAAACTGTGCCATGTATAACCTTTGGGTTTAAATGCATCTGCCAAGTTTCATTACTTTGATTCTAATAGTGGAATACAAACAATTTCAAACAATAAATTCAAAGTTTGCCTAGAATTTGCCACACTTGGCTTCCTAATTATCTAGCAGAGTGAAAAAGGGCTGCCAGTCCACAACTGTGAGGCCACATTTACACCATAAAAGATCCAGTAAAGAGTCACCAAGGATCACAGCTATTTTTTTTCTTGATACCCACAAACTCAGTTAACCTGAAGTAACAATGGTAATAGTAGATACCTTAGCTAAAATACATTTTCTAAACCAGTTTTATCCTGAGCAGAACCACAGTGGAACTGGAGCCTTTCCCAGCAAAGACTGTACATGTGTGAGTAAAAGAACTGAAGAAATAACCTGTAGAGTTAGAATGACAGATGACAATTTGGATTAATTCATTCATTTCTGATATCTCTTTTTCCAGGACAGCATCAGTGTCAACCATACTACACAATCATAGAGAACACACATCTCTTAGTTCTCACTGCACTAAATGGTGCTTGAGGTGACAAAATAGCGTTCCACCTGGATCTGCTACTATTTTGGGGGTTGTTTCGGGAATTAGCCTTTTGTTTCTCTCCTCAGTTCTTTTAATGTCATCCTGAATCAGATCTTTAGATTACCTTATGTTTCTTTTTCTCTGGGGTGTCAATCGAAGAGCTATCCCTGGTAATGAGTTGGAACTTCTACAAAACAATGTGTCATGACCATCTCCAATGACGCTTCTGGAGTGTTTCTGCTATGGGAGTCATCCCTGTCTTCTTTCACAGATCTTCATTGGAAATAGTGTTCGGCTAAAAGTTCTTCAGAATACCCCACAGACATTTGGTCTGGAATACTTCCTGCTTCTACTTGATGGTGCTAGACATTTTACAGCAGTAAGAGCCATACATAAGAAGGTTAAGGGCATTGCTGTTGAAGATCCTGTGCTTTGTGTGGATGCTGAGGCTGGTAGATTTCCAGATAGGCTTGAGTAATAATAATTCTTTTCTTTAATAATTCTTTGCATTTATATGGTGCTTTTCTCACTACTCAAAGTGCTCAGCCATTGCAGGTTAAGGGCCTTACTCAAGGGTCCATCAGAGCAGGGTCCCTTTTGGCATTTACAGAATTCGAACCGGCAACCTTCCGATCCGAAGGCTTGGTTGGCTGTGTTGATTCTGGCATTAATTTCTTGGTTGCAGTTGCAATCTTTTGTTGCTTTACTTACCAGTGTGCTCAGGCAGAAAGACCACAAATTGCCAGGAAGGAGAATTGGGACAACTCTACTTAATATTGTATTTGAAAACTAAATTGGACACAAGGGCACAACATAAAAAATGGCTACAGCAGTCTCAAAACAAAAGATTCTCTAATCTGGAGTAAAGGTCATTGTCACACTGGAGCTCTGTCCTCTGTGATTGCTCGATCATAATGAGATATCACCTTCCTAGGTTCATCCGGTTTTATGTTTTATTGATCGGAAGGGGAAGCGCCTGCTCTGGGTATCATGGGCAAGGTTAGGTGCCTTTCTGGGATGGCTTCTCAGAACTGTGGGTAGATGAGGTGAGACAGATAGAAACAGCACCCCCTCTTTTCATGGAGTGGTACTGCTTAACTTAGAAGAACAAGTAAGATGATCCATAGGCATGAATGCATCGCACCAGGTTGACAAATTCCTGTACATTCTCCAGTGGCCTGTCATTTACTGTGACTATGAAGGTTGTTATGGCATTCTTCCTCAGCATCCACAACTTCTTGTTAAGTTTGAGTCCAATGTAACTAACTATCTCACTGAGGACCTCTGTCTTCTGTTGATTGTCTTGGTGTCTGTTTGACGGTAGTCCCAGGTCACCTGCATAGGTCCTATAGGATGGACGTTAGGGTCCATTGGATGACCTGTCTCTTTCCCTGGGTAACACTCCACATGATCCAGTCAGTGGCCAATACGAGCAGAATTGGTGACAGGATGCATCCTTGTTTGACCCTGCTGTTCACACTGAATAAGTCTGCTAGTTTATTCCTGTGGATGACATGGCATTCAGTGTTCTTGTAGAGGGACTGAATGATGTTAACCTTTTTTGAAAGGCGGTGTCCTAGGATTCTCCAGAGAGACGCACAATCAGGGTGTCAAAAGTTTTCTCAAGTTTAATGAAAAGCACATACAGTGGGCTGTTCCATTTGTGGATCTACCTGAGGATATGGTGTAGAATGAAAATGTGATCAATTAGGGATCTCCCATTGCTGCAACCATCTTGTTCCTGGCACAGAATAATGAGCACAGCTTTTGTGATGGTTATAAGAGTAATATGGCTAAAGACCTTTCTAGTAAGGGGTAGAAAGGTGATGCCTCTCCAGTTGTTACAAACCCCTAGATCTTCCTTTTTTGGCAGCTTAAATAATGATGCAGATTCTTCATTTGTCTCCTTTTACCAGATATCTTACAGGATCTGCTGTATAATGAGTGGTGTCTCTTGTTCTTTTGCTTTCACTGCTTCCATGCCATCCTCTTCTGGGAGTTTGTCATACTTAAGTTTGTGGATGGCTTCCCTTTCCTCTTTTACTGTGATGTTTCCAATGCAGATGCCAAGTTCCTCTTCTGTCTCAGTGACATCAGCAAGCACTGGTGGATCTAGAACACATATGCAATTATCAGAATGGGCTAAATTAGCACCAGCAATTAAATCTATCTTGAACAATTTTCTGATGTATGGTGAAAACTAGATTACTGCATAACAGCCCAAGCTGGCTTAAAAATAATGTTCAGACTATATGGACATAAAGCCTGGGTCTGAAATTTAACCCATGACTCTGCACCAATGTGCCTCTATAAATATAGTGTCTTGTGTAATTTCAGACATATTGTATATAATATATTTAAAATACCCATCGTATATATATTACATGGATGTATTGGTGCACTTAAAAAACAAGCAGAATAACAGTAGAGTTGTATACATTTTAACTCACTCCTAGTGGAAAGTACTTGCAGAAAGTATTTGCTACTTCAGACATGCTAAGTCAAACCTGCGGCATTACCAGTAAAAAAAAAAAAAATCACTGTCCATTTACATTTAAAGAAGAATCATTAAATGTGCTGCCTAGCTGGCTGTCAATTTGTGTTTTATTTTCATACAAAGAAAAGTTTATCCCTTTCATGTTAACCACTGCTTGTGCCCTCTGGTTAGATTCTATTACAGGTTTCTAACTGTTTCCATATTGCTGCCATCACTGTTATTCTTGCAGCAATAGCGTGCAGTTAACCTAAAATCAAAGCCAGTAATTTGTGGCGCACGGAGGTCAGCTCTGTGTATGTGCTGGAGGCCTGTTTGTTCCTACAACTAGGCCTTGATAAGCCCAAATTATATCTGTGAGCTACTGCTCTAGCCACAGCTCCGGGAGTGTGCTCACCCACTTGCTCTGCAATAAAAAGCCAAAGCAAAAGCCAAGCCGTGGGTGCTACAAAGTATTCAGTGATCTGGAGACAGCTTGCCTTTTGCTATTACAAGCCATTCTTTGCTACTCACAGCAACTATTTAAGGATAAGCCAGGCTTTCTGTGACTAACTAAACCTGCTATTATGTTTGTAAATGGTGCCGACGTCTAAACCTACTATCAGTCTGTTATTTGACAGTGAGAGTTGATCTTTCTTTTAACTGGAAGACTTTTTTTATTTTATCTTATAGTTGTTTCTCAATGTAATCTGAAGTATATGCAAACATTTCAGATGGTTAAATTAAAAAAAAAGAAAAACTCATAATAACCATAATAATATTGTTGGAAATAACTAACTACATTAATGCCAAAATGAGTGTGAGTTTTTGTTTGTGTGTCCAATGCAAGTTACTGCCTTGTACCCAGTCATGCCAGGGATAAGCTTTGGCCCTCCATGACCCTAATCTGAAATAAAGGAATATTCCACCCAAAAAAGATATTTTTGTTACACATTATTTACCCCATGTAGTTTGTAGTTGTGGCCAAGAATAACTTTTGATGTCATTTTTTCATGCAGAATGGAGAGAGAAAAAAGTTTATGATATACAGTAATATAAGCCAAAAGTGACAAGCACAGTACAATGGCTAATGATGTGAAAAACATCCATGGACAAAAGAAAAAAAATCTCACATTACTTCTGTCTCATAATCCACATTTCAGTTATCCAGTTGAATGCTGAAAACATGCTAAACACAAGGTTTTTTTGTTAAAATATTATTTTTCCTGTTTACTGTTTATGATGTGTGCTGATAATTCAGGAGGCATCTGTTTAAAAATATTTAAGCAAAAAAGCATATGTTTTGCCAATTTTGAGCATACATTTGGAAAACTGACACGTGGAATATGAAACACAAGTAACATGAGATTTTGTTTTCCTTTTTCAATGGAAATCATTTGAAATTGTACAGAATTGGTCATATTGGTTTTAACTATATCATAAACGTTTTTGTGTCCTTTCTGCATGGAAAGATGAGATTGAAAACTGTTCTTGACCATCACTACAAACTACATGGGGTAAGTAACATACAGTATAAAATATTTTTGAATGGAGTATTCCTTTAAGTCAATTTGAGAATGTTATTTTGTTTCTTGTCTTTTTATTAACACCTGACTGTTAAAAATGTATAATATGCCAGTACATATTACCTTTTTTGACACCATTCATCTGTAAAGTATCATTGTGTTACTGGAGCTCTGCTCCCTGGCTTAAACCTTTTTGATTGGTTCCTTGTAATTTTACTATTATTTTTTTTTAGGTGTTAATTATTTTCATCTTTCCAATTAATATAAGAGTCAAACTGGCAAAATTTACCAGAGTCACCTGGAGGCAAATAAAAGGACTCTAAAGCTGAATTCTTTTCTGAGGGTTTGCCTTCTGTTCCTTTTTAACTTTTAGGTTTCTGTAAGATTTAATACCTCATCAATTTGTTTTTTCAACTAATTTTTACAAGTTTTTGGGTCTTTGTTATAAATTTAATGAGTTATGTTCTTTCTGGAATGTGTGTTGTTTCATAGTTTTGTCTTCCATTAGTTTGAAATGATTTTTGTAATACATTATTAATTAATTACTGCCTTCAGAAGTGACAAATTAATGGTTAAGTTTTTTGGGAGTTTTGCCTTTCTCTAGAGTTTCTCAACAGTAAAACTTCTGACAAAAATGCACTGCATTTGAAATCTTCTTGAATCAAATTTTATTTTTGGGTGCTTAAAATCATGTGCAATACAGCATAAAATAATGTTTGTCAGTTAGATGACAATTATAAATGACGATATATACCATGATAGTGTACTTTCAATCAACAATTTCCCACAAAAAGTAAGTGCAGATGAGTGTGCCCATCCGAGGCTAGATTTTACATTGCATACAATGCTGCCAGAATAAGCTCTAAATGCCTTCCACAAAGCCTGGGCTGGATAAAGCTATATCAGAAAATACATTAACAGACATTTGATAAGTGCCTTTGACAAAGTAAACTGCAAGACACTTCAGAAATAAAAACATTAAGAGTACATGACGTAAACATCAGTTGACTCAAGCTTGTGTAAATTCTAATTCAATAAAAATTCAGATCAACTGCAGATAAACTTAGGATATGTCTAGATTACCAGTAGCCAGTGTAATGGCAAATGACTACTTTTTTACATTTAAACTCACACGGTCACTCAGTAAGAATGTGTTGCATGTTAATTAACAAATGCAAGAAAGAATTTAACTGTACTCTATACATGTGAAAATAATGACCCTATAAACCAACATCACTAAGCAATGTACACTTTAATCATGTATTCCATGAATGGTGCGGTGTTAAAGAATTAATGATTCATTGATTGAGTAATTGCCTAGAAAGACTTCAGAAAATCATAGTTCTATTCCTCAAGATTTTTTACCTCTAAATTTTGATGTTTCTTTCTCTGAGCATGTGAATATGTTTCTTAACTGGCTACCTGTGGTTTGTTTGAAATATTCTTAAATTTAGTTCTCTGCCAAACGATAGTGGAAAGGTGGTAATTGCCTCTACATGTGTAGTGACAGAGCTGCATATTCTAGAACTGCAACTGTAAAATTTACCTCATGCTTTAAGACTTAGTGCCAACCCGCAAAATTAATAATGAAATAATAAACTTTATGATCAGAGTATTGTCTGCTGTTATTTGTCCTACATATTTTATTTTTTATTTTAAGTGACTATGATATGACATTGATAAAAGTGTTAAACATGGCTTGTTTCAGAAAGGGACAGAGTTAAAATGGCTGTAAGACCTATGCGCAGGATTGAGACATGTTATTTTTACAGTATAAATTAAAAGTACAGCATACAGTATTTGCATGTAATGCTGCAACAGTGGGATTCAGATGTCCCTATAATGATGTGCTAACCTGCATGCTTGTGTGTTAGCTGGAATGCCATTAGAACTGTAGAGTAACTAAGTGCTATAAGCGTGTAATTCATGAAATAGTATAGGTAGGTACCATTATGATGGTAGGGATTGCTAAGAGTAGATACTCAAGCAAACAATCAGGGAACATAAATGCTTAAAAAGAATGTCAAAAAATAGAAAACAATTAGAATACTAGAGACAGTCGAAGGCTCTTTTGTAAAAACCAATAACGCAAAGCCAGAATTGCAGTGAAAAAGGAAAAACGAAAATATCTTAAAAGCAACATCTTTACCGAAGCTCCTTTTAACTTCCACTAACATTAAATAAGTCACCATCTTTTAAAGGGTTTGTGTAATAATATTATGTGTAACAACACCAGTGACCAGGTGAATAGCAACAAAACACTGTTATTACCAACACCATGACAGTGGTAATGACGATACAATAATTAAAAGTGCATCACTCTAACAATGATATAAAAATAACAACTGAAAAAAGTCAGAAATATTAAAACTTCATGTAAGTGAGATTCTCATACTGGAGAGTTATGGAATATGAATGAGAACTGTGTCATTATCTATATTGCTCGACAAGGTACACAGTATATCCACTGTGAAGATGTTTAGTTATACTGTACTTTGAGTGGTAATTACTGAGTAATTGCAGTTTATGTACACTATGAGGCTTTTAATGCAAAGTGTTGCCTAATCTTTTAACTTCCAAACGTCACTTATACTCACTTCAATGAAAACCAGTCAGTATGAAGAGAATCCCACTTTGACGGGAAGATATGCTGCATTATGAAGACAAAAAATGGCTGCCGTGTGAAGTGCAAAAAATTGTCTGCTATCCATCTGCTTTCATTCTTTAAAGTCATCAGTTTGATCTTCAATCTCACAGGACACTGAGAACTCAATTTGAGGCCTTTTTCCTTTCTTTTCAGGGCAGCTTTGATTCAGAAAAGTTTCCAACTGTGAGCATTGCTAAGTGGTGCAAAGCTCTATAGGTCATTGTAGCTTACTGTTATGCCAGCACAGGCAACACCTCTTTGCAAAAGATTTGGGGCTTATTATATTACACAGCACTTTTTGTAAGTTTGCTGCTGAGTTAAGAGTTTCTTTTGAAGCAGAACTAGTTGCCGTACTCCACAAAAACAGAATAGTTATGTCAGGTGAGTTCTGCAGGTTGCCAAATAATTTGACACTTCAGAAGAGAGTTATCACAGCGCCTGGTGACCCTCATGTCACTAATGATGGAATTGGGTGAAAGTCAGAAATTATTAAAATAACCATAATTGGCAGTCCACTCGTTCTGCATCTAAGCTTAAAAGATGCGATCTTATCGATGTTCAATTGCATTAGGAATGGAGCTTAGGAAAGAACTATTGGCCTAATGAAGCCCAGATGAGTAGGATCTCCCAGGCACATATGCTAAGGGTTGAGCACAGTGTGCAATCATAAAAACGCAGATTGAAATCTGACTGTGGCACAAAACTCCAAACTGGAGTAGAAAGGTCTCCAGCAGGTCCTCTTTTGAGAACTGAAGACAAACAATTGCTGTTTCTAACCAGGAAAGAATGCAGGTTCATTTCAGGGAACACCCCTGGGCCCATTGTTGGAACGTTCAAGCAGTGATCTAGGCTTTTAACATCATAATGAAGGATTCTCCTTAATGGATTATCTTGAGATGGGATTAAAGTCTTCGAGACTTTGAGGAATTACTGACCAAAAATACACAGCGATCACCTTCTTAACTTTTTATCTTGTTTTTAGAAGACCCTGCTGGAAATCACATTCTTCTCTTTTGAATCTGGCTTTCCAGTTTTGGTAACAGCTGGTTAGAAATTGTGCTTCTCCTTTTGTGGTGAATTAAAATTTCATTAAATATAAATGGCATTTTTCCAAATTGAGAAAAACAGAGATCAACTAAAATGCCTTTTTAGTTAAATTTTAATACTAGGTTTACTGTTCCCCCCTAATTGGCTAAATTACTGCAAATATCCTGTGGCTACATAATTTTACACTTGGGCAAACATTCCCTCTAGGGGTTAATGTGATGTGCAACAAGCTCAAAGTGAATGTCACCAGTTCATTTAGATCTGTGCACCAAAGCCCTTCTCTAAGCAACAAGTAACTTTGGTTCTCTGCAGTAGGAGTAGCATAATTTCAACAAAATCTTAAACAAGATTTTGCAAAATGTACTGTCATGATACAGTTACATATTGATTTATTTTCATTTACTTTTTAATTAGCATTTAGCCTACAGAAAACTACTTAACTTACAATAAATGTATCTCCTATTAACTACTAAGTTTCAGAAGAAAATGTATCATTTTCTAAATTCGAAATAATCTCTGAGAATTAAGACATATCATTTTTCCGTGAAGTTGTACAACGATTCTGCATTATTTTATGATTTTTTTAAATTAATAATAAATGAAAATAGTATGCCTAGACACTAGTATCACTAAATAAAACCCAGTAGCAGGTGCATACAGAATAAAAACATAATGTTTACTTTTATCTTCATATTGTTGATTATATTAACATCCATCCATCTATCCATTATTCAACCTGCTATATCCTAACTACAGGGTCACGGGGGTTTGCTGGAGCCATTCCCAGCCAACACAGGGCGCAAGGCAGGAAATAAACCCTAGGCAGGGTGCCAGTGATTATATTAACATTTACTCACATATTCATAAATAACAATGTACCAAAATACAAATATAAGAGTAATGAATATTTAACAGTAGATCAAGTTGCTTTTTTTATATCTTCATTCACATATTATTTTGTTCATTACAACTAGTTAACAAATTACAGTAAAAAACTAATACTACTACTATTACAGTCAACATTATTCTGATTATGATGATTATTAATTATTATTTGATGATTTTTCAGAAAAAGATATACGTCATTTAATACATGCTTGCAAATCATTCTATTAACCAAAACAAATATTTATGCAGAAAGCCCATTGCCCTTCTGTCTTTACTTGGCCCAGTTTCTCTCTGTAATAAAGATACAATTCATATTCTTTAAAAACAAAGACAGAAACCTATTCTAACAAAATGTATATTTTTAAAATCTCAAATGATCTCAAGAGACGTAAAAGTAGGTAGCTGTATAATTTCTCACTGATCTTAATTGATTTTAACTATTGTTTTATTACATATTACACATAACTATGAAAACACGATGAAGTTTAATAAATGATGTTTACGCAAAGCAGAAAATAAATAAAATGTGAATTTGTATTAAAAGAGAAAATTGAAAGAAGAATGTAATTTTTGTTTCTAAAAGCTTGAAAACAGTGTTTCCATATAACAGTACAAGCGATGGATTTTTTTTCTTTTTGGCAAGAAAAAAAAAGCAGTCTTTGTGCAAAGGTGTGGCTCAAACCGCTCAGTTGAAATTATCACTTTTCTACCGCCTTGCATTCCTTGCTTGTATAGTGTTCATTTAAAAGAGTCATGAATTTCTTCATACTTTTTTTCTCTCTTTGAGGGCTTTTTTTGTTTCTCTGACTGTTTAGCTCTTTGTGAAATACACTCCTATGAAGAGAACTCCCCCCCCCCCCCCTCCGCTTTGCATCTCTGCTTAAGGAATTAGAGTGGAGACAAAGGGCGAACATTCTTTAAGCCCTGTTTTGTTCTGAGAGAAACCGTTTGACATGTCAATGGAGAGGTGTTTCCTTTGGATTCATTAGCCTCTTTGGGTCCCCCTGCTCTCACCCTGGGCCCCTTTCAGCTTCTCTTGGTGTTTTTGTGTGTTTGCTGCCTAGGAGAGGGTTTTAGTCCTGCCAATGTTTGTAATTAGCTCCCCGCTCTGAAATGGAATACGTTCAGTTGGGTGTTAATGGGAGGACCAGGCCTTCTCTCTCACAGCAGGCCGGGAACAAAAACAGAAACCCAGCTTTGTGGGGCTCAGTGAAGAGAATGAAAAGTGAAAACAAAACTGGAAGTGTAGCAAGAACTAGGGAAAAGTATTATATCTATATTTGGCCTAAAGCAAAACGCGTCTAACTGAGGACACAGAGATGTCTACAGAATGAAATCTGTCATACTTTGATTTTTTTAGTCAAATGTTTATTTTTATTGACTAATACATTCATTTTTCTTCTGTTATGAATGTTATTAGTGTGGGTGCAGGAAAAATTATAATTTGTACCAGCAGTTTTTTTTTATTTTTTGGACAATAGCCTAGTACAAATCATACTCTGATATGGTTTGCCTCACTGAAACTTCAAAATTGTCAACATAATGATTTCATTGTAATGAAATCCATAGGTAATACAGTAAAAATAAAACAACATTAAATATCAGTTACAATTTGCTGTAATATATACATACTTTGTAAAAAAACAAAGATAGATAGATAGAAAACATTTAAAATAAAACAAAACAAAACTAAATATCAATTGTATATCTATCTATCTATCTATCTATGGATTTTTATATATATATTTATTTATATATCTATATGTATCTATATATATATATATATATATATATATATATATATATATATATATATATAT
>JANRMT010062829.1:16501204-16543324 GCA_026402145.1 Polypterus bichir lapradei
TATATATATATATATATATATATATATATATATATATATATATATATTATATAGACAGAGAGAAAGAGAAAGACGGCCAGAAATTTTGAGTGTGCAGGTTTAAATTATCTCATAAATTACTTATATGTGGTGTTTGCCATGAAATAAATAAGACTGATTTTAAAAAGAATTTCATGATAAAAATTATCTCTCTTTTATGCTTCAGTCCCTCTCTGCCTGGATTCATTCTTAGAGACTTTTGTGAGGTTCACCAGTACATCAGTTATATGTTTTAAGTGAATCATTAGTTTCATGACAGGCTTCATATACTGTATATACATTTTAAAGTTTTCATATTTAGTATTCTTTTAAAAGTTTTTTTAAAATATATTTCTAATTACATAAATTGTAATAATTGTACAAAAAATAGATCATAAAAATATCATTATTTTGTTAAGGTTTGTTTAAATAGACAGATGGATAATCAGTAAAACAGCTCAAATATACCTCTATTTGATAAAATAACATTTTGCCTTGAAACAGCAAGGTTTAATTGCTCAGGTTATTTTTCAATTAAGATTTAACTTGCCATATTTTATTGCCACAAGGAAGATGGAATTGAAAAGCTTTGATAAACATTACAAAATCAAATATAGTGAGGTATTCTGAAGATAATATTACTAAATAGAAAAACAGAATTATCAAACATATATGTTACATTCTTTGTATTAGAAGGGAAGCAGTAGCATAGTAGTGAGAATGTGTATTATATATGCGTGTACTGTATATAAAAATAAAAATATACACACACAGATACTGAATATGTATGTCTATAATAATCAGTTTGTCACTGTCTTTATTTGTGGATTGTACATTTTTACACTCAGCAAATTAAAAAAAAATCTGAATCAAAACAAAACAAACACTCTGTCACAGCCCTCACATCATATTTAAGGTAACAAACACTTCCAGGTCAGAGTGGAGCCTCCCTGGGAAACCAGTGGGCGTCAGTGCCTTGCAATCCATCCCCTCTCTTCTTCACAAGGCCCCACTTTCTTGGCAGCTGCAGAAAGGAGCGGTCCTTTATTGTGTCCATGGCTGTATTCTGTGAAGGTCTGTACACAGTTTTTCACAACAGCTTGTTTTAATTTGGTGAAGGAAAAGGCAGGAATATGTTTCAAGTCTCCCATTTCCCCAGATGTTGCTTGATCAAGGAAGTTGACTAAGCGCTTTGTGTCCTTCAAGACACTAATGTGATTATGTCACATATTTTCAGCTGATTCTCATTGCTATTAGTCTTTGTGTGGGGTCTCACTCTCAGCAGTCTCTATGACTGGTGAAAGAACAAAGATTTTTCTTGCAGGGTAGTCTGCCTCCTGGCCAACCTGGAAATGTTAAAAAGAAGAGAGAAAAATGCAGCAGCCCTATTATAATGACACAGATGCCCGACACACTGTTTGATGAAAACTGCAGTCAGTTTTCTTATATGTCATTTATTTTATACTTGAGCTTTACCGCAATGCAATGTGATAAATAGGTGTTTATACATCTCCTGACAGGCTCCCATACTTGACCATTATAAAATTCCTAGGTTATGTACCGAGAAATTTCTCAAAAGACATTTTTGGTATTCTTACTGAGTTTACCCTTCCATCATAACTGAGAGTTTTTGGTCCTCACACAATCATCTGAGGACCACCAATCATCACTTATTCCATGGTGATCTGGCCACTGTTCAATCTGTGGATCCTATTAATGTTATTTTGCACGAGGCACTTGCAGCATAGCTACGGATATCTTGATAGAGAAAGTAAGGATATCATTTGACAATTAAATAATTATAATTGACAAGAAAATGGAATAAATCAATTGCTGTACCCTCACCAGAAGCTCAAGCCACTTTTTGAGCTGTATGAAAGATGTACTGTAACATGCTTAATGTGTGTATGTGTGCGTGTGATTGTTATGTAAAGAATAAAGTAATACTTTTTACAAGATTTTATTACCATAAGATATAACAGCCAATCCATCTGATTTCATACTCCACAGAGCTGACACAAGAGATCAGGATTTGGCAGGAATAAACCCTCAATTGAGTTGAAAACACATTCAAGTGGGCTAGGAATTAATTACCCTCCAACAAGATTCAGCTAACACCTCTCCTTCTTAATTATTCTTTCAACCGGCTTTTAGCTCACTGCTCACAAACAAGCTATTTGCCTCTAATAAAACACATTCACAAATGCTCACAAGAAATTTCAGTTTGCACTTTTGTCCATGAGTCAAAAAAAAAAAAACACCTGCCCAAACAGATGACACTTTCCTACATCCCTGAGGAGAATACTGCATGGTCAATCAAAGATCTTTAATTTATATTCCAAAGTAATTAGAGGAAGCATGAGCTTGTCTTGAGATTGCCTCAGTGTGCTCCTCAGAGACTATTCAGGAGAGAAGAGAGAATTCAGTACTTTCTGCTTGAGCTTTTACCATGACGTAAACGGAGCAGGCTTTTGCATTTAACAAACTTTATTGTCTTGGTGTATGTCTGTTCATAAATGTTTTTGGGAGCCGTCATTAAATAAAGTATATTAGCTTTAACATCACTGTTTGACCAAAAAGATAAAACTGCTATTAAATTGAACCACTCTGATTGATCAACAGCTTGTTCAGGTCTATTAAGCAAACCGGTGATGTGTTTTTCATATTGAATTAAGTTAGATGTCAGAACTTCACAATGATAAATCAGATACAGAATCACAGCATGCTGGTGGCTGAAATGTTTACAGCCCAATACCTTCTACTCTATCACAAAATCACAAGTGGTAGTTTTCATAGTGTGAGGATTTTTAAGGCAGGATTAACTGCAGGCTTTGCTAACAATGCTAGAAGGTGCACTTTGAAGTTTAGTAACTAAATATAAATAAACATTAACAATGAAGCTGCAAATGTTGTAACATTAGCTATACAGGATCTGTGTCACAGAATAAGGGAATAATCTGCATGTGCATTTCATATATAAGGTTACCTTTGTAGTTGCTGGTAAGTTCATAATTTGACTTTACTTTGTTTTTTTACTCTTCCGTGTGGGAATAACATTTTTCTTTCCCATGATGATTCACATGCACTCTGAATCATATAAGGATATATACTGCAAATTGTATACAATATATTATAATAGACCAGTGACTAACACGCCTGAATATTAATATTCATTTTCAGGAAAGGTTCAGTAAAACTTCCACTTCAAATGTCTTAAAAGAGAAATAGTATGGCTTAATAAAAATAATTCTGAAGTGGAGGTTAGTTTGATAGCCATAGCAATTCATGCCCATGCAGTCTACTGAATCTGAAATAAAATGCAGGAAAGTGATTGTATCTGGTGACCTACTTTAGTGATACTGGGTGTGAACCTGTAAACTTCTCTGAACCTCTCCTACTACCCCGAAACAATGATCAGTACGACCGGCTCTTTAATTATCCCAAAGCCAGATCTTCTCATTTGACCTCAACATCTAATACTGCAGAATACCCAGGATGTCATATAGATAGATAGATAGATAGATAGATAGATAGATAGATAGATAGATAGATAGATAGATAGATAGATCTTTATTTGTCCCCAGAGGGAAATTTGGCTTTTTATAGAAGGTCGTTAAATACGTAAATAGATAAATAAATACATATACACATACACTATGGTCTGAACACACACCAAAATGAGTAAAAGGAAGAAAAATTTTAAAAGAAAGAAAGGAAAACTTCTGACTTGGCTGTCCCAGTCACAATGAGGCATCATACAGAAGAATTGCTGTTGGTTAAAGGTGACCCCATAGTGTTTCTTGACACACTTTTGCTGAATAATCCATTAACTTAAAGTACTTGGTGTTAGTGAGTCAGAGAGGATGTGCAGCATTGTCCATAATGGTACACAGTTTTGTCTTATTTCTCTCCTTTGCTGCAACCTTCAGGTGAACTGTGGACTCATTGGATATGTTTTTTCTTTCAACAGAGGTTAAGTGACATTTTGGTTTCCTCTTCAACACTTTGAACTGGCCATATCTTAACTCTTGTGTTCTGGGAGCTTTATATAGGCTTGATTTTGCCACATTTAATCATTGATATGTGTGTTTATGCATTCAGCGCATTGTAAATTCTAGAACATTACTGTTTTCATGTTGTAGCAGTAAATTTGTACAAAGGCCCTGAGACCTGGTACCTGGTGAAGAACACTTTAAAAATAATTTTAATTGTTTCAGGTTAAAATTGACAAAAGTAAGTTGAGGTAAGGAGACAAGTGTGTCATGTCTTTGATGGCATTTCCTGATTTCTGACAGTTTACACATAAGCAGCCATGTTATTCTTAAGGAATATACAGAAATAGCTGTATAAGAGCCACCTACTGAATCATGCAAAACAATCCATAAGTAGCTTCAAAGTCTATACTCTTTCATTCTTTCTTTCGTGCTTTATTTATTTACTTTCAACTCATGCCTTTTTCTGGTTTAAAATGATCTTACTTGATTTAATATATTGGTCTCATGTTTAGGTGCTTATTTTGTGGATGTACAATTGAAACCCTGAATTTTTTACAGATTGTTATTTTAGCAAAAACCTGCATTTTTAATTGACACAAACCCAAATCTTCTCATTTTACCTCATTAAATAATATTGTAGAATGTCCAGGATATCACCAAAGAACTCTGGACTCATCAGAGGTGTTTTTTCTATCAAGAACTGAGGTTAAGTGACATTTTTGTTTTCCTCTTCATCACTTTAAATGGGCCATATCTTAATTATTGTGTTTTTTGGGCGTTGTATAGGCAAGATTTTTACATTTTGTCTCTTCGTCCTGATTCTTTCATCAATCAACCCATCACTGTTTTTATAGTATGTAGCTTTTTATTGTGAGTACTCTCACAAGGAGATAATAAGAGTACAACAAAAATACATTTACATTTATTCCCTTAGCAGAAAGTGAATTATAAAAGAGGTCAACAATTGAGTAACATCAGCTTGGGGACTATTTTGAAAACAAGTATTACAGAACAAGGTTATAAAATTGACCATCACAAGTGAACATTCTAAACTAAACAAAGCAACATGACTAATTAGTGTACTCTTACCTTAGCTTTTAAGAACCTAGCATCACAACTATTACCAGAATGTATTCGTGTATAATGCATGACATTGCCACAACAGCAAATAACAAATAGAGACAGTGCAAGAAAAAAATAATTTGAACTGTTGGAATTTTGACATGTACAGGCATCAGTGTGACTGAAAATGGATTAAAGGAAAAATTACAATTTGCACCAAAGTGTGTTCTGCACAACTGATCAGCTATTTAGACAAAAAAGGGGACACCTTAGGAAGCACATTCAGGAGATGTAGTAGAATGTGGAAAAATACTCCTAGTGCTTACTTTTTGAGGTCAAGAAACCTTATTTTAATACCTAATCTTTGTTTCCTAAATTTTGCTGTAATTTGACCTCCAGAATTTCAAGCTTTCCTTTGATGATCTGCCATATACAGTATATATATTTTTTTTTCTGTCCCAGGTTTAGTTTATGTTCATGTAATTGTGTGATTTTTTTTTGGATTTGGCTCACTTGAGCACGGCAAGACTTTTCTTACAACAGACAATATCCATGTGGCATGTCAGCCTATGGAAAAGCAATTGACTATATGCACATTCTCTTCCAAATTCCGCGTACTGATATCAAAACAGACTAGCTACGATGTTTTTTACCTGATCACTTCAAGACATATCACGACTTACGATGAATGACATAGGTCGCATTATTGTTCTTCCATGAACAGTCTGCTCCCAAGTGTGGTTTTGCCAGACACTGGTGTGGAAAATATGAAGCAATGCATTATCACTAGAATGTTGAAGTTCTTCCAGCCTTCCCACTTCTCTTTTTTGTAGCCAGGTAGTGTTCTACAGCATGATGATACAAATCATACTAGGGCAGTCACACAAATGATCACATTTGGAAAGGTACACCAATTTCCAAGATAACCCAAATTGTTGAAAAGCTCATTCCTGGTGCTTGCCTGCATTATTCACTAGACTCTGAGCATCCCTGGTCTTTCCCTTTAGGAACTGTCAGAAATAAAACATGTAAATACCTAAAATATAACAGACAGTAACTATAGGCCCATACAGAATTCTTCAAACTTTAGTTTTAGGGAATTTAAATCCAATTTTATGTCACAAGAAGATGAAGCTTATCCCATTATTTGATTTGATCAAGCTGCAGGTTTCGTGATTGCAGATCTTAATTTTGATTGAACATACAGTTAGAATCCTATACACACATATATGTACCTTCCATCTGCTATTGCAAATATACACCTTATACAGTGTAGCATATGAATGCCTCTGTAAAGATCCACACAAAGTCAGGCATTCTAAGTGCAGTCTCTCTAGGTATCCAGCAGTTACCGGCATACATGCAATTCATTCTATTTCACAGGCCCACCAACTAAGCTAGCAATTAGAGATTTACTATAAACTGCCCCAAACAGTATTGCATATATAATCAAAAGAAGAGAATCTGTGTTTGGATGACAACAAAGTATATCACTGGGAGAGGAACTCTAATCCCTTTCAACAAAACAACCATCATTAACACTTTCAAAGAAGGAAAATGGTGAGTTTATACTGAGAGTTTTTCCTTTTTTGGATTTTCCACAAACATATGTTATACAAAAATCTTACTGTTTGCCTCCAAAACATCAACTAAGTTAATGATGTCAAGCACCTGTAAATAAAAATTCTGATTGCACTTTAAAGGCTTCTGCAAGTTATCTTTAAATGCCAAAAGCAAAATAATGAAAAAATCTTTAAGTCTGCTATCCTTCAGTATTTCTGCAGAGGTGAATTTCAAGGAGAGTTTAAAAGACTGAGCAAAGGTGAATGAAATAGGAAGAAGAAATTTTTTTCATAAGTACACCCCCTCCCCACTTAAAATATGGTCAGTATATTGCATTATCATAATTAAAATAGGTAAATAATTTGAACATTTAATTATTTTTACTTCCAAAGGAAAAAAGCAGTTCTCTGCTAATTAGGTATCTCAATTAATCAAGCAAATGCCGTAAAAATGTCATCCTGGATTAAGAAAGGGCTTTGCTATAACTGCACCATGAAATGACACACCACCATAAATAAGTCTATCCCATTTGTGAAATCAGCAATCACAGTTTCATGCTCTGCTTTAAACAAAACAACAGTAATCAATCATACATATATGATGGTGATAACTCACAATTTAAAAAAAAAGCATTATGTATCCACAAAATAACACACAGCTTTTATTTTATAAGGATCACCAACATTCATATTAACTAATTTTTTAGAAGTGGGATTTTAAACATGCAAATTTTTTATATCCTTTTTACCCTCACTTCATCTTCCAGGAATGTCATGTAATAAACCAAATTAAGTAAGGCATTTAATAAGACAAGAACAAAAACACAAATAATTAAATTTCATATTAGCATAAATGAGATCATAGATTAAAAGTGAAGGAATAGGTGGAAAATTAATAAATTATCAGTCTTTGTTTTTTGTGTGTTCACCATGTTGACAGAATTGTAAAAAAAAATTAGCAATCATAAGGAAATACTTGATATGTTAAAAGTTGAGTTAAAAACATGTAACCATCATTCTTAATTTTATAAAGATCCTCTAGCTAAGTCCTTACATTGTAATGTCATAAGTGTAACAATTTGTTTAAAATATTACATTTAATTTTGTTAGAATATGGATTGTTAAGTTTATTTTACTGGGCTTATTATTTTATACTATTTCAGAAAGAAAACTTTGCTGTGACAAATCATAAATAGAGTTTCATGCAACCAATTATTGTTAAAGACACATTGTTAATTGAATGGAGTTCCTCCTTTCTCCAAGTAAGGTACTTAAAAAAAAGCTTCAGGTTTTGTAAAATAATATTTGGAAAGTTCCAAATTTGGCTAGCACAGTTCTTAACAAAAACTAAATCATTATGATAAACTAAACCTAAGATTGAAGTAAATCAAATATAACAATCAGGTATGACTTGAAGATAGTTTCAAAGATAATGAAAGTTGCACACAGCATAGTAAAATAGCTTTGAAGAAAAGGGAGGATATAGAGCCACTGAGAATCCATGTTGTACTGTACCAGCTCCATAACTGTGTATAATGTACTAAGCAACAAGGCCACATATACACCTATATTCTGGACAGTGTTTCATACCTGAAATTTGAGAAATTGTGCATATGTCAGCTATTACCTTGTGCTTGACAAAGCTGTACTTCAGAGGAGAGTGCAAGAATACATCTTGCCAGAAGGCATGTGAAGACCAAAAGGAAGGAAATACTATAGTGTGATGTTGATATATGCTTAGTGCAAATGTTACACTATACATCATCTTGAGCGTATAAATCAAACCTTGAAGGATGGTTGTTTTAGCATCTTACTTTGAGAATGCTTAGGGTATGGAAGGCAGTAGAAAATAAAATAAATGTAGCAAAATAGGAAGAAATCCTTGACAAACTCCTGCTGCAGTTTGCAAAAGGTCCAGAACCTAGAAAAGCACCTCATTGCCAGCAGGTCAATGACTCAGACTGTCAAAGCCGTACTGGTGAGGCATAAGCAGCCAACCAGTCAATGACATGGTCTACAGCCTAATCATACAACAAACCCTAATCAGATAAGTTATACAGAATGTGGTAAAAGTATAGAACTGCTGCTTTCCAAAGTTAAGCAACCCCCTAAGGACCTAGTGTAATTTTCAAAAGGAAAATGGTCAATAATACCAGTTTGTAAGTTTTCAAAAAAGCAGACACTTATCCTTTATGATTTATATCTGTAAATTAGCCAAAGGTTACCAAATGTGAACTCAAGTAGAATAAATATTGCAGAATCAGTTACTGTACTTTGTTTTTATTTTTTGTGTTTAATTATAATATTTATAGTAGTTCAGTAACGGAAGTTGAGGCTCTGTTGATTTCAATGTCTTCAGCAATGATTTTTGTAGAATAATGGATGTGGAACTCTGTGCTAAGGTGGATCTCTAGTGCTCAACATTTCCAAGGTGGTGGTTATCCATTTCTGTTAAAGAAATTTTTCTCACTATTGTGAAATGGGAAGCATCTTAAAATAGACTGCAATGGTCTGAACTGTAACAAAGTAGGCTGGTAAACACCGGTATAAAGTACCGGCAGTTTTCCATTATTTGCCGGCATCTTATTCTTCTTCTTCCTCTTCACCTTTAGCCCACTTCCATGTGGAGTCAATGTGCTTGATCACCCTTCTCCATACAGCTTGGGCCTACACCTCCTCCATACTCAGAACTTTCAATCTTCTTTTACTCTATCCTCCTACTTCCGTTTTGGCCTACCTTGCTTTCACTTCTCTGCACTTCCATTCCCATCACTCTTTTGCCCACATATTCATTTTGTCTCTTCATCACATGTCCATACCACTTCAAACTACTTTCTTGTACTTTCTTAGATACCTTTCCTACTTTTGTTGTATCTCTGATTGTCTCATTTTTTACTCTGTCCTTTTTTTGTAACTCCACACATCCATCTCAATATTCTTATTTCTGCCACATCTAACTTCTTCTCCTGAGCTCCCATTTACTGCCCATGTCTCAGCTCCATACATCATTACTAGTCTTACCACTGTTTTAAAAATCTTATCTTTAACCTTCACTTTAATTCTTAAATTACACAATACTCCTGATACCTTCTTCTAATTATTCCATCCACACTGCACTGTATTGGTTATATCTGCATCTAATTTTCCATCTTGGGCTACCACTGATCCTAGATATTTAAAGTTATCTACTGTTTTCAATAGCTTTCCCTGCAGGCTAACTCCTGAATTTTGATCATCATCAAACCACATATATTCTGCCTTCTTCCTATTTATCTTCAATCCTCTATCTTCCAAAGCCCTTCTCCATTCTTTCACCTTTGTCTCTGTTTGCTCTTTTCTGATGCTATGCAACATAATGTCATTAGCAAAAAGCATGCACCAGGGGGATAGGTTTTTTATCCCATGACTCAGCACATCCATAAACAGATCAAACCGATAAAGACTTAAAGAAGATCCCTGGTGCAGACCCACTCCAACTGGGATCTTGTCTGTTACCCCAACACTGCTTTTAACCCAAGTGCTCACTCTCTCATACATATTCTGGACAATCCTTGCATACTTCCCTGGTACTCATTTCTCTCTCATGCACCTCCAAACTTCTTGACATGGCACTCTATCATAAGCATTCTCAAAATCAATAAACCCCATATGTAATCATTTCTGTTTTTCTTGATTCTTCTCTATGAGATGTCTCAATACAAAAACTGCATCCGTTTTTCCTTTCCCTGGCAAAAAGTAAGAATTTTGTTGCACTCAAAACCCTAAAGGGGCTCCCCTGCTCAATCTAACTGTTCAATCTAATGTATTAATACAATCGCACTCCAAACTCCAGGGGGGACCCCTACCTCCACTTTCTGATGAATGAGTACCATCCTGACTGGAACTCCAATGGGAATATACACCCTCCACCACCAGATCTAATTCTCGAATGTCATTGCGCTTGAAGGTGTGAGGGCACTTCAGACACTCATTTGAAACTGTCTTAGTGTTTTCAAGAATGTTAAACTTGCACTGGAAGGTGTAGTAACATATCATATGGCTATACTTCTAGTATTCCTACAGGTAGAACTGAGATTCCTTTTCACAGCAATGTTTAAAATGCAGTTGAGAAGAAAACAATTACAGTATCTTTCTATTAGAAAGAAACAATTATCTCTGTCAATTTATTAATCTGACAAGGTTTTTTGGTTCAGGATTACCCCCTTAAGGTATGTCACACACATGCGAGTAGGAGGACGTTGTATGGACCAAGCAAAGGTAATTCCACGCCAGGCCAGGGGGTGGTGGGGTGCACTAAACCTTCTCCTGTTATTTCTACAGACCAGCCGTGGGAAAACCTGTCTGATTCAGAGCTGATGACATCGCTTCCGGCACCCAGCATGACGCCATTTGTGGTACTGGCACCCAGAAGAGTGTCACTTCTGGTTTCGGTGCCCAGAAGAATGTCATTTCCGGTGCACAGACTGACGTCAGAAGAACATAATTTCCAGTTCCCATATGTCACTTCCGGTTCCTACACATCACTTCCGGTCTGATCCCTTAAAGCCACCATCTTTGCAAACGCTCACCAGTTCTGTTTTGAACTCTGAGTCTTGTAAACATCGCTGTTCTTTTTAAAGCCTTTTGCAGCCAGGGAAATTATATGGGTGGCTGCCCCAAACCTTTTTTAAATGTGTTGAGTCTTATCCTTTTCACAGGTCATATCACATTGCAAGATTTTTGCAGTGATTTTCAGTCATAGATTTCACTAATTTAATGTTAGCAAGTCAGGGACTGTTGCAGTGCACTCCCATGAGTCTGACATACCCAGTGACTTAGTCCAGCCAGTCTGCAACTCACCAAAACAAAATCAAACAGGTTTGTTTTTTTCTTAAGTCATAGGGGGCAGACTTGTGTTTATGAACTTACAACCATTGAGCATTCACCTAAAAGTATAATACATATAATGCAGCTATGAAGAATAAGGAAAACATGGATTTTGGATATGAAAAACTGAATAAATACTAATCTGTTTGATGGTGTGTGGTTTACATAACCTTAACAAAATGGAAAAAAATCTAAAAAAGACCAGAGATTGCAGATAAACTCGTTATACCTGAAATGCCTTCTCACGGGCACAGGCTTTGTCAGGCACTTGTGATATTTTGGAAATGTGAACTATGCTGGAAAGCTTGTGCTGGAAAGTTAAGAATATTTAAAATAATTATGTTGTTATAGTGACTACACCACTGACCACTTAATTCTGCTTCACAGGCTGCAAAATTAAGTTGGACCCCATCATTGCATGGTTTAGTTCATATTTATCACTTTGATTTTAGTACGTACAGAAATTTTTTTACAATACTACATCATTATGTTAAGAAGTTATAAATTTTATCCAGTGGGTTCAGTGCTCAAACTGTTAGTCTTCTCTTGACATGCTTCCACACAGAAATATTTTTATAGAACATAACATTAATTTTCATTCATATGCACATGACACTCATCTATACCTTTCAATTTGACCAAATGACCTTATTCCAATAGTATTCTTATTTAAACTGCCATGATGATGGTGTATAATGAGAATGCAGACAGACTTCGTTTTGGGCGCATACACAGTCATCATGGCACTGCCAGATCTAAACACTAGCGTGGTGAATTGCTCGCATAATGAAGTGACTTTAGCTGCATATGGAAGTCCCATTTTACTTTATGGTGCCAAACAGAGTACAGCAGTCTATTAGCCAGTGAAAGCACTGTGAAGAATCTATCTGTTGTTGTGGTCTTGCCTTTGTCCAGTCTGATAGCAGTCGCAGGGCATCGTATCTTTGATTGCCGGTACAACAAATAGTTCTGAACAGGCATCAGCCAGTGCTACTCTTGTGAAAAGAATGGAGATAAATGCCTTCAACTCAAAGAGGGAGAGGCAGGTTCGTTGTCTCATATGAACATCACTGAGAGAATAAAACTGAATAAAAAAAACGAGTGCTAACTTTTAAAAGTAACCAAAGTTTACATTGGGTGTTACAGACTCAATGCTAGTTCTGATCAACACATTTACAAAACAAAAGTCGCTGTTGGAGAGGTGCAAAGGGATTTAAGGTGGGCCAGGATTACAAGTTTTTCCGTAGGCTTCAGGGATTCTAGTGTTAATTTTGTTAGTGAGTTAAGAGTGGGTGAATGATAATTATATGTCTTTAAATACATATAAAAAAGAAATTCTATTTATTGTGGGAATGATACAAGCAACAATGTTTTGTTACTTTTTAACACAGTTGATCTAAACATTAGTTGTACTGAATCAGCACACAACTTGGATGTTATTTCTAACAACTATTTGTCTATTAAAATGCATATTACATCGCTATCTAAAACCTGATTGTTTCAGCTTGAAAATATTCAAAAATTAAGTTGCTTTCTAAATCAGGATATTGAGAAATGAATGCATTTATTTCTAGTAGGATTTTGAAGTTCAAAGATTATTGTCATGTCCACAGTAAGGAAACACATTTCCCTGTACAATGAAATTCTTTCTTTGCTGTCTACACCAAATGACAAAACCAATGTAAAAGATAAACATAAATTATAAGTAGCAGTTAGATAATAAGTAACAGAGGCAGCATAAAGTACAAAAACAAAAGAGAAATATAAAGTGTAATGTGCAGGTAGGTGTGTGATGGACAAGTCAAATACAGTTGTATGAGGTAGATAGAATGAGGTGAACCATGATTATAAACTCCAGTCAGTTATTTAGGAGTCTAATGGCCTTGGGAAAGAAAGAGTTCTTTAGCCTGGAAGTCCTGCATTTCATACTTCTATACCCCCTGCCTGAGGGTAGAAGTGTGAACAGTTCGTGTTTTGGGGTCCCTGAGGATCAAGGCAGTTCTCCTGTGGACTGTGCAGTTGTAAATGCTCTGCCGAGAGGGCAGTGGGGTCCTGGTGGTCTTCTCAGCAGTCTTTACCACTCTCTGCAGGCGTTTGCGGTACATAGCAGTAGTGTTGCCGTACCACATGGTGATGCAGCTGGTCAAGATGCTCTCAACAATGCAGCTGTAAATGTTGCCGAGGATCTTAGTCGACATATCAAACTTCCTCAGCCTCCTCAGAAAGTACAGCCACTATTGAGCCCTCTTAACCAGCTGTGTGGTGTTAAGTGTCCAAGTGAGGTCCTCACTTATGTAGATGCCCAGGTATTTAATGCTGCTCACCCTCTCCACTTCAAGCCCTCAGATGAACAGTGACGTCTCCACTCCTTCCTCATTTCCACTATCATCTCCTTCGTCTTGTCTGTGTTGAGGCTGAGGTTGTTGTCCTCACACCATGACGCCAGACTGTCCACCTCCCTCATGTAGGCAGCTTCATCCTCACCAGTGATGCGTCCAATCACTGCGGTGTCATCTGCGAACTTTGGGATGATGTTATCTTTGTGGGAGGCGACACAGTCGTGGGTGAACAGGGTGTAGAGGATGGGGCTGAGGACGCATTCCTGTGGGGTGCCTGTGTTTGTGATAATGGTGGCTGAAATCCTATTACCAATCCTGACAGACTGGGGCGTGCCAGTCAGAAAGTCTAGGAGTCAGTCACAGAGGGTGGGGTGCAGGCCAAGTGCAGAAAATTTATGGGTGAGTTTATGGGGGATAACCGTGTTAAAGGCGGAACTGTAGTCAACAAAGAGCATCCTGATGTAGGAGTCTTTGTTCTCCAGATGGGAGAGGGAATAATGTAGTGTGGCTGCGATGGCATCTGAGGTGGACCTGTTGGGCCGGTAGGCATACTGCAGGGGGTCCAGAGTGTCCGGTATGCTGCTCTGAATGTGGGCCAGAACCACTCTCTCAAAACACTTCATGATGACTGGAGTGAGTGCTACCGGCCGAAATCATTCAGGCAGGTGGGTAGGCTTTTTTTAGCAAGGGGGACGATGATCGTAGTCTTAAAGCAGGAAGGAATGATGCACTGACTGAGGGAAAGGTTGAAGATGGAGCAGAGAACATCAGCCAGCTCTTTGACACATGCTTTGAGAGCCCGCTCAGGGATGTTGTCTGGTCCTGCTGCCTTATGGGGGTTGATCTTCCTTAGTGCTTTGTGTACCTGACCTAAAGAGACCGTTGGGGGGTGGGGAGGGGGGTTCTATGTTCCAGGTGTGTGTGTGCCTCCACTCTGTGCTGTTGCTGGATGTCTAAAAGAGGGTGTAGAAAGTGTTGAGATCATCCGGCAGACTGTCTGTGGGGCTGATTTTGTCCTGTAATGTAATATTCACAGGCTGTATAAACCATTTTATGTCCAGCTTAGGGATAATTCAAAGTGTTCTTGCAAGAATCACTACAAGAAGTAGAAAGTAAAACTCCTATCCTCAACTCCTTACACTGACTTTCAGTTAAGCTTAAGGACACTTGAAAATCCTTTTTATTTAATTCAAAGCTTTAAAAGGCCTATGCCCTACTCACCTCTATGAACTTATTACATACAAACCAGAGCATGCATTAGAATCTCAAGATGCCAGTCTACTGAGGATTCTATAGATTAATAAATCAGCAGTGGGAAGTTTTTAGCTACAGGGTTACCCAAAGCTGTGGAACAACCTGCTTGTATAACAGATGTCTCATCAGTCTCAACTTTTAAAAATTAGTATTTTATACCCTGTTTGGAGCTGCTGATTAGCTGATCCTATTGAATCTCTGTTAAAAAATATAAGTATTACAATAATTATCAAGTATTTCCAATATTTTTCTATTCTGTTTCTCTTCTCTGCATTCTACTTTGGCACCTGATGCCACAGCCGCACCTCCAGGATGTTTACTTGCCATTGGAAAGGCACAACAGATACTGTGAGCCTTGGAATCCTAGGGTGTAAATATTTTACTTTCTTATAAGACAGCCTAACATAAACCTACGTAATACTCTAGAATACCCATGTAGGGATGGGCGACTTATTGGCTTTGGCCTTCATAACTGTGACCATGTTTAAATATGGCTATGACTTGCATTATAATCCATTGTGGCCCCTCCAGAGGTTCATGTTCTCCAGGGATGTTCCTGACTGCAGTTTTTTTTTTCCTCCTGTCCATTTTCAATTGGTCATATCTCAACAATAATATTAATGGACAAATATTTGTAAGATCCTTTTATGTTAATTAATTAAAAAAATACATTACTGTGTATCTAAATGAATGTGTTATATTTGTTTTAAAATTTGTAACTTTTAAATTCTGACCTGATACAATGCTCTGATCTTGAACTTAACGAATATAAAATAATAAATTGAATTTGACTGTTAAGTTTTCTTCAGTGTAAAGTTTGCACATTCTACTTAGATGCGTTTTTTCCCTGTTGAGATCTAAGCTCCAAATTCAGAAATGTCTGTTTTCATTGCAAATGATGGAACTTAATTCTAATTATTCATATAACACGATATTGGGTAGAGATTTTGTTTAACTTAGCAATGCTATAAACATGCTAATGGACACACATTTTCTTTAAGCCTGAAATCACCTAGTAAACTCTTTTCATTTTTGTACTCATCAGAATATCAATGATTAGGTATACATTTTTAACTCCGCTCACAAAAATGAAAGACCAAAGTAAATGTTTCCATTAGTGAACCACTCCTCGTTTTTACAGCTGTTAATGTCCTGTGATTTTCAAGTGCTGTGCTTATATGGAAAAAGTCTCTGCTTTAAATTAGGCTTCTAGTTGTATTTTCAAGGATTCATTTACAAGTAGTCATGCACTGCTAAGTGCAAAGCTTCATGTTCCAGTTAAACTAATTTAAAAGAAAGGAAAAATGTGTTTTAAACACAAAACTTTAAATGCCTCAACTCTCTATTTAAGGTTTTCTTTTATCAATGAATTTCACGTTTATTTGTATTCCTTTGACTAAAATAGCCCAGTTGAATGTCTCTCCTTGGTACTAAGTTAAAAAAAATATTTAATGTACATCATGTACCTGAGGATATAATGAAATGTTACTGACTAAACCTTCTGAGTTCCATAGTATATAAATTAAATTTTACCCAATCAAGTGTATGGTATACTATACTTTGCAATTAGTTAATCTAGCTATTATCAACAAGTGCCATTAAAATTTTCTTGAACTTCATCATCATTTTCTTTCCATTTCCCTTTTGAGGACTAATATAGCAAATTGCTTAGCTGAACTCACTAGCTCTCTCCATTAGTTGTAACAGACCTTCCTGGGGAATACCCAGATGCTCTGAGGACAATTAAAAGATGTAAACTGTCCAACATGGCCATTGATGTTTTTTGAGTGGGCTACGCCTTGTGTATCTCCCTCAGGTGTCCAGGAGCCTCCTTACTAATGCCTGAACTGCCTAAGCCTTCCCCTGTTGTTCTGGAGAAGCACTGGTTCTATTACAGGGTCCTCAGATATCTCCAAACTCCTCACATTGTCATGGAAAGTGAGCCCAGCACCCCAGAAGCAAAACTTTATTTCCACAACTTGTTCTCTCAATCTCATTTTTTCAAGCATTTCTCTGAGCTTTTGACTATAAGTGAGGGCAGGAAGAAAGACTGACCAGTAAATATACTGCTTTGTCCATAAATCTGCCTACCATGATCTGGAAAACCATTAATAAGACTATTGCCTCTGCATCACTGTGTTGGCGAGCCTCATGATCAACTCTACTGTACTCACACTCATGAATAAGACTTGAAACACTTGAACTAATCCAGTTGGAGAAGCTGCTCACCACTTCTACTACCTTCACAAGAGCGGGTGACTTCACATTGAGAAATGCTAATTTTTATCACAGTCTCCAAACTATTCTAATCTGACCCTTAGAAAATGTTTCAATTATTTAGGACAGCATAATCACTATATGACCCTTAGCCCTCATACATTCATGAGTGATGACATTCTGAGAACGCTTTTATAAACTGCTCAAAACAGATAAAACTTTTCAATTGGAATTAACAGTTTTTAAATTAAGCACACTTCAGTACTTGATTCTGTTTTTTGGATGATGAACAATGGTGTAGCTTATTTTCTTAATGTTTTGCCTGTGAGTTTTTCTTTTGCTACATTTTTAATTCAGTGTGTGATGAGACACGTGGTATAACATAATACAGATCAAGGATGGAATCGAAAAAAAGTGATGCCCTTATCTTCCTGAAGATTCTTTTGTGATTTAGCCGGTTTTTTGAGATAATGGGTATAATAATTTAATTTTTGTTTCTCTTTTAGATATCAAATTTATTTAAATTAATTTTGCTTTACTATAAGTCATCTTTGATGGGTTTCTGACCTGTTCGTAGTTATTTCCTGCCTTACTTCTGATGGGGGCTCTGGCTTAAATTCAACTTTGATATGGACTGAGAAGGTTTTAGAATGTTATCTTAAACTATTAATGTTATCTGGCAGAAATCTTTACCCAAGGTACCTCATAAGGTCACAATACATTAATATAATTCACGTTCATATTTTGTACAGTTAGAATTTATGGTCTAGTAACATACATATATCTATATATATATATATATATATATATATTTATCAGCCCCATTATTCCTAAGTGATTTAAGCCATAATGGTGAATTTCTGTATTTGAACAGATAGAACGCTGGCATGTTAAATGATTAGCTTAGGAACACACAGTGAGTCGCTAGTGGGTACTGAACCAGCAACACTGTAATTTACAATCTAAGAAAAATAATGTTTCATTTTAAGAATGAATAATAAATCTCCTTTTAGAATTTAGTTACTGTTCCTTGTGACACAAGACAAACAAAAGGAGAATTAAATGTAGCAACATTTTAGCATGTGCTTCTCACTTATAGCAACACAACAGAAGGAACGTATAAGCAGAAGCCAAAATGAACAGCTATGGCTCATTTAAGTATTATGTTTCATATTTGGGAGGCAAGCCCATATATTCACAAGACTGTTCTCACTTTTATAGTGTCCTAATTTTAGACCTTACTGTCCCAGCTAATTGGACTAATGTTTTACCCCCTTTTGCTACTTTCTTATTTAGTCATGAGACAAGAGTCTAGTGGTAATTGAAAATAACATGTCACACTACAGTTTTGACGGAATTGACAACATACTTCAGACTGCAGATCACTTTAAATTCATTCTGCATATTTTATGTTGTTTTTAATATGTTTTTGAATTCTTCTAAGTATAACAAATTGATGCTCATACTCGAGAATGAAGACTTTCCCTTTATCAATTGCTCATCAAAAGTCTGTTTACTGCTATTCATAGGCTCTCCTCCCTCCACTAATTTGAATTTTGATTGTTCAGCTTTGAACTATATAACTATGCCATTATACCTAAAAACCAGGAAAACCTAAAAGCAGATTGCAGTATTTAGAAAAGTATATTTTACTTCACCTTTTGTATTGAAGGATTAAGACTGAAAACACAAAACAATATGTTTTAAAATGGAATAACACTTTTTAAACTTTATTTTATATATATTGCATAATACATCTTTGAACAAGTGGCTCACTTCACTCTTAATAGCAGTAGGTTTTATTTATTCTTCTCATAATAATTTATTTTGTCATTTAATTCCTTATACTAGAAATCTTTATTTCTGTTTTGTCCTAGACTAAACGTGCCAGAATCATGACTGCAACAGTTATGTATTACCTTAACTATTGTTTGTGGTCAGGTATTGCCTACAAAGATGACTATTGCACAGTTCAACTGATAAATGGGTGGCACAGCAGCCAACACAGTAGAATGTTCCTCTTCAACAAGTGTAGTCTTATTTAATTTTGTAGCTAATATTCCTATTTACCCCTCATTTATTATTATTTCATAAAAGGAACCTCTGTGCTCAACTGATGTCATCATATTGCCCTAGTGTATGTGCCTGAGCTTCTGCCTGCTCTGTGATAGATGTCTTGTACTGCCGGTGTTTGCCTTGTACCTGTTACTGTTGGGATATGTTCTAGCACTATGCACAACTGAGGAAGACTAATTATTGAAGTGGATTTAATATTGATGATAATGATCATTTTCATATCATTTTAAGTTTGCATCACATGTTGTATTCTGTATTTAGCAAACAGATTTCTTCTCATAGATGTGTCTGAATTTTCCTCAAGGCTGTGGGATAGCGATCACAGAAGACTTTGTTACAATTTACTTAACAGAAAAAAAAAACAGATAAAAGTATGACATTTTATAATCTATCAGGATTTAAAAATGCTAGGAGCAATATTGATTGCTAAATGTCACATCCACTTCTCCTACAGAAATGCTTTGTGCAATGTAATAATTCTCTAGGTGAAGTAATTCATCTTGTCAATCATACCATCTACAATGGCAGGGGGAAGTAAATGGGAAGTAGTCAGCTGGCCAACCATTTAGACATCATGCGCACTGAAACAGTACGATACCATTTCACTCTTTAAGTACAATTTACAATTAAACAATAAATGAAGTGTGCTTAATATACAAATTTCTTCTCATCATGTGTGCAGGTGCCTTCAGTTTGAAACTAAAGAAAGCAATTGGTATGACAAGAATTCTCTTTGTATTGGTTTACAGAAGAAAATGTTGAATTTACAAAACAAGTAGAATATAACAATATTTATAGATCGTCCCAAAATTGCAATTCAGTGATGAGGAACAAATAATTGATTAAGCTGATTTTGCTTCCATCAGAAAGATCAGGTCATTTAAACTTTGTTTTCTTGGACTTAAATTAAAAAGCAGAAGGTACAGTTTAATTTCATATATGGTGTGACAGTTTATTTTTGTATGTATCTTCACGAAGCTGCTGTAAATATGAACAAATGAAACAATCTTACTCCCCACAGCACAAATCATTCAATATACTGAAAGTATTATGGCGAAGAAGGAATTTGAAAATAGGAATGCTAAATTTATCAGAAAATGGAGAACTTAAGCAGACTTAGACAAAACAAGTAGTCAGATATACTAGTTGGAGTTCAATACCAAAGATCAAAGTGCTGACTTTGACACAGCAAAATATAAGGAGGAAGGCTGAAAGAATGAGAGGTTGAGGTCCTAACTGTAAGTAGAAGGAAATATCTTATTACATTTGAACAGTTCAGCATTTGTTTTTATTTTAATGCAAAAAATACGAATTTGACTCATATGGTTAGCAGTCGAACATACTGTAGCAGCTGTAAATAATACAGAATCACACACATGAGGCACTGCACAAAACAATCTCACTTGTACAGAACCAAAATGGGCGGCATGGTGGTTCAGTGGTAGCGCTGCTGCCTCGCAGTAAGGAGACCTGGGTTTGCTTCCAGTGTCCTCCCTACATGGTGTTTGCATATTCTCCCTTTGTCTGCATGGGTTTCCTCCGGGTGCTCCGGTTTCCTCCCAAAGCTGTGCTGTGTGGTGGGCTGGCGCCCTGTCTGGGGTTTGTTCCTGCCTTGCACCCTGTGCTGGCTGGAATTGGCACCAGCAGACCCCTGTGTTAAGATATAGTAGGTTGGAAAATGACTGACTGACAAAACCAAAATGAATAATTAATAAAGGCAAAGATTAGAAAATAATAAAACTTAGTTTTTAAATGCTGAGTTATACAGTAAATTGTATGTGTAAGAGGGAAGGAAGCTTAACTTTGTCCTACTTTCCAAGGAGCATTACTGTGAAAAATTGGAGTTCAACAAATGTAAGTATATGAAGTAAATCTGTCTAGCAGAAACCTGGTGATACAAAAGGGGATATATGTAGTCATTTGCAGAAATGTAATTGAAAATGTAATTATATCTTAATAGAATTACAATATAAATAAAGATTAAGTTTAATATACAATATCCTTTATTTACTACAACGCATTTCATACAATGATTACATTTCTTTAGATTTTCTACCCTAATTGAAATTTAACTCTTGAAACGTGTTTATTGTCAGCAGAATGTAGAAAGAAAAAATCCACTTGAGCATGTTAAAGAAATAACAAGATATAAAGTTCTTAATGTGACAGATGGAATAAAGAGAATTTTATGATGCTGTGAATATAAAAGGAGAGAGAGAAACAATTTCATATAATGCTCAGTATAAACCTTAAGAGCAATGAGACTTGGAGACAAAAGTATGTTTTGTCTTTTCTTTATTTTTTTCCGACAGAAACAAAATGATCTACAGATGTAAGGAACAGAGTATGCAGTTACTATGAGACAGGAGAAGTGCGTTCCTATTCTAAGTATGAAGAACCTAGAAAGAAAAAACATTACAACAAATGTATGAATCTGATATATGTGTTATTAAGATTATACTTATTCATACACAAATTGAAACTACTACTAGTTAAACTGTTACAATGGTTAGTGCTGATGCCCCACAGATCCAGGATCTGAGTTTAAATCCTTCACTCCCTGTTTCGAGTTTATCTGTTATTGTTTCATGGTACTATGGTTTTCTTAATACATTCCAAAGATGGGTGCGTTAGAATAATTTGCAATTCTAAATTGACACCATGTTGTTTTTTTTTTTGTTTTTTTTTAACTTGTCTGGTGATAGCTTTGTTTATCATTTGTATATAAGTATTTTATTAATTTTAAGGATTCCACAAAAATGAGCATATTTGTAATGGGTGTTTTAGGCCAAAACTGCCAAAATACCTTTCTCAAGCAAAACTTTTTAATTCTTTAATGTAAATGTATTACATTAAATAAAAAAGTTTAAACAAAACAAAATACAAAAATTTCAATTTTAAAACTCCAATATTTCAAAACTAAAGAAAAGTGTAAACAGAAATTTTAAAAATATTTAATAAAAAGGTGTAAATACTGTATTCAAAAATATCAAACTTCATAATAATAAAGACAAAGTGACATAATCTAAAGAATTCAAAACCTAGTTGGTCCCAAGAGAAATAACATTAGGGATCTTAAGAATGCAGTTACAATAACTAATGCCACAACAAAGAATCTGTGGCAACCTACGCATGATTCTTGAATTGAAGGAATAGTATTTTTTAAGAGATTTTGAATAAGACTTGCAGGAGTTAAAAACTGGGAAGATAAACTATAGTTTCATTAAAACCAAAACAAAACTAAAAGAGAATCTAAGAATGAAACTAATGAAACATATCCAAAGGTTGTTGACATAAATGAATGTAAGTCAAAAGAAAACGTAACAAACGTTTTTTAAGTTATTATCTTTCCAACCCAGATAGAGAGTGGCTGCTTTGGATGAACTTGTAACTCCATTCTGTAACTGACGCTGGGGTCGTAACTCACAAAGCTGTGCTCTTAGTAACCTGACTTGTGTAGTAACAACAAGTGTGCAAAAATAGTGGTAACACAATAACATAATAAAAAAAAAATTATAATAGTAAAACAACAAAAAATGTTATAAGAAAAAATAGTAACTTTGTGAAATGTAATTCTGATCACAAAACAAACATGAGAAATCGATTTCATGTCCACAAAAATCCCAAAACCAAAGTTTAAAGAATTAAAATATCTCAAAGAGAAATTAATAAAACTTAAATTCAACACAGACTCATGACAGCAGCATCAACGATGTCCATAGCACAAGGAGGAATGAATTCAACAAATTACATCACTTTTGTGCATAGTCACCTTTGTTTTTATTGCAATTTTCCCAGCGTCGTACCAACTTTTTAATGCCCAATTACTACTCCTCCCACCTTCACTGTTTCCAACAAAAATATAAAAGTGTGGAAACTTTTTGAACATCCCTCGTATAATAAAATATCAAAATATCGAAAATACTGAACTGTCCCAATGGTTAGCAGTAATTCAGCATGTCTGACTAACTGAAGACTGCGTTAGAAATGGATGTCAAATTCCAAGCAACTTTTACACTGTCCTTGTAAAGTCAATTTAATTTTTTGCAATTTTAAGTAAAATAAAAAATCTTTTTTTATTGTGCTATAGTTACTGGGTTAGGATTTTTCTGGTTTACCAATATAAGATGGCATGCTAGCAGCACAATAAGAGTGTCCACAGTTATTTAATTTAGTAGTAATGTTCCTTTGGGTGTTAGTACAAATAGAGATCTTGGAATACCAGGGATTATTGTAACCCCAAGATTGTCTGATAAAGAGCAAAAAATGTATTATATTCATTTAATAATACTTTTCTTAAGTGTGCACTTCTTCATGTGTGCACAAATGCAACCACACAACTTCGTTAAATTTATAAACAATGGCTGAATCTAAAGTTTTATAGACTCAAGGGCAATACCCTTGACAGAGTTCAAAGATTTGGATGTCCCAATCATATAAAAGTTAGATGTTTTTGTTAAGTGATCCTTCATACATATGAAGAGTTAAAACCAGGAGTTAGAGAAGAATAAAGCACAAAATTTAAAAAAAAGCTATTTGTAGTTGCAGCAATTTTTAATAACGGTAACTGTAAATTGTTTACCTGCTTGTGAGGAACTGGTGTTACCAAACATCAGGATCCTTACCATACTGGCAACAGAAAAGAGTTGGCCTCAAATCCACTTAGAGAAAAAATACAGAATTATAGCAAGAATAGAATATCTTTGCTAACACTACTAATCTTCTGCTTCCCCTTGTTATTAGTATTATTATAAATGATTATGATCTGGAAATAAAATTGATTTATTATCAAAATATCCCAAAACAGCCCCAGTGCTGATAAAATCAAAAAAAAGCAAAGTTGAAATTGGAGAATTACAAGTGAAGGTACATTTACCACCCATGTTTTTCATATGAACTAATTCAATGCCATATTAGAAATGTTAGCACTTTAGTGTCCATTTTTCATTTCGCTTTATTTTCGCATGTCACCACTTTGCTGATTCATACAGATTCACAAGATGATCTAGCAGATTCCCAGAGACTGTGATTTGTCTGTATTTCATACCCCTTCTCTTTGGCCATCGACAATTCTTTTTTGCTTAATGCAAAGAGGACAGAAATCTACTTTTAAATAGAAATGATCTTAATAAAGGTGATATAGAACCTTGTGGTCATTTATTAAGATTGCCAAAGGCCATTTCTATATATAACACTCTGGACTTTGTGAGTCTTTTTGCCACACATGTTTGAAGGTAACAGACAAAACTGGTAGGATGCCATTTGTTCCATCTTAGTTATTCAGTTATCTATTAATTAACTTATTGAATTCAGGGTGGCATGGTGGTGCAGTGTTAATGCTACTGCCTCGCAGTAAACTCCTGCACGTCTCCATGTCTGTATGGGTTTCCTCTGGGTACTCCGGTTTCCTCCCACCATCCAAAGACTTGCAGATTAGGTGAATTGGTGACATAGAATTGGCCTGGTGTGTTCGCCCTGTGATGGACTGACACCCTGTGTACTGTAGGAGTTGTTCCTCCCATGCACCCTGTGCTACCTGACCTTCACCCCAGGTTGGGGTGGCCCCCAGCACTGACTCACTGAATGCCTATATTCAAGAAATAAAATTCAGTGTTACCAGAAACAAGTTATATCTCATTGAGTATTTTTTGTAATTTAGTTTTTATATATATTTTTATTAGTACTTGTATTTTTTTTTTCTAAAACTTCTTAGCTAAATTATTTTGAGCAACATGTTGCAACTGTAGAAAGGCATTTCTAAAGCAAATGATAATATTTCTCTGCTCTGTTTCTGATTACAGTTCATTAAGTAAAAAACAGGATTTAGGGTGTCATGTTGGTGCAGTGGTAAGTGTGGCTACCTCCAGAATCCTGGATTCAAATTCCAGGTCTTGTCACTTTTCGTTTTAAGTATGCACTTTCCATAAATGTCTGCATAGGTTTTTCTCCAGGTAGTCCAGATTTTCCTCAAACCTGCTCTGACATACATGCTTAGTTCTAAATGGGCTTGTATGTGTGAGTGTGGCTGTGTGTTCTGTAATGGACTGGCACCAAAGCCAAAGATTAAAAAGTTACTCAGGCTGTGGGTTTCATTATTGGGGTTCCTCTTAGAGTGGATGTTACAAGGTCTATTGCTGGTTTGATTGAGGGCTTGTTCACAACATGAGAAAGGCATTGTTAACGAGGAAAGTTCTCATTCTGAGTTTACTTATTAATTACTGATAAAAACAATACAACCATCCATCCATTTTCTAAACCCACTTATTCAGAAAAGAGTCACGGGGAAATTGGAGGACATCCCAGTAAAAATTTTGCTAAAAGCAAGAATAGTCCCTGAACAGGGCTCCAGTCCATCGCAGGGTAAGCACGAGAGCACACTCACACACACACACACATGGAGTAAGTCCATTTATGCATCTCCAGTCCACTTAAGATGCACATTTTTGTACTGTGGGAGGAAACCAAAGCACCCAGAGGAAACAATACAATGTCTTCAAATAGCTTAGGAGAAATATTTGTAAATGAGCTACCTTTCTAATGCCATTTAAAGTATTAAAGTTTATTGACTACTAGCCATGTTTCCTGACGAAAAAGGGTCATAAAGTAAATCTAAAAATATTTAATATCTATTTCCCTAAGTGTACCCTCAACAGTCTTCCTATCCCTTTCCTTGGTATCCTCATGTCTGAACCAAACTTGTCCGGTCCTTCCTCTCTCAAGCGCATTTCTGTAAAGCCTGTTTCTCAGACTCTTATTCCAAGGTGCCTTGCTCAACTCTTGTCCACTTTTATACTTTTGCTCTTTGAAGAATGCCTCCTAAGTCTTTTTATGTTGACAAAAATATGTTATCATTTATGTATGTGCACCCATACCACACGAAAACTGGATGTAGCACCTCCTCAGTCAGTTAATGGGTTTCAGCACAGCGGGCATAATGGAGTGAAGGTTGGCTGAGATAGTCCTGACCTGTTGGCCTGTTCCATGAGAAGTGACAACAGGTAGTTGATACAAACTGATGAAAAACCCAAAGGAATTCCATCCATCCATTATCCAACCCGCTATATCCCAACTACAGGGTCTGCTGGAGCCAATCACAGACAACACAGGGTGCAAGGCAGGAAACAAACCCCGGGCAGGGTGCTAGCCCACCACAAGCCAAAGGAATTTTTCAATGCCAATACGCAGCATTGGACCTCTTAAAAGGGAACTAAAATAAAGTGTATACATAGTATTCATCACTTTTTGAGGTCTCATATGTTTGTCAGTTTAATTGAGATTATAACGACAGCTTGGTGATATGAACTATTATATACAATGCAGTTTATTTTTTGTATAGCCCAAAATCACACAAGAAGTGCTGGTATGGGCTTTAACAGGCCCTCCCTCTTGACAGCCCCCCAGCCTTGACTCTCTAAGAAGACAAGAAAAACTCCCAAAAAAACCCTTGTAGGGAAAAAAGGAAGAAACCTTGGTAAAGGCAATTTAAAGAGAGACACCTTTCTGGGTAGGTTGGGCGTGTAGTGGGTGTCGAAAAGAAGGGGGTCAATACAATACAGTACAATACACAGTACAGTACAGTACAATACACAGAACAGAACAAATCCTCAATACAATATAAAAAAATAAAAATTTTAGAAGTACGGAGTAGAATTTAACAGTAGATTTCGATTTGTTTAGAGTCATGGAGACCATATTCAATACAATACAATACAATACAGTTTATTTTTGTATAGCCCAAAATCACACAGGAAGTGCCACAATGGGCTTTAACAGGCCCTGCCTCTTGACAACCCCCCAGCCTTGACTCTCTAAGAAGACAAGGAAAAACTCCCAAAAAAAACCTTGTAGGGAAAAATGGAACAAACCTCGGGAAAGGCAGTTCAAAGAGAGACCCCTTTCCAGGTAGGTTGGGTGTGCAGTGGGTGTCAAAAGAAGGGGGTCAATACAATACAATACACAGAACAGAACAAATCCTTAATAAAGCATAATAATAAAAATTTTAGAAGTACAGAGCAGAATTTAACAGTAGATGATATCATATAATAAGATTTTGATATTTTTAGAGTGCTGGAGACCTCATCCGTCAAGCTGCCTCCCCATTTGGCCATTCCACGGCTGAAACGTTGCTCGGCCAGCCAATCCGATGAAAGGGCCCCTCTTTCCCATGATTCCTGTGATCCTCCACCAGGGATGACTTTACCATAGGCAGGCAAACAACTTGGCAGGTGGGCCGTGGCACCAATTGCCACATTTGAGTACCGAGAACAGAAACAGAATAGGTGAGGGTTAGTATTCAATTATACTTATCATGTTACTTATGTTTTAGTGCTAATGACTAACAACAGAGATGCAGTATGTACAGTTAATCAGCAGCTCTAGTCAGGATATGCTAAACTGAAGTAGTAAGTCTTCAGCCGGGATTTAAAGGCTGGGACCGAAGGGGCATCTCTTATAGAAGCAGGAAGACCATTCCACAGTTTAGGGGCCCTGTAACTAAAAGCTCGACCTCCCACTGTTATTTTATTAATCCTTGGAATCATAAGCAGACCGGCATCTTGAGATCTTAATGTGCGCTCAGGTTTGTAAGTCATGATAAGTTCAGACAAGTAAGCCGGACCTTGGCCATTTAATGCTTTATATGTTAAAAGGAGGATTTTGAAATCTGCCCTAAACTTAACCGGGAGCCAGTGTAAGGATTTAAGAACTGGAGTTATGTGTTCATATTTTCTTGTTCTTGTAATAATTCTTGCAGCCGCATTTTGGATTAACTGGAGGCTGTATAAAGAACAGTTTGAACAGCCAGTGAACACCGCATTACAGTAGTCAATCCTACTAGAAATAAATGCATGAATTAATTTCTCACAATCCTGTTTATTTAGAAAGCGCCTTAATTTCCTAACATTTTTAAGATGGAAGAAACATGTTTTGGACAACTTTGTAATATGTGCTTTAAATGACATGCTAGAATCAAAGATAACTCCTAGATTGCGGGCTGATTCAGTAAAATTAATTGGGATTCCAACTGAGTTAAATGTCGACAAAATATTGCTGTGATCAGCGTCATTCCCTCCAACAATTAACATCTCTGTTTTATCTGTATTTAAAGACAAGTAGTTCTCATTCATCCATTCCTTTAATTCACTAACACAACTAATTAAAGACAACATCGGAGAAACTTCATTTGATTTAAATGAAAGGTATAACTGGGTGTCATCTGCATATGAGTGAAAATTAACATTATGTTTCCTAATGAGAGATCCCAGTGGAAGCATGTAAAGTGAAAACAGTAAAGGTCCCAGTACTGAGCCCTGTGGGACACCATATTGAACTTCTGTGTATAATGATGGAGTACTGTCAGCACATTTCTGTACATATTGGAATCGATTTGATAAATAAGAACTGAACCAAGCGAGCACGTGGCCTGTAAGACCAACATCATTTTCTAGCCTGTGCAGTAAAATAGAATGGTCAATGGTGTCAAATGCTGCACTTAAGTCTAATAACATAATAACAGTGGAGTTTCCTTCATCAGAGGATATCAGAATGTCATTTACAACCCGTGTTAGTGCAGTTTCTGTACTATGACCAGTGCGAAAACCAGACTGGAATTTCTCAAATAAATTGTAATGCATAAGGTGTGACTGAAGCTGACTGGCGACTACTTTTTCTAGTATTTTAGAGAGAAATGGTAAATTTGAAATAGGCCTATAATTATTTAGTATGTGTGGGTCTAGGTCTGACTTTTTAAGTAAAGGTTTAATGACTGACACTTTTAGTGCATCAGGTACTGTGCCATGCAGTAATGAACTATTGATAACGGTTAGAATAGGTGCTGCAAGAACATCCATTGCACTAACCCTAACCCTAACCCTAAGCCTAACCCTAATTCACCAAGCTGCCGCCCACATTTGGCCATTCCACAGCTGAAATAGTGCTAATCCAATGAAAGAACTCCTCTTTCCCACGATTCCTGTGATCCTTCATCAGGGATGACTTTACTTTAGGCAGGCAAAACAATTTGGCAGGTGGACCGTGGCACCAAGTGCCACATTTGAGTACCGAGAAGAGAAACAGAATAGGTGAGAGTTAGTATCCAATTATAACTATCATGTTACTTATGTTTTAGTGCTAATGACTAACAACAGAGATGCAGTTTATCAGCAGCTCTAGTCAGGATACGCTAAACTGAAGTTGTGAGTCTTCTGCCGGGACTTAAAAGCTGAGACCAAAGGGGCATCTCTTATACTAGCAGGCAGACCATTCCACAGTTTAGGGGCCCTGTAACTAAAAGCTCGATCTCCCACTGTTATTTTATTAATCCTTGGTATCATAAGCCTACCGGCATCTTGAGATCTTAATGTGCGCTCTGTTTTGTAAGTCATTATAAGTTCAGAAAAGTAAGCTGGACCTTGGTCATTTAATACTTTATATGTTAAAAGAAGGATTTTGAAATCTGCCCTAAACTTAACCGGGAGCCAGTGTAAGGATTTAAGAACTGGAGTTATGTGTTCATATTTTCTTGTTCTTGTAATAATTCTTGCAGCAGCATTTTGAATTTACTGGAGGCTGTATAAAGAACAGTTTGAACATCCAGTGAACACTGCATTGCAGTAGTCAATCCTACTAGAAATAAATGCATGAATTAATTTCTCAGAATCCTGTTTATTTAGAAAGCGTCTTAATTTCCCAACATTTTTAAGATGGAAGAAACATGATTTGGACAACTTTATAATGTGCGCTTTAAATGACATGCTAGAGTCAAAGATAACTCCTAGATTGCGATCTGATTCAGTAAAACTAATGGTGATTCCAACTAAGTTAAATGATGACAGAATATTGTTGTGATCAGCGTCATTCCCTCCAACAATTAATATCTCTTTTTTATGTGTATTTAAAGACAAGTAGTTCTCATCCATCCACTCCTTTAATTCACTAACAGAAACAAATTAAAGACAACATCGGAGAAACTTCATTTGATCTAAATGAGAGGTGTCTGCATACGAGTGAAAATTAACATGATGTTTCCTAATGATAGAACCCAGTGGAAGCATGTAAAGTGAAAACAGTAAAGGTCCCTGTACTGAGCCCTGCGGGACACCATATCTCACTTCTGTGTATAATGATGCAAATATTATATGTGTGAGTCATCATTTAGCTGGCATTATTGCATTTTCCTGCCTGATCAAGGGTGTTGTTGTTTCCCAGTTTCTCTGAAATGTTGCATAGGCATGGTTTAGAGTTGCCGTAAATATACACAAGCTTAGTTTGCGTGGGAAGTTCTGTATGCACATGTTGAGACTCTTTTTCTGTGTATGCAGGCTTTATAAATGTAGTAGTACTCATGAATTGGTGACTCAACTTAAGTAAACTTGCACAAGAGTACAGGTGATGAACTGGCATTCCATTCAGGTTTGGTTGTTGCATTGTGCCAAATGTTAGCAAGATACTCTGTAGCTCAATGTTCACTCTGAGAAGAAAAATGCTGATTGAGAAAATAAGTTGACACATGCAATAGGAAAAAGGTATGTTTCTTCCATCAGTCTATATCACATATCCAATCAGTTCTACTAAGGGTCAGCATTAGGTCTAAAGTAGGAATCTACCCTTGATCGGGGCCAACTCATCGTAGGATCTAAACACACTTTGCCAATTTAGAGTTGCCAGTCAACGTAACCTACAAATCTATGAGATGTGGACAATAAACCAGAGTAACCCACAATGACATAGGGAGTATATACAAGCTCCCTATGGTAGCTGGTGACTGCGCCAGAATACAAGCATAGTCTCATGAAGCAGAAAGGAAGTAGTGTGCCACTGTATCACTCTTTATGCTTCTTAAACACTGAAAATTTTCATGAAAAGACATTTCAGAGCCTTTATAAAATGCATATTAATATATGCAAATACCTATACACGTTTATATTGTGTCTTTATGCAAAATATCCTCTAATGAAAACCCAGTCCCTCTGTCATCTACTATCACAATGTCATTACTTATGTATTAACTTTGCAAAAATGCACAAATACTGTCATTAAATTAAAGTGATTTGCTAATAACTCTTAAAATCCAATGTGTCTTGATACTCTGCATGCTTTACCTAAGTGATTAATTTGTCACATGCAGCTTCAAATACCTGATGAAAACAGCCGTCAGACTGCTTTAACGATGGGTCCCTTGCCAGCCATTAAAAAGCAAACTCATTTTTGAAATGTTTAACCCTTTGTCTTGGAATAAAAAAGAAAAGAAAGAAAACTGCACATCCTTATAAATAATCCAGGTTTAATTGACATTATTAGCAATCGCAGGGATCGCTATGCAGGTACTATAAATGTTTATGTAGATGTAATGCATATTTCTGTAGGCCAGAAGGTCTTGGGTTAAGTCTCTGTTTAAAGACACCGCAGGCCAACTGTATCAACAAACATGCCAGGACTGTGAACGTGGGATGAGATGTAATTTCCCATCTGCTTTACGGACATTGCAGTTCCCAGGGCTCTTGTGAATGACTCCTCATGAAAGATATCATCAGTAATATAACAGAGCTTTAAAGCACTGCAGTAAATACACCAGAAGCCTCAAGAATGACTTCTAGCTTGCTGGCTGTATCTCAACTAAATGACAGTGGTGTAGGATTGAATTGCCTTTGATAAAATAATGCGCTTTAAATGGTTTGGGAAAAAAAAATAAAGCTATGATGAAGTATAGCATTTATAAATATATGAATGAGAGTTTCAGAAAATGTCCCAAATGATCCTGTTTGAATAAGCAGAAAGCTGCTTATAAGCCAAATAAATGGTCAAAGAATGGTATTAAAAATTATAAGGAAAAGTTTTATTTTTTAATTTGAGGTAGTTTTAGTGACATTGTATAACACAACCAATATTTAGATTTACAACCGGGGTGCCATCACTATGCATGCTTCCTCCGAGGAATTCCCAGGATCTACATGCATGCTGCAGAGTCGATTCTGGTATGCATGAGGGCATCCAGGAACTGACATCCTACCTAGGGATGGTTCCTGCCTTATGCCTGCTGCTGCCAAAACCAGTCTCCAGGGACTTCATAGGTACTGATTGTATACACCATGGGTGACAAACTGAGATCCTACAAGGCCACAGTGGCTGCATGTTTAATTAGTTCCTTATTAGTAACCATTAACTGCTGCTAACAGAACCTACCAGATGTGCCTTAATTTTAGTTGACTTGATTTTTAGGGCTATCCACACTATGTTTTTGTTTAAAAACACAAACATTAGTCTCGGTTTTTGCCTTTCAGCCACAATATACTAGCATTTGTAACCTCCAAAAATGGAAACCTCTGAAAACACTCTCTAAAGCAATGTATTTCTGAAGATAGCATTCAAGGTCCAGTGTGAATAGGTGAAAATAAAGTCTTTTGAAAACACAAACTCTAATCGGATCAGTTTGTGTTTATTATAAGGCCCTTTCCTGACTGGATCATGCTTATTACATTTTATCTGATCAGTTATTACAGTTCCTGACTGGTCACTCTTTACGGAAGAAAACGAGAGTCTAACACAGCAGACACAGAAGAGCTGCTTTCCTTGATGGTTGTTGTGTTGCTTACCAGTATACATCGAAATTGCATTTTGTACCATGCTGCATACATGCACAAAAGGCAAATAATACAACATTTATTTATACAACACATTTTCATCTTTTTAGTTAGCCAATAAATGTGTCATTTTGCTTGACTTTTCACAAGATGAATAAAGTTTCTAAAAAATAAAAATAAGATCAGGGAGTACTAAATAACAAAGAATAAAGTAAGGTCTGATGGCTGGGAGGACAGAAAAAAAAAAACTCCAGAGGGCTGGAGAAAAAAAAAATCTGCAGGGGTTCCAAGTCCACGAGACCGCCTAGCCCCCACTGGGCATTCTACCTAACATAAATGAAATATACAGTTCTTTGTGGCCGACAGTGATACCATCCCTTCAAGGTGGAGCTTCGTCTTCCTGTTTCCGCTGATGCATACATGCCCTGTGTAGGCAAACGGCTACAACATATGCCCTTTCAATCGTTTTAGAGTTTGATGTCAGGAAAGGCATCCAGCCATAAAAATCACGGTGAAACCTATAGAACATCGACCCCACATAGAAATGTGAAAAGGCAAAGAATAAGTAGTAGAAGTGTGAGTGGAGATACTTTCATAGCAGAAACCTTAATTATTTCTTTTTTTTCTTGTTAAAGAAAAACATTAAGGTCAAAGAGGAGTATTTTTACATTTCAGTCTCTTTGACATTAAAGTTAACTACCCCACAGAATACAGCTGTGATTTCTTTGACACTAAATAGGAAAAGCAAAAATCGTTTTCTTTTTGTTCACCTTGGGTTATTGCTTCATAGATATAACTAGGAACTCCTTATTCACCTCTAACTCAACACCTTGGCTAGCACTTCTCTAAGGTTCTGGGTTCAGTTTATAGCCCAGTCACTATTTGCATTTCAGCATATCCAATGATTTTATGTTCCTAGTACATAAAGCTTAACTTGGCATATTTGCAGTGGGGAGAGCATTATATATGGATTTGGGTGTATGATTATTTTATTTTAAAGAACAGATATATGGCCATTCACCATTTACAACCACAGTCCTTAACACTATGAGTAGGTTCATCCAAACTACACTTTTATAATTTATATGCATCCCCATATATGCTTAGGGTGGATGAGTGGTGCATTGGTTAATGCTGTTCCCTCACACTTGCAGGAGACTGTGTTTGAATTCAGCCCAGTTGTTATCAGAATGGAGACTAAATGTCCTCCCTGTGTCTCTTGGGTTTATCTCCCAGTGCTTAGGCTTTCTTCCCACATCCCCAGACATGCATGTTAAGTTAATTCTGATTTGTGATAGTGTAAGCAAGTATGTCATCCAAAGTTGGTTCCTGACTTGTGGTTGATGCTTCTGGCATAGGTTCAAGATGCCCCTGTGACCATAAATTGAATTAAGTCTGTCAAACAATTGAATGTGTGATGTGGTAGTCTAATAGTTAATATTATTTCTTCCAGAGTCTAAAGTTCAAATTAGAACAATAGAACAATCTAGATGAGAGCAGGCAATTCAGCCCAACAAAGCTTACCAGTCCTGTCCACCTAATTCTTTCAAAACAGCATTAAGTCTAGTTTAGAAAGTCCCTAACTCCTACTGTCTACTACACTACTTGGCAGCTTATTTCATGTGTATATGGCATTCTTTGTGTTAAATTCTGTTCCAGCCACTCCCTTTGAGGATTTTCACTGACCACTTATGATTGCATTGGTTTTCATGATATCCATATTAGACTAACTTGCTATTGTTAATTATGTGAGTGTGTCCTGTGATGATATTGCACTCCATCTGCATTCATATTCAGTTCTTCAATATTAGCAGTATTGTTTCTTCTTTACTTGTGTGAACTTTAGCCTTAAATTGTAGCATGTTGCTGAAAGCTGTTGCATTTACTCTGTATTTTAAATGTGTCCTATTTTGCTTTAGAAATGCCTGATGATGCTTTTTGGTAAAATGGCACCATATACAATTAGGATTGATTGAATATTAGGAAAGAGTGGGTTCAAAAACAATCTTTAAAAATGTTATTTTTTTATTTATTAAAAGCAATCCAGAGGTGGCATTATGGAGCAGTTATTGGTGTTCCTATCCCACTCGTTGTGGATTCAAATTCTGTGCCTGGTCTCCCTTTGCTTTGAGAGCATGTGCTGTCCTCATGGCCACTTGAGCTTTTCTCCAAGTACTCCACTTTTCCTTCCATATCCACAAAAAAAGTGCACTTTATATTAAATATTAAAATATTAAATTTTAAATTGTCTCAGTTTAGATGTCCTACATCCAGGGTTAATTCCTGAAGCTTCCAGAAAAGGGCTCTGAGCTCTCATGACCTTGAAGTGGATTAAGCTAAAACCAAACATTCAAGATGTTTTCAATGAACCCTTGTCGTCTCAGGTTTGGTGACCTATTTTATCTCTAGGCTAGTGGGTTTCAGGTTTTATTTGGGTGCATCAGAATATTAGTCTAATGACTATGACTAATTTTTTGAATGGCATCAAATACCATGAGCTTCTTTTAAAAGAATATTCCTTTACCTTCTGATTGAAGATTTTTGAAGATTACTTACATTTCCATTAAAAAACGTCAATAAGCAACCAAAAGCATCACTAAAGCACTTAGCCACAATCCATTTTAATCTGAAGTGGTACGACTCACATCCAGAGAGTTGTGAAGCCCTAAGTGTAAATTTTCCAAAGGCTTCCCCAGAAAACTTTCCCCTTCCAAGTTGGACCGTCCTATTCTCTAAGCTCTGGTCTTGTTAACAGACATTGCTTATCTTTTTGTATACATTCCTGAGCCTTCTTAACCCTCTGCTGATCTCTTCTTCCAGGCCATTGCCATATTAAACTTTTCAGTTTCCTGCACGTTGCTGCAGACTTCTCCTTTTTTTGACTTAGTCACATTGATTGCATTTTCTGTCTAGTTGCGTTATCCCAGGCATGCATGTTATCACACTCCTTTGTATATAAAATGAGCACAGCCAATAGCAATTTCTTATAAATACATTTGAAAGTGTTCTGACTTTTATAAGCAAGCTCTGTTCACTTTCTTCTGCAGCAAGCCAGCAGAAAACTGGCGCCCGGGATGACTTATGAAGGGAATTTTTCATAGAGACATGAACAAAACAGCGTGAGCTTAGGCTTAGCCAAGAACTTCAGCAGTTTTAATATGAAACATTCATTTGGCTTTGCTGTAACATCCCAACACATGTTATTGTTTGCTGCCAAACAGCTATTTAATTAAGAACAACAGTAAATCCTAGGTAAATGTGTTGCCAGACTAGTTGGGAACATGTGTCCCGTTAACATCCCAGGTCTGAGCTACTGCTTGTCACAGCCTTTTCATCCGTTTCATTCATGAGCAATGTAAAAAAAAAAAAAAAAAAAAGCCTGAGGGATGGGAACGGTGACTCTAACAAACGATTTCCTAGTTCCTGGCCAGTTAACAATCCTTAATCCTCACTAGGGAGCATGCAGTGAACATCCCTTTCCTATCCTTACAACAAACATGACAACATGAACTAAATCTGCCATTGATATTTGCCGAATTTCGCTGAAGAGTTGCACCCTCCTAGACAGCTAAATAATTTAATGATTCCCATTTTCAAGGAGGTACAGATCCCATCTTTCTCTTTTACAGAAAGAGCCTGTCATAATATCTTAAGAGAATGTTTGATGAGAACAGGCCAATCAGCTCAATATACAGCAGTTTGTCGATCACTGTTCATCCAAGTCTTTCAAAATATAATTAAGTGCAGCTTTGAAGGTCATTAAAGTAGTACTATCTGCTACACTTGCTTAACAAGTGTGTCCAAATGTGTATTCTACTGTTAGTGTGAAATTTACCTTTAACAAACTTCTCTCCTTGCCCCAAGTTATGCCATCAGATGACTTGCATTTGACACATTTTGGGCTTTTACTACGAACAGAGAATGTGACCTTTAAAGGCTGGAATAAAACAAAAGTTATTTTTCCCTTGCTGAATGGTAATATTAGCAATGAAACAGGTTGTAAAGCATGTACTGTAGACCATGCAGTTTTGACTCCAACTTTTCACGATGTTGTTTAATTTTTTGATTTTTCCCAAGTTTGTGCTTTTTGCCTTCAGTAATTATTGACTAGAGAATTGCCCATTTTTCGATATCCTCATTATCAATTCCAAAGCAGAACATGGAGAACATGCAAACTCCACACAAATTGTGGACTATAAACTGAACCCAACCCACAAGGTTTTGAAGTAGCACTGCTAGCCACTGTTATACTCAAAAGTACTGACTAAAAAGTTGACCTGCACACCATTCTTAGATTAGATTATATTATATTAGATTAGATAAATTCTGTTAATACTCTAAGGATATTTAGAATTAGCGTTAGGCTTAGGGTTAAGAGTAGGGTTACTTTCAATATGAAACTAAAGAATTAACTGGAAATTGAGGACACATTTTCTTAAAAACACAGAACACTGTCCTGCCTCTTTTTCTATTCCCCCTGTACACTTTGGACTACAAATTTAACACCGGGTCACGTCACTTGCAGAAATTGTGATGGCTCTGTGCTAATGGTGTGTTTTGACAAGGGAGATGAGTAGAGAAGTCAGGTGGAGGACTTTATTTCTTGGGGCAAAAAGGATTGTTTGCAACTTGAAATTAACAAAACCAAGAAACTGGTTATTGACTTTTGCCGCACCAAGGAGCCTCTATGTCTAATCACTATTAACGGAGTGGATGTGGAGGTGGTGTACTGCTACAAGTATTTGCAGTTTCACATCAGTGAATAAATGGACTGTTCATATAACACAAAGAAACAATATAACAAAGGACATTGCAGACTATTTCTTCTTGTCTTGTATTCCTTCAATGTGGGTAGTAACATCCTGTATATGTTTTATAATTTCCGGTGTGTTGTTTTTTTTTTGTTTTTTTTTATGATGGGCTAGTAACTCCAATTCAAGAAAAGTCCACCGAAGAAACAAGCTAATTAGGAAGGCGTTTATGGGACAGACTTTTGACCTGCTGACTGTAGTAGCAGACAAAAGAATGAAGACAAATATAATGGTCATTATGAACAACGCTGCACATCTTCTCTCTCTGTAAACCTTAGAATTGAGCATTTACAGCTAATGAATTATTCAGCAGCGGTATGTCAAGAAACACAACTGGGGCTCCTTTAACACTAGAATTACCAGAGCCTACGAGAAAACTCATAAATCCGACCCACCTTAAATCGCACCTCTCCGTTAGCGTCTTTTGTCCTGTAAATGTGCCAATTAAGACAAGCAGCAAGCAGCCTGCTATTCCATCCCCCACTGTCGCAGAACGTTCACTAAGTTCTCCCAGCTCATGCCTTGTTTGATTATATGAGTGTGAACTGCTGGAGTTTTAGAGTGGAAATAATAGATTGTTATTTGGAACACATGCATTTCATGTGTGTTCTGTTTCTACAGTAATCTGTGTAAACACATTGTTAAAACAGAAACTTTCTCATATTTTAGTAATAAATGTTACAAAATATAGGCATAAATTATAGAATGTGTGAAGCCTGAAGTCCAAAGATCAAATAAACACTTTCACAAAAGGTTCAAGGACAATGTAACAGCTTCCGTAGCGTAGCGGTGGGATTTGCTGACTTATAATTAAGAGTCCCCGGTTCGATCTTCACTGCCTCCTATATTTACTGTTTTCAGTAGTGAGCTGCTCTTAATTTTAATAGACAAAAGAAATCAGCCCCCAATGTTTATGGCTATATTTTATTGTTGTTGTAAAATTTCAAATTATTATTTTCCATATCTATACATTTTTTTGTTGATTAAATTCAGTATGTAGTTCTGTTCCATGTCCTTTGTGGGTGGAGCCCGAAGAGGCGGGGCAATCCCTGATGACACAATTTCTGAACCCTCCTTCAGGCTATTTAAACTAGCTGAGAGGGTTTAGAAGTGGGAACTATTTGTCTGTTGGTGAGTTATAGTAAGTATTGTGTTTTCTGTCTTTCTTGATTTTTTTTTTGTTCTGTTTAAAGGATACTGATTTTTAGAATTTTTATTGGGACTTGCTTAGGATTGCCTTTGGTATCTCTTTTGTGCTTCTGTTTGCTCTTTTGAGACTTACCTTTTGTTTTGATATTTTTTGTAAATAAATCCTTACTTTAGAAAGATTCTTTGTTTTTCTTTGTTTGCAGAAGTGAAAGGCTGAGGGTTATCCTTTCTACAGTGAAACTTTTGCTTTACTTTGGAACAATACAGTTGTTTTTGCCAGTTCCCCATTTTTGGGCTTGCTCCAGATGGAGCCTGTAGGTAACTTTAGGGGCCTGACTGAAGACAAGGTTGTCTCTGCTGGTTAGACCATTTCCAATATTTATCAGGCATCTCAAAAATTGTCCTAATTGGTTCAGAATTCATAGTGTGACACAAATTTGCAACTACTCGTAGGAATTGGAGTAAAAGCATTTTATCAGTTTTTCTAATTTAGGAAACTACTCCTAACTTCACTAGGATTTACAAAAGCTCGTGAGCTGTCCTAACTCGCTAGGAGCTGGCAGAAGATGGCATTCAGACAGAGATCATCGGACACTTCCCAGGAAAGACAGAGTGCTTTGGATACACTGGACAACCAAAAACTAGTAAAAATGATATTAATTTGACAGTGATGTAATAATCATTGTATCAAATCTTGTATGCATCCACACAAAGTAAAGAAAGATGATACTTCTGAAAGTAGAGCTGTGGATCATCCATGTGTCCATTTTTAAACCCAGTTTATTCTGATCAGGGTCGCAGGGAAGTTGGAGCCTATCCCAGCAAGTATAGGGAGCAAGGCAGGAACAATCCCTGGAGCTTTTATTGTCAAATAAATTGCCCGTCATTGGGCATTACCCTCATTCTGTGTAGGACTCTCTTTTTGTTTCAGTGCTTGTTACATTATTATTCTTTGATGTTGTAAAGTGAAAACAATTACATGAATTTTAGAACAATATCCTACCTTATTATGTTTTCCTTCTCCTACTACATTGAATACTATTATTACCTTTACTTATTTGGCTGATGCCACATGCAAGTCATGTGACTTGCTCATGGTCACACAGTGACTGTAGGAGGATTTGAACCCACAACCACAGTATTTCAAGATCAAAGCCTTAACCACTACACTACACTGCAATATTGTTATTGTTATGACGAGGGGGCTCTGCCCCCTGCTCGTTTCGCTCACCCACCACCATGTTTGGTTTACCAGATATACACTACAATACAATACAATTTATTTTTTGTATAGCTCAAAATCACAAAAGAAGTGCCGCAATGGGCTTTAACAGGCCCTGTCTCTTGACAGCCCCCCACCGCCTTGATTCTCTAAGAAAACAAGAAAAAACTCCCCAAAAAAAAACCCTTGTAGGGAAAAAATGGAAGAAACCTTGGGAAAGGCAGTTCAAAGAGAGACCCCTTTCCAGGTAGGTTGGGCGTGCAGTGTGTGTCACAAAGAAGAGGGTCAATACAATACAATAGACAGAACAGAACAAATCCTCAATACAGTATAAAAATTAGAGTAGAATTTAACAGTAGATGATATCACATAATATGATTTGGATTTATTTTAAGTCCTGGAGACCTCATTCATCAAGCTGCCTCCCCCATTTGGCCATTCCACAGCTGAAATAGCGCTAATCCGATAAAAGAACCCCTCTTTCCCATGATTCCTGCGATCCTCCATCAGGGATGACTTTACCTTAGGCAGGCAATATACAATTTAAAGAGATTGTTATTTTCATGGGAATTGTTACATATGCATTATTTTCACTTTTACTTTAAAAACTTTTGTAAAAACAATGCTTGTCCTTTATTTCCGGCCCCGTGCATGGTTACATCTATTTCTCGCCAGACGTGTAATGCTGCTCATGTTATCGGATTATTTGCTGTCTTTTTGCTGCTTGCGAGCTGCCTGTTCTGTTTATTGCATGTCGTTGTTTTAAGAGCTGGGAGCACATGATTCTTGTCTGCCAAAAGCAATCCAATAACTGCTAGGTTAGTTGTCTGTGGACTTGTTTTAAATGATGGCTCACTGCCTTGTCTCGCTTGATGTTGTAAAAACAATAATTGTCCTTTATTTCTGGCCCTGGGCATGGTTAATCTCTTTCTTGCAGGACGTATAACGCTGCTCGCATTGTGATGGGGGGCAGCTGCTGTCGCGCTGCCCTTCGATCATTTTAAAGCCTGTACAGCCGCTGTCCTTTTTTCCACTTCATGTCTCTGCTGCTCGCATTGTGATCGCATCTCCGTGATCATAAATATACACCTGACCGAATTGTGTTTTCTTTTAAATTAAACTTGTCATTGCTTTAACTGTTCCGGGACCACAGATTCTCATAGCGTACAGTATGTTCCATTATTGTGTAAATCCATGTTTTGTGCATTGAATGATGCAAATGCTTAAAGACTATGTTTTCTGTTCTTTGCCTTTTATTTCTGACCTTGCTTTGTCCTGCTAATTTTTCAATTACACCTGGTCCTGATGATTAATTTCCTTTTGTTTGCGCTAATGCGATCTTTTAGTCATCGACATTTCATTTATAACATATTGTTTTTTATACGCTTTATATACACTGAGACCCCTGTATCTGTGTGTGCTGTGTGCCTTTACACTACTGATTTTTTTTTCTGGCCGTACTCTGATATTGCTTGTAAGTCGGGCGTGTCTTGCAAGAATCTCATGTTCTATATCCCCGCGAAATGCTCCGTGGCCATTCTCTTTCGTCTCGCGGGTATTTTATTTGTCTTCTGTGATCTTAACGTGAAGATCACGTATCGTCTCCTAGTCATTCCCTCCCACAGGACTTTTTTATAATAGAGAGATGATGATGATGTTTGTAGTGCAGCCCTAGATGTAGTATCAGAAAAATTATAAAACATCATCATGATTTCCAATTTGTGACTAGGTTGTGTCATGAAGTCGTGACATCATTCACTCTCAAATGTGAACTCTCACTTCTAGCTTCAAGTAAGTGTATGATAGCTTGTAAATACTTCTTATGTCCTACTCTGAGGTACTATCTGAGATACTGGAAAAATACAGGCCTAGGTAGGCTTCTGGCTTGCTCCTTAAGTTGTTTTTGAAGGCCTCACCATTTTGTCTCTATCTATCTATCTATCTATCTATCTATCTATCTATCTATCTATCT
>JANRMT010062829.1:16557620-16577098 GCA_026402145.1 Polypterus bichir lapradei
GATAGATAGATAGATAGATAGATAGATAGATAGATAGATAGATAGATCTTTATTTGTGTCCAGGGGAAATTTCGCCTTTTACAGAAGTTTTTTATACAAATAATACTCAAACACTCCTGACTTGCCAGTCCCAGTCCCAGTGAGGCATTATACTGGCATGTTGTAGATGATGTAAAGGAGCCCATGTAACGTTTCTTTCTGCTGAATAATGAATTGGCTGAAACTACTCAGTGTTAGTGTATCTGTTAGTGTAGCCTGTGGCATTTTTTGTAAATATGCTACATACTTTCATTAAAATTTAAGCTGTTATCCAATATGGTCCCTAAATACTTAAAGCTACTAACTCTCTCAACTTGTTGTCCCTTGCAGACCAGTGGTTGTGCTGGTTCAGCATTTTTCCTAAAGTCAATGAGCAGTGCCTTTGTCTTCCTGACATTTAATTGGAGGTTCTGCACCTGTATCACCCCTGTATCCTCTTGGTCTTTTCCTTAAAAAAGGTGCCACATTGTTAGAGGTGTCAATCTAAGCCGTATCATCTGCAAATTTGGCAGTCAAATAGTTTCTACCAGATCTTCTCAAGCTGTTAGTATAGATAGAGTATGGGGCGATCACTGTGCTTTGTGGAGGTCCTATTGATTTATGATAAACTGCAGAAATGTTATTGTCAACCTTAACAAACTTTTCCCTGTTAAGGAGAAAGTCCATAATGCCTAGAGTGAGATCAGGGTCCATCTGAAACTTCTGTAAGTTACTGCTGAAGTAAAGTCAATAAACAATATTCTCACGAAGGAGTGTGATTTCTCCAAATGTGTATAAGTTGAATGAAGACCAGTCATGACTGCGTCCTCCACTGAATAGTTCTGCCAAGAGTGATGTAAGGGCCACTTGACGATAATCATTTAATTCAAATGAACAGTTATTATTTGGAATTGGCTGGATTTCAGAACTCTTCCAAAGCATCTATACTGTATGTTCTTTAAGTCGGGTGAACTATCATTGGTCTTCACCAAAATCCTTCCATCCAAAAAAAATGGTGTACTTTATAGTGGAATTTTTCCTGCCACAAACCATTTCCACAAAATACCAGATTCCGTAAAGAATATTGCTGATTTTTTAAAAATAAGTTACATTAGCTTTACGTTATAAGTATTTGTCGCCCTCAGAATATTATTTGAAGTATATTTTCAGCTAATAAATATTAGTCTTCCTCATTCGTAATGTTAGAAGAGATGAAAACAACTCAAAATCAGGTATTTGCTATACATTTTTTAACAATTTTAATATGTCTTCTTATTCCATCAACATTAGACAGAAATTTATATATTTAGAAGGTTAGAAAGATGCATTTTTTAGCAGAATAGAGAAAGTTGTTATTCAAATATTTTTTACAGAAATATGCAAGGTTGGGTTGATCCATTCATTGTCTTGATCAGGTAACAGGTAAGCAAACGGTAAAAGAGTAAATATTCTTCTATTATTGACAAAAATATTTGTGACACAACTTTCTTAAGGAATACAAAGGTAGAAAACTGTGAGGAACTAGGGCTTCTCTCTTTGGTACAAAATGTCTTTAAAAATCCATTTCCTAGCCTTTCGTTTGTTTTTGTTTTTACCCCCAAGAACATAGGAGCAGTCTGTGATAAATAAGGTGAGAGGCTTTACTAAGACATCGCTCATATAGTGGAAAGTAGAGTGAGTCTATATTAGCAGACATGTCTTGGTCATTCCAGCATGAAAAACCTTCTGAGAATTATAAGAGGAAAAAATTATCTGCTTTTAAGTTCTAATTATATTTAAAACAATTACAGGCAGTCCCCTTAAGTTGAATTTGTATGCAAGTCGGAACAGGTACATAAATTTAATAAATGCTATTGTTGATCAACTGTAACCAAGTGCTCTGCCAATGAATGATGGAGTTTCACCTCTCTTTGACTTTTTTATTATTTCTACTTTATTTTCAATGGTGATGGTTTTTCTTTTCTTTACTGTATCACCAGCACTTGCATCAGATTTGTGTTTCAGAGACATTGTTGAAGAGTGAAGACAAAAGATTAAGATGAGCTCTTTTGCACAGCACTGTACACGCTATCACAGCTGGAAGGCACCAGTCGTCAACACGTCTGATGTACTGACAAGAGACAACTTCCTGCTATGTACATAACAGTACAAGCAGGCTTGCTATTAAGAATGAATGGGGGCATCAATGGCAGTTCATCACCAGCCCACCTCACAGTCACCTCCACTACAGTATGCTGCCTGCAGCGTCCGCCCACCGAGAACGAACACGGTGCGCCCAAAGGCGGGTAGTGAATCGCCCCCATTCAATAGGCAGCCATCCGATGCACACTACAATGCTACCCCCCGCCTCCCCGTTCACCCTCAATGGCCTCCGTTCAGCCACAACCGGGTCACCACTTGCAGCATTACCAGCCGCCCACTGAGAACGAATGGGGCAGCCGTGTGTGGTGGGCGGGCAGTGAAACCGCTTGCCACTGGGAGCCACCTGAGGGACACTACACTGTGTGAGCAGTGAAATCGCCCCCCTCCAGCCTCCATCCAGCCACCGCTTGCAACATTACCAGCCGCCCACCGAGAACGAACAGAGCAGCCGTGTGTGGTGGGCAGGCAGTGAAACTGCTTGCCGCCAGGAGCCACCCGAGGGACACTACACTATGTGGGCAGCAAAATCTCCCCCCTCCAGCCTATGTCCAGCCACTGCTTGCAGCGTCCCCAGGCCGAAGATGACAGTTACTGAGGCGCATGCTTCTCAGCTGCGGCCCGTTTGTAAATCGTAGGTCGGATGTCCTTAACCTGGGGACTACCTGTATATTTGTAATTATCAAGTCTAAATAACAAATTTTAAAAATATATTGAGTTTTTTTATTTTTCTCTATAATAGTGTTTTTTCATTTTAAGCCTTCATCTCTCAAAAACTGGATTTGATAAAGATTCTGTTGTCAAATTTGGATTTGGAACCCTCAAATCCAAAAAAAAATACCCACAATTTTTGAGAGGAGCAAATAACACTCAGACTAGTGCTATTACTTTGTTGATTAAGCAAATTCTCACTTTCATGATGCAACTCTAGACAGTAGACAACAAAGAACTAGGACTAGCTGCAATGCAAAAATCCATACAGAAGTAAATAAGAAAGAAATCTTTCATGGTATTGCAGAGCATTAAACAGAGTGCATCCTTTTTATATATTATGGGCAGCATGTATTATTTTTGAAACACTTTTGGGCTAAATAAACAGCATAGTAACAATTTTTACAAGTCTGGGAACATCTAGAAAATTTTGTGCTGTGATTTTTTCCTTCCACCTCGAATTCTTTTTAACACTTAGGTATTGCACTGCAGATTACAGGTTGCCACCACCTAATTCTTTTAGCAACAACTCTAAGCCTCTAGCATTCTTGCAGTTAAATGGTAAAACATTACCCCATCTTCCATGTATTGGTCAGATCATGGTAATTACTGACTGGATGAAATGCTTTGTTCAATGACAGTGTTTAGGCCCACAGACCAATGACAACTGAATACTGATAGTATTCTAGTGAGCATCCTCGCACTGTCAAGACAGAGGATAAACAAAAAGTGGTCATTCTGTTTAAAATCAGGTCTGTGCTACACCATAGTGGCTGTTGCAAATTAAGATTTATAGAAATAGGTATTGAGGAAAAGTAATAGCATGGAAAGTGAGCTGGTTTTATTTTCATTTTACAAGGAACAGATGGCGTCCCAAAGAAAAGTTGGGGTGCCAAATGGAACACCACATTTAATGGTATTGTCCCGAAAAACAGAACAGAAACAAGCACTCTGTGGCACAGCAGAAAACAAGCTTCTCAAATGCCTGCTTTGCCAGTTAGGCTCTGTGGAAAATGGAGCTCGTCTGAGCAGGTCAATCACGAGGAGTTCCAACATGCAGAGGCTTTTCCATGAAGTGAGACACCATCCTCTGTAAACATCTCAACATTTTAGTGTTCCAATATGAAGGGGATGGGTCCTTTTGGATGCTGTGGTTGGAGTCCAGTTACAGTCATGTGGCAGTTTCTCAGCACTGTAGAAACAAAAAGAGAAAACACAGTTAGCACCTACTGTCATCCCAAGGTGGTATAGCATACCTTAGCAGAGTCCAGTAGGTGATCTTTGGACACCCATGCGTGACAACATGTTTTCTTCTTCTACATGCAAGGGAAGGAAAATCAGTAAGATTTTAACAATCAAGAGCAGTAGTTGGTGTTGCTTGAAACAGGTTAAGAATGCAGGCACTCTACAGATCCAGGATGCATGTTTTTAGAAAGTGGACAATAATTTACAAGAGAAACTTTTCTTTATCTTTCACTGCCTAATAGGGGCTGGGATGGTCTGTGGGCCTTGGAAACCCTGTAGATATTTTTGTTCTCTTCACGATCTCATCTGTTGAAGTTTTTTGTTTTTCTATCATCAATGGTATTAGACTTTTCATTACAATCAATAGAGACTTAAAAAACGAATCTGCAATTAAGGACTCTTACTTCCTCTTTTACATGTACATCATCTATTACATGTATGAGTTACATCATCTATTACATGTACATCATCTGTTATGTATTGATTTTATTCTTATTTACTCTTATTGGTATTTTATTTGTTCATTCATATAATTATTTATTTTTAATGTGATGCTTTTCTTCCTGTAATTCTTTAACCTATTGTAAAGTACTTTGAGCTACATGACTTATATGGAAATGATCTATAATAATAAATTTTGCTGTTGTTCTTAATGTGAAGTAAAGCCCACTCTACTGAGATACTTGTACAATAAATTTTGCTGTTGTTCTTATTGTAAAGTAAAGCCCAAGGTACTGAGGTACTTGGACAGTGGTTTCTCTTGTACTTGTCCTTATAATCTCAAGTGCAAAACCAATTATGTTACCCTTTCCATAATATGTGTTTTGATAAATAGCATTGGTAAATCTAGGAGCCTGTGACCCTTTTTCTGGCTAAAAAAGTTTCAGACTGCCATTATCAAACTTGTCACAAATTTTGTGTCCTGGTCCCCTCTCATTTAAAACTTCATCTTCAATCTGAGTTTGAGATAGTACAGCATGGATGACTATAACCCCATCATGACATTCTGAATCAATATCCACTAATCTCAATGGATTATGAAAAATTAAAACAAAATTCTCACTGAGATTAATTGAAATAATTAAACCTAGAAAACTTCATCAGGCTAACATGTAATTGATTTTGCAGAGGATAATTTACAAAGCATTACCGTAATGGTTTAGGATCTCAATTCAAACATAAACATACTTCAGGTTTACTCTTTGTTTCATTTGTCATTAGATTTCTTTGTCAGAGAACTTTGTCAGAATACTTTTGGAGGAACATGAATACGTTTTTTGAGAGAAAATAAAGGTATTTCTCACATATCACTTGTACACATCTATTTTACAGAAATTACTTTGTGGGTGTTAACTCATAAAACAAACCTTCCAGCTATGGCACTATATTAATATGTATTGTAACTTTTATGATTTCATCATACTATATAAAGCGCAGGGGTGAGCAACATCAGTCGTGGAGGGCTGCAGTGACTACAGATTTTTGTTCCAGAACTTAATTAGTTGCTTAATTAGAAACCTATACCTAACGAAAAACATCTTATTTAATTTTATGGCTAGTTAGTGTTTTAACTTTTACATTTCAGGTCATTCTTACATTGTACTTTTTTTCCTTTCCAAGAATATCATCTAAATGGATGAGTAATTCTCAGTTAGTGTTTTTTTCTCTTTAGTTTCCTTCTAAAGTCCACGTTGAATACACACAGATGTGAATGGAGACACGATAGATGAAGAACTGCTGGTTCCTTTGTCATTTGAATCTTAATGCTAGTAAGGAGTAATTAAAATAAACAATTAAAGTTGGGAAATCATAACAAGCCAAACTACTAAAATAAAGCATAAAAGTGTTACTTGACCAATAAGTGATTCATCAGCAATAACTGATTTCTCATTAAGAAACAGAGCTGAAACAAAAACCTACAGTCACTGAGACCCTCCAGGACTGAGGTTGCTCACCCCTGATATAAACCATAAATGTTTTCAGTCACATAGAAATGAGACACATATTGTTTTCTTCATTAATGTAAATTTGATTGTTTGACTGTTTGGTCAAGATTTACTAGTCACAACTAAAGTGATTGCTGGTTTGCTAGGAAGTGTAGCTGCATATATTTATTCTGATCACCCAAAACTTGGTTTCTGTTGTGTGGAAGATACTATCACACCCCGCATCACTCCAGTTGCACACTAGAAGCATGCTTCCTCTGGCGATTTAATGAATAATTTAGAATAGCTAATTCTTTTTTGCCTTATGTTTTTGCTGGTGAGTTTACTTCCTCCAGCATTTCAAAGCAAATAGTCTTCATTAATTTCATTTAATATTAGAGGTGTGGCTCAAAAGAGACATTTTTTTTAAGCATGTATGGAACCTTTCCCTCAATACACTCTAACCGTGTTACTATATTTTGTTGTTGCATCATTTGAATTTTACATTTCATGATTATGATCGATTGAAGAACTGGTGAAAAAATTCCAAAAGGATTTTAATTTCAGAATGGGATCAGACTGGTGATGAGCACTGAAACAGGAAGTAGGGCTTTTGAGCATTGCAGTTGATTAGTGAGCTGATGGAGCAAACATACAAGAAACGTAAATTCACATCAAGGAAAACATTCCAGATCTTGGCTTGTGACAAACTTGAGAATCTGAGAGCTGGTGAAGAGGGCTTGAGTGGGAGAAGTGGTTTTGAGCATCTAACTCCCACAGAGACAATTATAAAACCCTTCCAGAAGACCCCACTTGCTATCATCACACTGCTTACATACAGTCATCCAAATGCAAATGGGACTGTTGTTATTTTAAAGTCTTGTTTTTATTGTCATTTTTTAAAAGATTAAATGAAAGACAAACACACACACACACACACACTGCTACCTGGCATTATAGAGCCATGGATTTTGCGTCTCTGTGGGCGGAGTGGTAGCTGTGATGCTAAGAATCTGTGCAGGTATCTGGAAGGCTGGTGGTTCAAGTTCTGTTACTGCCAGAGGGAATCCTACTCTGTTTGGTCCTTGAGCAAGGCCCTTAACCTTACAATTGCTCCAGGATTGCTGAATAATGGCTGACTCTGAGCTTTGACCCCCAAAGGTCATGTGAAATAGGCAATTACTCCTTGGGGATTAATATAGTATATATGAAATCAAAATCAAATGATGGTAGTCAAGTTCACCTTATAATAGATGGTAAACTGCATACTTTACATTTTTAAGCAAACTCTTCTTTATGTTTTGTTTGTCTTTGGTAATCCTCCCTCATGTATTATTAAACTGCTTTTAATTTTCCTTTTATATCTTACTGGTTTATACTTGTTCTATAGGAGCTTAATTATTTCAAGAGAACCCTAAACAAATAAAATGGTGAGTAAAGCAAATCCTTACAGGTTCATCCATTAGGTCTTGATGTTCTTTATATCAGCCAAATAATTGGGCCTCTGTCTCTGCTGATCATCAGTGCTGACTCAGGGGTTCATTGTGCCCCATGCAGCTTTCGTTGCAGATACCCCCCTTTTAGATTTGCAGTGTTCAGATCAGTAACAGAAATCGATTGGGTGGTGGTGGGATGCATTAGCAATTGTATATGAAATTGATAAGTATGGAGATGAGCATGCATCTCTGAAACAGAGGGTAGGTTGCTCAAGGATAGGTTTTTGGCACCCCTGGGCTAGTACCTGCTCATCCTATGCCTAGAGTTAGCCCTGCTGATCATGAGACATGGACTATTCATCTTTAGTGTTGAGTGGTATTATTCAGCAGAACAATTTAGGTAAATGCTGTCATCTTACAAGAAAAGCTGCATCCAAGTACTTCTGCCCAATATTATGTAGATGAGACAATTTCACCTTTCTGTGCCGTCGCCCGTAGTTCACTCCACAACCTTTGTGGACTGCTGCCTTCCTGCACAGCAAATAAATGATACATTATTGGTTGTACCACAAGGCATCTTTTGGCACTAGTATAACTCTGGTTCATGTGAACAGCTTGTTTTTGAATTTTTACCCAATAATGGCAATCAATGTGCATATCGCTTGTTATAATCAGTAAAGATTGAGTAGTGACCAATGATGATTAGGGTTAGGAAAATAACAGAGAATTGGACAGATCAATTAGGGGCAAAGAGAGATATTGCCAAAAAACAGAACAAAATACCAAATAAATAAGTAGAACCAAGAAACAAAAGCCAGAAGTCTAAACAAAAAAATATTGTTAAAATTTTAATAGGGCAAAGGTTATCAGTCTGACAAGTATTTGTTTCCACTAACTATTACTAACATTTACGGTTTGTCTTTTTGATCGAATGTTCTGATACCAAATGCAGTGTTCCACCATTTCACATAAGGGAAGAATGATGACTCATCATTCACATTCAGTATGTCACATCTTGCGACTCTCTCTGCCTTGCTCTCCATCATGTTGCCTAGCAACCATAAACAATGAAGCCATGGCAAGGCAGAGAGAGTCATAGAATAAAAAAAAACTCAAAATGGCATAACAATGACATCGACATAATAAAGTTAAAATAAACAGTAAGAAAAATGTACAGTAATAATAAAAACGAAGCACAATTGATTCGCTTATTCAAAATAAGGATTTATCACATCAACAGTCAGGATGAAAATATCATTATTTGCTCCACTTTATGTTTTTTTAAATTATTTCAATATCATTTATTCCAAAGAAAATGGACTATTGCTTCTGGGTGCATCTATTTTTTGTTTGTTTTACTGTGTATGAAAAAAAATGAAAATAAACAAAACCTAATCTAATTTCTGTTTTTTTTTCTATTGTATTAAAAGTATTTCATCATAAATATCTTACTCATAACTACAATTACTTTATTACTAGTGACTCAAATATGAAATTACATATGACTCTTCAGTTTTTATTGAATACAGTTTGAATAAATACAGCTTACAGAATGCAGAACTGCTTTATTTTCCTCTTCATGTATATATTTGGCTTTTAATTGTGTAAATAAGACTGCTTTTAGGGGTGTATTCATACATGTACAACTGATAGGATTTGAGTGTGTATACATGGAGGGTTATATATGTGCCTATGAGACTGCAGTTGTGTGTTTGTGTTCATGTAATTGTTTACAGTTATATGTCTATACAAATACATGTATTTGCGTTAATGATTGATTCTTCTCGTGTTTTCTGAGAATTTATGCATTGCATGGTATTGGTGTGTGTGCATGTACGAACAATTTTTTCTTGGTGTGTCTTACAGTACTGTGCTTATTTAGGCCCTTGGTGAAGGATTGCAGCCTGGTGTGAGGTCAGCCGCTATTCATCACACTTGTCGGAGCTAAACCTGACACTTGCGATCTTCTTTGCTGTTTTTGTAATTGAGTCTCCTTGTTTCTTCTAGGACACTGGCATATCCAACTAAGTCAAGACATTACACAGCTATATATTACCTACCTCAATGAGGAAGACAAGGGTGAGCTATCATTCAAGCTGAACAAAATGAGACACAGTACACTGCATGTGTACAGGAGAGTTCACTAAACAGACACTTGCTTTGTAATGATACAAAAGTAAATTTATCACTTTAACTAGGCTTTAGTGGCAAGACTATCAAAAATCATTGGTCTTGATATCACTGAACGAAATTGTTAAGATGTTGCCAGATAATAAATATTAAAACAAAGTATCTGTCTTGTTACATTAGTGAGTAGTACACAAAGAAAAAAACCTGCTTTCTAATTCTTTATTCTGTGCCATATATTTTGCTTTAATATATTTTATCTTTTCAGGTCCTGAAATCTATTTATGTTTTCATTTTTCTGTATGCTTATAGTTGCTTTAGTTTTCTGATACAAAGGTTACATAGTTCTGGGTTTATTTTTTTAATGCTGTACAATTCATATACGAAAACTGTACAATATTTGCATACGTTTAAATACAAATACCTTAGCAAATATACAGAAATACATCAATACAGGATGGTCTAGATCTAATTATGTGGATCCAGATCGTCTGGATGACTTTGATTTATGCGGGACGATTCCAGTTTGGTGCGAAGACAGTTCTTCATGTCGTCAGTTCACACACTTCTCAATAGTCTGGGATTTTTCCCGGGAAAACTGCATACTTAGATCTGGACCACCCTATAGACTCATACATTGCATACTTAATCCTGATACTCTATATGTTCAGTTTCCTCATAATAACTATTCATGGTGGCTCTAAAATCTGTACTGACCCCCACTCTCTTTTCTGTTTCTTTTTCCGGTTTCTTTGTGGTGGTGGCCTGTACCACCTCCACCTACTCAAAGCATCATGATGCTCCAACAATGATGGATGGATTAAAAGGCAGAATTCTACGTGACCATCATCATCAAGCCCTTCCGTGAGAACCCTAAATCCAAAGAGGACTGTTTCATTTATGTTAGGTAGAATGCCCAGAGGGGACTGGGCGGTCACATGGTCTGGAATCCCTACAGAGTTTATTTTTTCTCCAGCCGTCTGGAGTTTTTTTGTTTTTTCTGTCCCCCCCCGGCCATGGGACCTTACTCTTATTCGATGCTAATTAATGTTGATTTATTTTGTTTTCTTATTGTGTCTTTTATTTTTCTATTTTTCTAAGCACTTTGAGCTACTGTTTGTATGAAAATGTGCTATATAAATAAATGTTGTTGTTGTTGTTGTTGCCTTGATGTTTACCAAAGGATTAATTTAATGCACTTTCGTTCATTCATTCATTTTTCCAAATACACACTGCTCAAAGGGGTACTAGAACCTATCCTTGCAACAGTTGGGACAAGGCAGGAACAAATTCTGCACAAGGTATTTGTCTTTCATAAAACCCAGACACATGCCTACATGTATTCGTTCACGCTGGGACAATTTGAAGTGACCAGGGCTCAGATTTACTGTATAACACTTTCCATGAAAAGAGGCCCAAAATGTGCATTTGCAACTTTCCACACAAGAGTCAGGATTTATAAAAGTAAACCTGATATGAGAGCTTGTGTACTGTATGTTTATGATAACTCTGACCCATCCATATGTAACATTTCAAAGAAAGTGGGAAATGATTACACCCTTAATAAAATAAGGAAATACGGCCACACCAGCTAAATGACGACTCATGTGCATAATAATTTGTGTCACAGAGCCATTATTATAATGTGAATAAGAGAATCATACTAAACCTCAGTAGAGATGAATACGATGTACCGAAACTATTTTAGTTCCCTTTTAAGACGGCCAGCGCTCTGTATTTGCACTGAAGAACTTTGTTGTTTTTTTTTTTTTAATTTATATTGGCTATCTGTTGTCACTTCTCAGGACTGAAAACCAATGAAATCTCTTATGATTGATAATTACATTACGTCAAAACACAGATGTGATTCACTCTCTGCATACAGAAAGCCTAATATCCTGTCCGACGGCCTATTTATAGCCAAATAGTTTGATGCAATATGACTTGTTTGGCACTGCTTGAGGACGATGCTAATGGTCATTTACGAAGGGATGAAGCTTTTAGGGACTATTTTTAAGGATTTTTTTGCCCATCATAATAAGCCTTTCTCTTGTAACTATGTACTGGGCCTTTTATTAGGAACCCAGACTGCCAAAAATCGAGTTCTACCTGTTCATAAACAGGTTTTAATAACGGTTGGCTTTCTGGCAAAAGACACATTTCATAACTGGCTGAAAGATCAGGAATATTTTAGCCAAGCTTCAGCTCCATCATGCCTGCTGTGCTGGAAGCCATACATCTACTAACGAGGTGCTATATTCAGTTTCAAATATGGTGTGGGTGTATATTCCAGCAATGAAAAGAAATTTGCAATTCTTATCATAAATGAAGCAATTGACTGCACTAATATTGCAATTAGAGCACCTAGCAAGAATGAAGCGACATTTGCTAAACGTAAGCAGTTACTTTCCATTTACACACAAATCATTTCTGATATCAAGATGACACTGATGCACACCGTGGCTTAGTAGCTGAGTCAACTGATGAATAAATTATTTTGAGGCAAAGTAGCATTGGCAGAGGACTTGCTGAAGGTTTTGGTACATGATATTTATCTTTTTGATAAGGTATCTGGCTGAATCCTCAGTTTTTCATATGGTCTATTATATGTAACAGGTGATCGTGGTGTCCCACTCAGACAAGGCACCTCATGCCTTTCCCCGACCCCCAAAGCAAACAGGAGAGGCGCTATAATGCTGCACATAATCTTGGTATGCTCCGTTCTGCAGCGCACCATAAGACTCCTCAACTGCAGGCGCAAATGATGGTCCCTATATGTGTCAGGTGGGAGGCTGATCTACCAGCCAATGAAAGACTGCAGCATTTTAGTGGATATGTTATGAGGTTGATTAGCATAGTATATGGTTGTTTCAGGGTTACAGCTGGGCAGGACTCGAGGCACGTTCACATACATGCATTTAAATGATGAATGTCATTTACCAAGGGTAAACTGTGTACAAATTTGTATTTTATAAATCAGATATTTTTGTGAGTACTGCACCTTGGGGACAGCTTAAAGGCCCTGGCAGTGATAACTCCTTGCCAGTCTGCAAGGTGGTGCTGGTGTCCATCCCTCCTGTTTGGCCTATACTTTTTTGTTGCCATCTTGGAGCAGTCTACATTGAGATTCGCTTCTGCAAAGACTTTTTGCCCTTCCTAACGCATTTACACTTTGTGTTTTCTTTCAGTTATGCAGGGTTTGCCTGTGGGTGCCCAAATTCTTTATGCTTGTTTGTTCTTTTTCATTATAGTACATGTTTTCCTGTTTTTTGGCACATGTGCACATTTTCATGCTAAAATCCAAACAAAGTTTTATAAATGAGATTCCACATCTTTTGGAGTGTGAAAGCAAGCCACAGTACTGAGAGTAAATATATGTAGGCAAGGAGTCAATATGCAGACAGTAATCAAACTAGGAATAGAAGCCAGGATTTTGGAGATGTAAGGACAACTCACTAATTTAGAAAGTGCCACTTTAGTAAATTAAGCAAAATTTAGGAATCTAAGAGAAAGGAAGGTGGTAACAGAGACTTAGTAAAAAAAAAAAAAGAAAATAACATTCCTGGGTAAGGAAGCCTGTTGCGGGGGTCAGTCTTTTTGACATAGGCAACTGACTTTTTAAGGCCCCTTACAATACATAGTATTATTGGTCTAATGTTGCACCAAATTTTATCAAGCAATCTTTTATTTTATTCAAAGGCCACGATAAGTAGTCTAGTCTATGCAGCACTGGCGCAGCAGGACACCAAGAAAAAATTGAAGGTCAAAGTGATAGTGTAACTAGTCTTAATGATTGCCAAAATGTTATCTTAGACAAAGAAAGAAACAGGGGTTAACAATAATGGGCAATCTGCAAACAATAGTGTTGGATCAGTACATGCATGTGTTCATTGCATGATTGAGCCTGAATTGTTATATCATCTCTCAAAAATAAAAACACTATATTGGATGTCAAATGCTTTATTTGCATCACTGTGAGCTGCAAGTATTAAAAATAGGGTTATGTAAATGACCAAAAGATTTTCACTCTTTTGAAAAAAAAAGAATTTTTGTATCGGAAAGAAAATAAATGAGAACAATTAGAACAATGTTTTCCACCCATTTCTATGCACTACACCCCTAAGAAATGTTTGATTTATGTTCACAATTCACCTGCGAGAACGCACATTTCAGTGGCTCATTCACATTCACATGGGACAATTGCGCTCACAATGCTTGATTGTTTTCATATCATAGAACAGGAGCACTAACTAATAAATGACCTACAAATGACGACACATTGCAAGACACTGATTGCACCATGATAAAGTCAGGCAGCGCACCTTACTCAATTTTGGAGCAGCCTCTGAAATGCCATCTCACACCTCCTGGTTGGGAACCCCCAAATTAGCAAAAGAACATTTATTGTTTTATGAGGGGATACGAAAGTAAAAGTTTTAAATACCTTAAAAAAGTTCACCCTTGAAGAATATAGAAGAAAAAAAAAATAATTTCCACATATTCAAAAGCAGCTTTTAAGAATTTTAGAAATTGATAGGGACGTGTTTTCCACAGCTTTACCTCCTTTTCATTTCTGTCTGATTAGTGTTTTACCTTAAATTAGATACAGCAATAAGAAGTCAAGAAAATTATGACATAGTATGAAAACAATTGCGCTTATAAATACAAACAAAGTTTCACAAGTCACTGGACGTGAAAGCAATGGGGTTAAATCATCTGACTTTAGAGGTAGCACTACAATGTGTTGAGGCCCCACCTCAGACTCAGACACCTATTTTAAGCAGCAGTTGAATTTTATGGATCAAGAGCCTGGTACACACTTGCAAAGGTCATTGCAGTGTAAATACTTATTAATGCTAACCTGGATAACCAGCTGATAAACAGGTCAAGTTAATAATTAATCCACTCAGGCAGGGTTCAGGCAATGTATGCTTTTGCGAAAATATGCCGAGTGAGGCAAGTTTGTACTGGAGCAAAGGGGCATGGATAATTGTTTTAGAACGATGACCTTCGACTCGTAATGTGTGAAGGCAGTAATTCCAGAAGGTGCAGGGTACAACTGAGGTCTCTGAACCACCACACAACTGTGTTTGAGTGACATCAATAAAAAATGTTGCTGTTAGGTAGCAGGAAAAGTCAGGTACATAAGGGTATTGTTGACTCTGCAGGTACAGAGCCTGCCTTAGGGTCGTAAGGTGGCAAGGTCACGCACAGCCTCGAGAAAAAAGCAGACAGGGTGCGGCAGAGCAAGCTGAAACAGAGCGAGGCATTTGCAATGCTCAGTGCAGAGTTAAAAGGAATGAAATTTGCCTTGGCGTTAGCTGAATTCTGTCTCTGAGATGACAATTGGAATGTTTCTCCGCATAACAGACACTTGAAGATATTACAATGTGTTTACTTTGTAATGAACATACTTGTATAGCAATGCATTTCAGTACTCAGAAGTGACTGGATTTAGACAAGAAATATTGTTAGATATTAGGTTAAATGTCAACTGATTTTTAAGGAGGCATGTAATATGAGAGTTCCCCAGCACAACACCAAGTGCAATCAATCTGCCTTTCTGAGACACATATTTTTACAAACAGAGGACAGACAGGTTAAGTGACATACCCAAGGTCACACTGTGAGCAGGGCTGGGCTTTAAAGCTGCGACCTTGCGGTCTCATGACCAACTCTTAAGCCACTAAGTCACACTCTTTACTGACATGTAGTCAGCCAAGTTGCTGACAAGTGAAGTACATTTTTAAACATTTATCAATCAATCCAAGGAATTTAGCTTAGCAGTGATAGACGGTATGGCTCAGTACTTAACAAGTTGTACTCAAAGTCATTGCACTGTGGGTTCAAATTCCATCATTGACTGTGTATCCCTGAAAATGTCACTTAAAGTGTTTTACCTTTAAAATTATTACTCTATGCCTTTCTGTTGCTTGCATAGTCGGTGCAAAAACACTTTGGGATAACACTACTTATGAAGCAGAATATTGTAATGTGTGCTTGTCCCATATGTGTTCTCCATATTTCTGACCTCAGGCCAATTAAACTTTTCAGACATTTGTTGCTCATCCACAACAAGCTCAAAAGCTAAAGGGAGAAGGTGACAAAGAATTTGCTTGAGAAGAAAATCCTGAAATATGTATGATCTTCAGCAAATAATATTGTGCATCAAGTAAATGTGTCAGCAAATTTCAAATCCATTGTCATCTGCACTAAGATCACTGATCTCAAAATATGTGTGTCATAGTTTCTTCCCCCTTTTCTTTACTTATCCCAAAAACCCCTTTTAAACTCCATAAATCAAATAAACTAGTAGCAAATCTAAGTCATTTTAATAAATTTACTTTACTGTTTACTGGTCTTGAGTTGTCTTTTAAACACAGAATATATTGTAAACTTTTTTGTAGGATCAGAGATGTAAAGGTGGATGTGGATTTGCTTTTTCAATCATTGTATCTCTAGCATCATCTCTTGGAAGTCTTTTTTCTGTTTTGAGTAGCAAAATATTTAAAGCTCAGGCATGGACTCTGGAAATTTTAAAAAATTGTGTTTTTTGGCATCTGATGGTAAATGTAAAAATGTATAGTAGTATGCCAAAATGACATTCAATCACATTTGGAAAAGTAATGCCCCAAAAGTATTGGCTCCTTCTGGCCCCATCATGCAAATTTAGTACTTAAAAGTAATTGCTAAAAATGTTGCTCTGTTGGATGATTTAAAACCAACTAATATATTATTTAAAATAAATAGAAAAAATGTAAAAGCAAAATTTAAAAAAAATAATTTTAAATTGCCATTTTGAGTAACCAATCTGTATCAATATCAGTCTAGTTGTTAAAACAGAATGTTAAGAACCTGCACAAAATAGAACCTACAAATTGGGGTACCAGCCCAGTCCCAATTCATTCGCAAGTAGGAAAGCAAGCTAACACACTGCCAAAAGTTACTCTAACACCTCTCACTTTGCTCACTCTGACCAGTTTTTCTGGTTTCTCTCTTTTCTCCAAGAATTGGCGCTTTAAGTATCTCTGAGGCTACATCTACACTACTATATTTTCATTTAAAAATGATGTTTTTTATAAACAAAAATAATCTCCATCCGCATTAGTGTTTTCACATAGTTTACTAAAGTAACTACACCTACACTGAAAACAACCAAAAACAAATATGATATAGGCCATGTGTGCAGCATAGATGTCTTACGAAAAATTGGTGATTCCTGAAGGGATGTTAATGCCGTTGGTCACGGGATTTATCAGGAAATTGTAGCAATTGGTAAATTATTTGCCTTTTTGTGCATGCATGCATCAGTCTGTACAAGACACAATTTAGATGCATAAAGGCAAGCAACACAGCAAGTACCATGGAAAGCCACTTTTCAATGGCCTCTATGTTGGAATATGTTTTTCTTCCATGAAGAGTGGCCAATCCAGGAATAAGACATTGTAATAAGAAATCAAGAAGAAGATCAAATCAGGGAAGGGCCAAGTAATAATCATAAAGAAATCAAAGCCTGATTAGAGTGTGCGTTTTCAAAAACTACACTGTCACCTTTACACAACACAATGCTGAGGCTGAAGTATACAGCACTGGAGAGCGTTTTCAGAAGTCTCTGTTTTGGGGAATAAAAATGACCAAGGGTATTGTGACTGAAAGGCAAAAACAGAGACTAATGTCTGTGGTTTTAACTGAAAACACAGTAGTGCGGACAGAAACTCAGAATGCGGAGTCTATCCCATCTTCCTCCCAGGGTGTACGGCTGAAGATTAAAGATGGACCAGTAAGCTGGTGATTACAGACCTTGAAAAATGTGAGCAGGGTCAGTCTTGTGGAGCAAACGGATAGATTCATTAGTTTTCAGGTTTAAAATTCTGCTCTTCCCTATATCCCATTTAACTGAAGTTAATCATTTATAGTAAGAATTGCTGAACTGAAACATTACAAAGGGGAATATTTTTATCAATATTGGGTATAAGGATGTAGCTATCGTTTACTCTCTGTGCACTGTATGGGTCTCCTGTTGATTGTAAATGCTGGTTACAGCCCTTCAAAAGGTGTTTAACAGGTTGCAGATTTGTAATAGATGAAAGACAGGGGTAACAGGTCCTCTTTTGAAAAATTCACAGATTTAAAGGATTAAATTAATTTGAGACAAACTCAGATGTCATCAGATGTCATGGCCCTCATTACAGCCAACAAAACACTATGTCAAATTAAACTTTCAACTAATCTATAATAATAAAAGGCAAAGCCCTCACTCACTCACTGACTGACTGACTGACTGACTGACTGACTCATCACTAATTCTCCAACTTCCCATGTAGGTAGAAAGCTGAAATTTGGCAGGCTCATTCCTTATAGCTTACTTACAAAAGTTAAGCAGGTTTCATTTCGAAATTCTACACGTAACGGTCATAACGGTCGACAACGGTCGACAACGTCCGCCATGTTGAACTTTCTTATTTATGGCCCCATCTTCACGAAATTTGGTAGGCGGCTTCCCTGCGCTAACCGAAACCGATGTATGTACTTATTTCGATGGTATGACGCCACTGTCGGCCGCCATATTGAACTTTCCAACGTCACCAATTTTCAAACTTCCCGTGTAGGTAGAAGGCTGACCCCATCTTCACGAAATTTGGTAGGTGACTTCCCTGCGCTAACCAAAACCGATGTACGTACTTATTTCGATAGTATGACGCCACTGTCGGCCGCCATATTGAATTTTCCAAACGTCACTAATTCTCCAACTTCCCATGTAGGTAGAAGGCTGAAATTTGGTGGGCCCATTCCTTACAGCTTACTTACAAAAGTTAAGCAGGTTTCATTTCGAAATTCTACGTGTAACGGTCATAACGATCAACAACGTCCACCATATTGAACTTTCTTATTCATGGCCCCATCTTCACGAAATTTGATAGGCAGCTTTCCTGCGCTAACCGAAACCAATGTGCATACTTATTTCGGTGGTAGGACGCCACTGTCAGCCGCCATAATGAACTTTCCAACGTCACTAATTCTCAAACTTCCCGTGTAGGTAGAAGGCTGAAATTTGGCAGGCCCATTCCTTACAGCTTACAAAAGTTAAGCAGGTTTCATTTTGAAATTCTACGCGTAACGGTCATAACGATCAACAACGTCCGCCATGTTGAACTTTCTTATTTACGGCCCCATCTTCACGAAATTTGGTAGGTGACTTCCCTGAGCTAACCAAAACCAATGTACGTACTTATTTCGGTGGTATGACACCACTGTCAGCCGCCATATTGAATTTTCCAACATCACTAATTCTCCAACTTCCCGTATAGGTAGAAGGCTGAAATTTGGCAGGCTCATTTCTTACAGCTTACTTACAAAAGTTAAGCAGGTTTCATTTCGAAATTCTACGCGTAACGATCAACAACGTCCGCCATGTTGAACTTTCTTATTTATGGCCTCATCTTCTTGAAATTTGGTAGGCGGCTTCCCTGCACTAACCGAAACCAATGTACGTATTTATTTCGGTGGTATGATGCCACTGTCGGCCACCATATTGAACTTTTCAACAGTCTTTGTTACTTATGGGCCCATCTTCAAGAAATTTGGTACACGGGTTCCTAACGCTAACTGAAATACTATTTACGTACATATATACGTCCATAGCCTGCAGCTTGGTCACCATGTGAGGCGGCGTTGGGTCTCCCATCCCATCACCTCCCACGTTGTTGGCTGCCTGCCTATATAAGGCCGTCCGTCGCTCCAGTCTCTACATTCCCTTCCTTGCTTCGCCACGGGATTCACGTCTCCCTGCTGATAACTACAGCCTTTTTGTTTAATCCACGGCTTCTCCGCTGTTTTATTGTTTGTTTATTACAATTATAGTTATTGTATAGGTATT
>JANRMT010062829.1:16582098-16611719 GCA_026402145.1 Polypterus bichir lapradei
GTTATCGATGAAACCGGTTGTAAGCTTACAACGCTTGACAGATGCCGAATGTCACTTCAACACAAGTCCTGCAAATACTGTCGTAATTGAAACAAACCATGAACCTCAAACTGATTATGACAGCAGCAATCCAAACTGTGAGATTTGAGACAAGATTACTGTTCACATGGCCAACTGTAAGTTACATGCTCAAGAGTAAGCTCAGCGCACAGCTTGGTCATGTTACAACCGGAGGGCCGAACTGACAACATGGTATACAAAGAGATCCTTAACAAATAATTATTGGCATATTTTCCCTCAGTTTAAAAAGGTTAAATTTTCTTCTTAATAAAAATTTTAATGCAGTACTTCGCCGCTGCGAAGCGCGGGTATTTTGCTAGTTTCCAAATAAACAGTCTCAACCATAAAGAGGCCCTGATGGGTACCCTGATGAATTTTATAAAAAATTCTCAATTAAGTTAGCTCCCTTTTTATTAGCAACATTTACAGAAGCTAGAAACAATAAAATTCTACCTCAAACTTTTCACAAAGCATTAATTACCATCTTTCCTAAGCAAAATAAGAACTTATTACAATGTGCATGATACAGACCAATGTCACTTTCAAATAATGATGTTAAGATACTCTCCAAAGTCCTGGCTAGAAGGATTGAAAAAGTGCTTCCTTCAGTAATATCACAAGATCAAACTGGATTTATTAAAAGCTTGTGGTGCACCACGTATCTGATGACTGCCATTTTACAGTCCATTATACTGTCTTTGAAATATCTGGCATGTGCTACAAATGGTGACAAGAGTAGTTTTTGTTAAAGTGCTACTCTGGTACTTATACTACAAGAGCTCAGAACTGTCTTGTTCAGTTACACAAATTCAGAAACTGCACACTAAACCACGCTCTATCACTCATCTCCTCACAACACTCCTTCACTGCCTTAGCCCCTTTGTCTATGATTGCACTCACAGCCGTTCATTCAGTAAACACCATATCCCCACCTTTGTTTCCTGTGAAACGTAATATAGCAGTGGGTGGGTGAAGTGTTGTGCCAGTTACAAAGTGACAATGAGAGAGTTATTGGTCTTGTCTGCTCAGTCCTTTGTCCAGCAGAACAATATTCTCTGTGAGCAAGTGTGAGACTTTGGCATGTATCTGGGTGTACAAGCAATGGCACATGTATCTCATTGAGGGTTCATTGAACCAGTGGACTGATCATCAGGCATTGATAGCCCTGCTGCTCATACTAAATTCCAGTACTATGACTTTAAGTTACATTTCATCCCTGGTTATGAAAATGTGGTAGCGGACCCATTATCACCTGTCTCTCTCCCTCTTTCTATGCCCTTCAGCAGCAGATGTGTGCCCTGACACCAATGAATCAGAACTGTTTCCTTGAAGATTTGTCTCTATACTGGAGAATTAAGGCAGCACTCTTATGCTGGAATGAATTTTGCATTACTTATAGAAGCCACGCGTTTGTTCAGAACTGCTTTTGAGGCTTAATTCTGAACATAGCTCGTTAAAGCCACTTGGTTATTTTATGGGTTCAGCTGTTCTGCTGGAGTGGTGGCCTTGAATAGACAGAGCCTTTGACAAACCTTGCTAGACACTCTGATTTGACTAGATTTTGACTCTGGAGAGTTTGTGCTGCTGGATATCTATGTTGTGCTCAATGCTGCCTCCAATATTTACTCATTGGGGTTTATGCCCAGTATTCAAAGTGGCCTGCAGGGTTTGTTTTAGCCTGTGTCACGGCTATAAGATATTCTCTAGTTATCTTTTTCCAGCTTGGAGGTGCCTTCACTAATTATCACTGACATTGGGCTTCAGTTCATGTTTTGTAAGGTCTCAGCTTTCCTTGACAACATGAATTCATCATATCCTGAAAGCCCTGCATTAACCAAAAGTAATGGAGAATTGACAGACAGAACATGACTCTGGAAATCAGTAATGCTGCTCTTTGGGTAGAAGGCCATACATTCTCACCTATTCTTCCTCAAACCTTGTTACATTACAGACATACAAAGAACTTCTTAACTGCTATCTCTCCTGTATCACTAATGTTACAACAAGAACCGCAGCTTCCTCTTGAATGCCTCTGTCCCCAGGCTGACACAGTGCTCCCAACACCTCAGCACAGTGTAATCTCCTGTTAAGGTGCATTTTGATCAAACACAACTGGTGAGGATTTCCGACATTGGTACCCTAGGCTGGGTCAGCACTTGACCAAAGGTTGCCGCCATTTGGTCTCTACCAATGTAAGATGTTGACTAGCTACTTTGCATCTCTGTGATTGTTCATGGTGGCATGCAAGTGCCCTTGCAAATTGTCTCCACTGGCATACAGCAAGACATATACAAGGACTGAGCACCTTCTAATGTCCATCCTGCTTCCCATGTTGAGCACTTGCCAGCACCTCACCCTCAACCAATTATACCTTGTGCTCACTAAGACAGTCACAAAGAATCAAAGAATATACTGTATTATTGTCTTTTGACATGCACAAAAAATTAATAATAACAATAAGGATGGGGTACTCTTTAATAGTAACTTCAGAGTGAACATTCAGCAAATTCTTAAACCCTACCTTGTGTTAATTTTGTTGTGGGGTGGTGGGGGCTTTCTAAGCAGACTGTCTTTGTTACTGTGTCATCTTTTGTTATTGTATATGTTATACAGTTATTAGGCATGTAGCACAGATGAACGGCATGCATAGCAAAGAGCAGTCACACCTGCTACACCTGTTGCAGGGTCATCTTTTCAGCCATACAACACTGACAGCAACAGATAAAATGTATTTATTAAATATAAAGTGATTTTATGCATTAAGAATTTCTAAATATATTAACCTAGTAAACCAAATTATTTAAAAATTAAGTATTTTTTAGTTCATTTTAATATTTGTATTATGATGAGTTAGTTATAAATTAGTAAAACATACAGCCAGAGGCAGGAACCTTCATCTGCATTTAAAATCAAGATTGACAAACCGTACTTCTGAAACCAGAAATATTAATCACTTATTATCAGTGTGGTGGATCATAAGTTGTCACCAATACTGAAAGCAAAGCAAAAAAGGACATTCTGGTACAAAACAACTAGATTTAAGCAGCTTCAGTCAAGTAGTCTTCAGTCAGCAAAATCAACAGCAAAAGGCGTACATATTGAATAGGTCAATACACAAGCAGCTGCTAACTGACATGTATACTGCCAGGGTATGGCAAGATACAGGATATATAAAAAGAACAACTGGTAAAGTACACAAACCTGCAAAGCAACAAGTTTAAAAGAGCAAAATAAATAGCTAGAATTTTGCATAATATACATTTTAATGGGTATATTATGATATATAACAGCCCACAATAAATGCATAATACCAATTAAAAAACACAAATTGCAATCTGAGGGCTAGAATAAATGTCACAGGTCATTTTTTTATTTGTTTAGTTGTGCAGACATTTTTGCCATTTGTCCACACAACTCCCAAAAATGAAGACTTCTGAAAATGCTCTCCAGAGCGGTATACCTTTAGAAACGCAGCCATGTTGTGTGGATGGGTGACAATGCAGTTTGACAACCACAGCGACTATAATTGCGCTCTGATTTGTCTGTGCTTGTTACGTGGTCCTTCCCTGATTGGATTCTGCTCATTATATCATCTGATTCACTGATTAGTTACCCTTCACAGAAGAAAAACATATTCCAACTTAGAGGTCACAGTGCCATGGCGCTTGTTGTGTCGTTTAACTGTATTTGCATCTAAACTGCATTTTGTGCAGTTTGAATACTGCATAAATGTGTAAAAGGCAAATAATTTACCTGTTGCTTCAGTCTGGTGACCAATCCTGTGGCCGGTGGTGTTAGTATCCCTTCAAAGGTTCACTGGGTTAAGACAGCTATGCTTTGTGCATGTCCAGTGAAGGCAGATGTGTTTTCGGATGTTTAAGTGTGACCGGAGATGCTTTCATAGACAATGTGAAAATGCTTTTGTGGACAGAGATCATTTTTGTTCAACAGTCCTGTGTGTAAATGAAATTGTACTGGTGTTGACATAGCCTAATGTCAGAACCCACATCTCCAGAATTACTTTTTTTGTAATGGAACATTGTAACTGAATTGGAGGTTTACACCACAAAAAGGCACCATCGTTTATGGTCATTGGGGTATCAGAAAAGGAACTGAATCTCCAAAGACTGTCAGATGTATGGGAAAAAATGATTCCACCCACTGCAGGGGGAGTTCAGGTGAGGAAAGAGAAATGGGAGTGCAGGAGTGGCTGGAAGGGCCCCATGGGACTGGTCAACTGCTTAGAAAGCTACATACAGGTATATTGTTACTAAGGTTACTGAGTGGCTGGTGTATGATGATGCTATTAATCTACTCTCTATATATAAAATCCTAAGCCTAAAAGTGCAACGATTTTGTGCAATGATTTTATGTGACTTTTTATGTCAAGTTTTTTGTCACACTTTAAATCAGACTTATTTTAAAACCTACATATATATATTTTGTATCATTCTTTTCAGAATTTATCAAACTTTAATGTGATTTTGTTAGATTTTCAGATTCTTATTCCGTTTTTAAATTATAAACTAAAAAATATCAAGAACTCATGTCCCATGAGACGAGACTTTGTGCCAAGAGATTTAACCACGACCTGGGCCGAAAATTAAAGAAAAAGAGTAGGACAGCTGCTTTACAGGCTTTTAAATGTTCGAAGCACTGTATGAGATGCAGATCACGTGGCACGGCAGCAGCAGCAAGCCAGCAGCTGGTCGAGCAAAGAGAAGGTAAAAAAAAACCTATTTGTTTCCCATTGTATCACCATTTAAGAGGGGGTTATGGAGGAGTGACCGCATCTCCTTGGGGTGCGTTCAGCCCCCCTCTTTACAACATGAGCGGCAGAGACGTGACGTGGCAAGAGAAGCGAGAAGGGAGTGAACCCCCTAGTAAAACAATACATTTAGATCATTTTCAATTTGAAAAACAAATTTAAAGTAATGGGGAAAAGGGAAACACTACAAATAGTTACAAAACTGGTAAAAAAAAATATAGTGTCAATCTAATCAAAAGCCTGATTTAAAGAACTTTTAACCTAAACACAGTGAGTCTACTTTTTGGTTCTTTGATATTGCCTAGAACAGATGAATGAAAACAAAATATGTACCCTTGTCATTTACAAAATGTCACATCTAATGAGACTGAGATGGCAGGGCTTGCTGAGGAAGATTGTGACAATCTCAATAGTCTAATCAAACAAGTCTCATAGTTTAGATTCTTGAACATGGTTTGCTTTCCAGCTTGTGCTCCAGTGTAGTGGCTGCATGATTTATATGCTGCATTCAAACCAGCAACACATAGTACACAAATATGAGGAAAACTGGGGTATGTTTTTGAATTTTGCAGTCTTACATATTTTTTTTGCTCATTCACCATAGATAGATCCAACTGTGGGGCAAATTCTTTTACTTTCTCAATTGCCATTTCAGCAATGACTGAATTGGCAATGTTTCAGCAGATGATGAGCATTCATTGGTATCTACTGCTTTAAGCTTGTGAGATAGGATAGGGCTTTCTTCTAAGAATCTGGGTTCTTTTTAAAATATTTCATAACTGAGCTTTAATTACCTCAGCTATCAAAACTCTCAACAGAAATACCTAGATTACCTCAAAATTAGCAACAATCAAACTGTCCATGAAAATATTTGAGAGTAGGTAGACATAAGACCACAAAATTAATTGGATTATGTTGGTATTAGTTCTAAGAATTATTCTTTCTTAGGCTTTCGGGATTCCCTCAACAATAAGCATACAAGCTGAGGCAAAATAATTCTGCATGAACTGGATATGTATACTGGCAGACCTGTAGTTTTTCCCCTGTATACTACATTTTATGTTAACATCAAATACCATCTTGCCTACCCATCAAGAGCAGAGAGAGAAAGAAATAAAGTTGAGAAGGAGTAACCACTCAATGATGCTGAAATAACCAAAAGATTTGCAATGATTTAGCAAGCATAATTATTTGATGACAACATTTATAAATGCCTGCTAGATTCTAAGCAACTTTTGAATGTCATTAATATTGGTATACTGAAAATTCAAATATAGTTGAAATGGAAATATAATGTAAGCACACTGTCAAAAATTATTAACAAAAAGGCCTGACAACAACTGTTTAGTGTTGAATAAAATATCAAGGTTACCTAAGTAATCAGAACAACAATGCATCATACTGTCTAACTTACACTATCTAATGCTGGTAGCAATTAACATGTTGACAACTTGATCATAGGTGGCAAGGTGGTACTGCCTCACAGTAAGGAGTGTTCATGTTCCAGGTTTACCTTGCATGGAGTTTGCCTGTACTCTGCAAGTCTGCATGGGTTTCCTCCAGGTGGTCAGGTTTCCTCCCACTGTCCAAAACTTTGCATTGGCAACGACTTGCATTGGTAATGCTGATTTGGCTTGTGTGTAGGTGTGTGTGTGTGCGTGTGTGTGTTCACCCGGTGATGCATTGGCACCCTGTCCAGTGTTTGTTCCTGCCTTATGCCCTATGCTAGCTGAGATAGGCTTCAGCATCCCCCATGATCCTGGTTTGGATTAAGCAGGTTAGAAAATGACATGTTAATGTTGCATTTCTGTTTCTCTTTTGGATTTAAATGATGTTGACAGTTTCCTGTGTTCAAACATAGTGTCAGCATGCCAATGTCAATGCTACTCTTTGGTATATTACAGAACACAGTCACCAATAACTTTATGACTATAAGCCTTTTATCCTACACCTGTGCCTGCATTTTCTGGCTGTTATTCAAAATACCTACAAATAAAATATTTTTTTCTAAGGATTTGTACCTATATGTCTAAAAATAAACATGTGGTGTCGTTTTAGGTATAATCACTTATAATTATCATGAGCTTCAACAACATTAAAATGACAAGTGTAAGTTTGCTTTCTCATCTTAAAAAAGAGACAAAAACAAGGAATGTTTCTGTTCTAACTGCTAACCAGTAATCTAATTTTATACACAGTTCAATAAATACAAAAGATGTTTTATTATAGATGATGAGTGAAGTTAGAATATTATTGTTCAAGTTAACTGTTTAAAAATTTGATGCAAAACAGCTCATTCTGTGACAAAAACTCAAAAATTAACAGATTTCTATAAAATTTTAAGTTAGTCCATTGTTTTGGGAACAAAGTCTTCTATTGCAGAATGGCACAGTACATGTTCTTGTCAGCCATTCTGATTGTGAGTTTTCAGTAGCTATTTCAAAGAAAGACATTAAATGGTAGAGCAACATTAGTGACATAAGTTTTTTTTGCTGTTTTTTTGTAGATAAATTAGAGCCATATTCCATGTATTTGAAAAAAACCTCACTTATTTCACTTGTTTCATGCATAAACATATTATAATTTGCCAGGTTTCCTTCAATATAATGGCAGCATGGAAACACAGTCTTTACGGCTGCCTTTCATTTCTTAGCCTGATGATTCAAGGTCTGGAGTTTTCCTCATTTTCCTAGTGTCTGCTTGACTTTTCTCCAGGTAATCCTTTTTTTTACACATCCTTAAAGGGCCCTGTGTGAATGAGTATGAGATTATGCTTTGAAAGTGCTATGAAGCAGCCTGGTTTCCTATCACTGGATACCCACTGGGTCTCCATAACTAAGAAATGGAAATAGTGTGTTAGACAATAAAGGAATGGGCCCACAGTTAGGCAGAAAATACTCAGAAAAGTAATATTAAACACACATTATTCTTGAGCTTGAAAGAACAATATTAGAGTCTTCACTCACTTGACTTCAAACACCTCTTCTTGGAAATTAACAGAATTTGCAGGCATCTCCATCAACACTCTCGAGCTCAGTGAACAAAGATAGAAAGCTCTACCAGCCAGTGAACCCAGTTTGTAGTAAGTTGCAGAGTTTTATAGGTTTTTGTTAGCATGAGACATAGGGTGAGACATGTGGTTTTGTGTGCTAAGTTGCTACCTGTCTGAATGTGTGTTTTCTCTGTACTTGAGCTAGCCATGAAAAACAAATGTGCTGCTTGACCTGTAACTATATATAACTATATATGTATGTATGTATATGTGGCTGTAACATAGCATGACATTCTCAAGCCTGTTTAATCCAATAATTTAGGGTCAGTGGGGACTAAACCCTATTTTGCTAGTATTATATCCAAGTCAGGAAGCAATCATGAATGGCATGCCAAACCATTGCAAGGTCCAGGGCCAGTTTAGCATTACTGATTAACCCGCCAATATGTCTTTGGGATGCTGGAAGAAAACCCTTGTAGACAAAGGTAGAACTTTCAAAGTTCACACGGACAGAAACTGGGTTCAGGATTCAAGCATAGGGTTCTGGATGCATGCGGCAACTGCACTAACCAATATGCCATCATTCCTTATATGTGATTGTGGTAAGTGGTTCTTGGAGTTGAGCTAATTTTAGTAATCTTGCCCCGCAAAAGTGAAGGCTTCAATTGGGTGAGAGTGCAAAAATGCTTCACTCCGGGGATGAATTGGGGTGACTGGCTGATTGCGAAGACACATGCAAGTACATGCCTTAGTCAGGTGCCTCATTAATTCCTTGGAGGGAGCGGCACATTCACAACTGTGCCCCATTAGGAACATCAGTATATGAGAAGTCTGCACGGGACTGAAAGGGAAAGGAAGCAGATTGGCAGAAAGAGAGAGAAGCAGTCAAAGGTTAAAAGAAATGGAGGAGAAAGGCAGGAGTGGGAGAGAACCGGTTCGTGAGTTAGAAGGAAAGAGAAAAAACAGACAGTCAGGAGGAGAGCCCCTTGAGGGAAGCATGCGGCAACTCCAGCTGAGTGATCATGGAGCTGGGGTAACCTTTTGATGCAACTTGCTATGTGAGTCTGGGAAGTCAGCGGAAGTTGGGGAGGCTCGGATGAGGACCCTTGTCGGGGGCCACAGATGGCCACAGGGACTCAAGCCTTTGATGAGGTTCGGATGGGAAGCCCTGCAGGGAGCAATGGGGAAGCAGGGACCCGGACCTGTAGAAGCTGGATGGCTGCAACTGTCGGTTAGGCATCTCCTTCTTCTGCAAGGCCCAGACAGGATAAGGGGAGGAGATGCCAGGATAGAAGGGTTGCACTGGGAACTCAGTTTTAAAGATGAGCTTCCTGCCTAGGGTTTTTAAACTTGATTTTATGAATTATTTATTGGAAATGTTAACCTCTACAATCATGGACTTTTAATGGATTATTTATTTTTTGATTGAAGATCACCATGCACTTTAATATGTACACTGTGTTGTTTTTTGGATTAATTTAATAAAAGCACTGTTCATTTTTACACCTACCCCTTGTTGTATGTATATGCCATCATTTGCCCGGATGATCTCAGTAATGTTATTGACAGTGGCAGGTTCAAGAGGCTCCCACAGATGAGTGGGAGTATGGAGCCGACCCGCACCATCCCAGTGATGTACAAAATAAAACATTTAAAGCATCAAAATAATTGTTATTTGCATCAATGTATTTCTTATTGAACCAATACATATATGTGGAACAACAAAGTAAGAAAAAATATGATTTTTAGATCGCCTTCTTGTTTCTAGAACTTTAAACATTATCGCTTTCTTTCAAGTTCTTCAGTGATGAGAGTTTAAACCTTGATTTCATCTGCACAAGAGGAGTGATACTCACGGCCCCAAGAAACAGCCTTTATATTTGACATGAATAATACACTGAGGGCAACCATGCGACTGATGATTTTAAAAATTTTTTTTCTTCAGCAAAATGGTTACATTAAAGAAAGAGAGCAGGGTCATCTGGTTTCCATTAAGAAGATAAAATGGTTCACTTGAAACCTTTTACTAGCCTCTTTGTTACTGGGGGGTGTCAACTCAACTCTCTCAATCATCAGCCATTTGACACAACATTAAAGGCTTCAAACGGGCACACCAGGCCTCTTAATCAAAAACTAATTGTAATAGATATTGGGGGAGTGCTAACACTGTGACCGGTTGTGTTGGTTTCGGTGGTCTAGAGCGGGAGTGAACATTAAACACAACAGCAAGCTGATAGATAGAGCTTATCTGAGAGGCCGAATAGACGTGCTAAGTGCTACATGCAGTCATAGCTGGGATGGTGCTTTATACCACACTTGTGCAAACAAGTTTATCGTAACCTGTCAAGCACCATTTATCTGTACTGTGAGGAATTCAAAATAACACACACACCCACCCTCACACATAGGGAAAAGCAGCAGGATGGGATTGGCTTTTATTAATACTATATAACTGATGCCCACAATAAAAAGTTTATAGCTTTAGACATTGTATTCTCTTTCATTTATAATTTTTAACATCATTTGCATCATTATTTGATTTATTTACATTACTTTCTTAGTCCGGGTCATAAAGTGCCAAAGCTGTTTCAGACAACAGCATATAGTACCATACCCCAAACCTTGTGCCTGTTTTCCTCGTTTACTAATGATTTAACATGCTAATTTACATCATTTGTATTGCTTCTTCCAGTTATGAAGAGGATATTAAAATATGCCGATCTTCCCGCCCCCAGCCCTACGACACCCACTGCACACCGAACCTACTTGGAATGGGGTCTCTCTTTGAACTGCCTTTCCCAAGGTTTCTTCCATTTTTTCCCTACAAGGGTTTTTTTGGGAGTTTTTTCTTCTCTTCTTAGAGAGTCAAGGCTGGGGGGATGTCAAGAGGCAGGGCCTGTTAAAGCCAATTGCAGCACTTCTTATGTGATTTTGGGCTATACAAAAATAAATTGTATTATATTGTATATTTTCCTGTCTAAGTATTAAATAATATGTAAAATCAGTTTTGTTTGTTTCTTTGTTGCTTATGTATTTACATCAATGATCTCATCGCAGTAACACTGTATTTAACAGATTCACAAAATTTATGTGGAGGAAAATCAAAGGATGAAAGTGTATTTTTTAAATTTAAAGGAATGCCTATAATGCCAAAATGCAGATTTGCACATTACCTTGAGTAGGTGACATTTGCCTAATAATCTTTGAGGGCATTCTGAACAGTTTATCAAAATCTTGAAGGTTGCATAATGAAATGAAGAGTGTTAATAAATGATGTACTCTTGCTATCTATAAAATGATTCAGTGTACACAAACTGAAGAAGTCTGTTTCAACATAACCCTTTTTCTGCTACCAGCAGTATAATTTAGAGTAACCTTTTTTTAAGAGGCCAATACTTTTTAGGAAGATGGCAGCCGTCACACTTTCAGTGGGATCGCTATCTAAAACGATCAATGAAAGCACAATCATCAAAGATAAATCATGTTTGAAGTACCCACACAGCTAAACTGCGTTAATGAGGGAATTTAGCAAGTAAACAAATAAATAAATAAAATGCAGCCTTTGCTTTCTTCGTCTACATTTGCAGAAACATAATTTTTGTTTCAATGGTTTCTTTTCAGCCGCTCTTTGTCCTGATATTTTAACCCCACTGCAATGTGGGAAATATTATGACCTCATTTTATAGTTTTTTAAATTTAAAAATTAAGCTTTATTTTGAATAAGCTAAAAAAATAATGAAAAAAGTTGTGGCTAATATAATTTAGATAGGATCAGTGTACATAATTTTGTAAATAATTTACGCAGATTCCATAGTAAATTGAGGTTCAATGAATAATAATCTGTTTTGCTTTGCATTAGTACCTTTCAGGTACCGTCTTTAGTCTGGCAGCACTGTTGCATTCAGGTGCTACATCAAAGCACTTAATCACTGCAAAAAACAATTTGATGCTGTAATTGACAAACGTCAGTTAAAAAGATTGATTGGATAAATACATAGATGCAGCCAGTCACACATGCATAAATAAGTATATTTAAAATCCACTTATCTGTATATTGACAACCACATGAGTATATGAATTTAATGTTACATAAACAGTGTGTTGACCGGAAGTCAAAATACATTAAGTAACCAGCCACCAATGAGGCTGGACTTCATGGTGGGTGCTAAAAACTTATTTTGGGCTATAAAGCCATATATAGTGATTGTGTTGTTTTATTTTGCTTTTTTCATTTAAGCATGAACATAAAACAGGGCATCCCATATAACCCCAAGTCTTTGATTTTTCCTTCTCATTATTTTTACAGTAACTATAAAACAGTAGCTTTTATCTGTTTGTTTATAATTCCTTTTCATATCTATCTATCTATCTATCTATCTATCTATCTATCTATCTATCTATCTATCTATCTATCTATCTATCTGTATAGCTGAAGTCTATTCCAAAAGCAAGCAAGTCTCAATACAGAAATGTAATGGCCAAGTCAAAAAACAAAGCCAAACATTAAAAAAAATTCCAGAACACACAAGCACCGCAGAAAAAAAACGCAAGTAAACTAACCAGCTCCCAAGCACATGAGAATGAACACCCCAGGAACTGTGAGATACCCTCACCTTTATAGGGCTGAGGGCAGTACCTGGTGGTGATGGGCAGGTGGACCCACAAAACATATGGAACATAAGAAAAGTTAGAAAAATACATAAAAACTAAGTAAATAACAATATTAACATAATGAAAAAGTCACAATGCAAAAGGTACTAAACAACAATTTGAATCTCAGCCGGGGAAGACAGGGTTCATCTGTGTTTGGAGATTATTTTATATATATATATATATATATATATATACCATACATGTATATTTATATCATTGTTTCTATATTTTAGTGTGTTTATGCAACTGACTGAGTGTATATTGCTTGTATTACTGTGTCTGAGTGCGTTCCAAAAGTGTCTGCTTTTAACTTGTAAGGTTCAGTTGCCATGTCCTGTGAAACAGCATAAGCCTAGAAGGCAGTCATTGATGATACTCAGGCAGTACAGTTCATCAGTCTTCATTGACACATCTATCACTATGCTATTTAGAAGGCTAATCAGTGTTTTGCTCAATAATAGTGCATCATTATTTGGATAAAAGTGTGTGCACCCTATGGTAGGCTCTTAACATTAAATTTAATCTGAACACTATCTGAAACTACCTTCTTTGTATGTACTTTAGTATTCTACAATTTGTGCAGTCAACACAGGTTGGCATTGACATACTGTAAGTTTATAACATATAGTAACATAACCGGTTTGCATTGACATAATGACCATGACATTGACATAACTGTCATTATTAGCTGAGGTGCTGCTATTGTTAAGATCTAGACAACTATGTGATAATGTGTCAGCCCCAGACTCTTCCTTAGAAAATATTCTGCTCTCAAACCCAACCTCATCAGTCTTGGTAAAAGTCTCTGACACCTTAATGGAGTTGTATTGAAGACTCTTTTAGGGCTAGGGACTTATTTTTATTTTAAGCCTGTAAACGCAGGATGCTATTTATTTACAATGACTACTTGCTTACACTGCTAAGTACTACTTCCGTGTTTGTGCATATAGGGGCTAAGCTTCTCCTTTTGGCAGCTTCAGGCTTTGTAGCTACACATCTCATAGTTAGCTGCTTACATCTGCTAACATTTCGGGTCCTCTGTCTCTCTTTGGGTCTCGAAATTTCGAGATGTATGACATCATCAGGGTTTCTTTTAATCTGTACACAGATTTAGTTGTGTGGCTCCTGTACTGTTCCTAGATTTAGAAGGTTAGGTTAGCTTCCTAAGACTGCTTTTAGCTGAATCACATTTGTGAGTAAAGGGGTTTCATCTGTTGCTCTGAACAATTTTGCATCATACCCGACATGTCGAGAAAGTTCAGTTTACTCTGAACACACATTTATGTTCAGCTTCAAACTAGCTTGCACCCTCAAGTATAACATGAGCATATCTCATAAAAGTTTCAATAATTCACTAATTTGTATCGGAGATATTTGGAGTTACTGCGGTGGGCTGGTGCCCTGCCCGGGGTTTGTTCCCTGCCTTGCGCCCTGTGTTGGCTGGGATTGGCTCCAGCAGACCCCCGTGACCCTGTAGTTAGGATATAGTGGGTTGGATGATGGATGGATGGATGGATATTTGGAGTTAATGTATAGATAATCCAAATTGGAGATGTTTACAATAATATCTTGAAAAGATCACAAAAATGTATCAGTAGAGTGCTGTTATTTAATGTCTATCCCTAGTTTTTATTCCTGTAAATTACATGTCCAGGGACAAATTTAGTTAGGTTCTCCGAAGAATACTATTAATTAAATGTAATGGTGTCCATGATGTATATACATGCATCTTGCTATGCTCATAAATGTCATATATAAAGAAGACCCCACATATTGACTAAAATGGAAATCTAGCATTTCTTCAATGAAGTGGACAAGATCTCAGGGTTGAGAACTTTCAGACAAGAAAAAAAAGTCACAAAGGCAGTGTCTAAAGTGATTCCATTTGAAATGGTTTGTAAATGTCATGTTTTTTTCTGAACTCTTTGAAAATGATTACATATTATTTATGTGTTACCTTTAACCTAGGAGACTTGAAACATCTGAGAGATACAATTGATTACATTTAATTTGCTTTTCCAGTTGGAACACATGCAGGTGAAGTAACTTGCTCAGGATTTAAACCCACAACCTCAGGGTTTGAAGTCCAAAGCCTTAACCACTATACCTCAGTGCATGGAAAACTGACTTAACTGATTAAAATAATGGAGATCAGAATGACTCTACTAATTTTAGATTAGGCTGGGTCATGAAGGTAGAATATAGCTCCAAGTATTTGTTTGCTTTGTTCTGACTCCATTTTACCATGCTGTTTTATTTTTCTAAACCTGCTTATTCAGTGCAAAGTCATGGAGAGCTGGCGCCAATTCTGGCAGCATTCTGCTGAAGACAGGAAGTAACTCTGTATGGGACACCTGTCAGTCGCAGGGCATACTGGCACACACCAGGCCAGTTAAGTGTTTCTAATTAACCTAACTGCATGTCTTTGTGCTCTAAAAGGAAGTGGCTTGATTTAAAACTTGATTCAGAACAGAATTACAAGCCGTTATCAAAGACATCTTGCTCTCCTGTGTTATTGCAGGTGGTATATGAGTGGTGCTAATATATTTCCTTGTCTTTGTTGCCTGGAGGAGAAGTGAGCAGTTTTATGTGTGAATATGAGGGAGAGTTGTGGTTAGAAGATCTATTTTATGGATGTTAGGTATTTTAACTACAGTATGTTAGAAAAGTCTTGGAGGCAGATAACTCTATTTAAAAAGTGTGGCGGTCATACCCTTGCTCTAATACATGTTTATATCAGAAAAATGCACAATTTATAATTCTTTAATACTTGCTTGGATTGTTATGTTTTCACTTGTCAGATATAGCAATAGGCCTAGGTCCTCTGGTGATTTTAACAATATATGTGATTGCAAGTGTGCAAATGTGTAACATACATTTACCAATGTTGTTTGATGGTTCAGCAGTTTAATAGAAATACAGTTGTAGTATTACGCTTTTTTAGCCAGTAATTTAATAATTTGATTAATTAAATGTAGGTGTCAGTTACTAAATTGTTAAATTTTACTTAATCACATTTTTTTTGATGATGAGATGTAAAATTAGGCCAGAAAAGAAAATGTCATAAACTTTGTGAGTAGTTTAAAACAACTTATCATTAAAAGAATTTGGGAAAAAATACACATCAACATGAAGCTGCTTACTTCTTCCTGTGATGAAAAAACTATAGTAACGGTCACATTTGCAAGAATGGGAAGTATGAGTAAAACATTTAGAAAGAAATAAGAGAGAGAATTAGTTTCTTAACTAACTCAAGTCATTGTATAATATGACAAGAATAAACAATTAAAAAGAAAATTAAATGAAACCTAATCATTAACAGGAAGTTGTTCTAGCATAAACTATAGTGGATTCCCATCAATATCTTGCAAGGCAGAAGTGACTTCAGATTTTTATTTGATCTAATGAAAGAGGATTACCAACTTTACAAAAATTAAGCAGTAACAGTCCTTCCACTCTGTGGATTCAGCAAAACTGAGAAATTTATCAAAAAGTACATAACTGTTTTATCTTTTGTTGCACCCAAATGAATATATGGACTACTCCTTTATTTTTCTGATTTTTTAACACACCTAGCATTGTGATAATTAACAAAAAAAAACATACATGACACCGATATACTTCTGATTTATATTGCTCTTTATGAAAAATCACTTACCTCAAAAAAGATTTCTATATATATATATATATATATATATATATATATATATATCCTATCATACTGTATACTGTATAGTATTGTAAAAAATTCTAAGGTCACCAGAGAATTTTTTAAGGCTCGTTATCTTGAAAGTAATTTATGTTAAAACACTATATAACCCTATAATAAATGCAATTAAATACTGATACAATAAAAAGTAACAATTTAAACACAATATAATAAAAACATATTTTGTGTGATCCTACTTAGTATACAAAACTGAAGTCATTCACTATAGTACACTGCTGTTTAATTCTTTCTTGCATGGTTTGCTGTGTCTCCTTATTTGACTTTAACTGTTTTTATTCTTCGCATGCTCAGGTAATCTCACAGAGGTTCATTTATGTTAAAGTCTTGGTTCTAAGGGGGTCAGTCTTTAACTGTTAGTCCTCCATTGCTGACATATGTCTTAAGCCAGCAGCACACTACACAAGACTTGTAGTCATAGAGCGTGTCAAATTTAGTGACAGCAGCTGCTGCATTACATCAGCTTGAGGATGTCAGATCACATGACTAGGAATAACACAAAGGGGTAATAAATTACATGTCTTGTCTCACGACGTTTTAGATCAGTTTTAAATTTACAAAGTATTGTGTGCTCTCCTCATTCTCTGACAGCCAATTAACATGCTTTCTGATAGCTCTGGTGCCTGTATGAGTATGAATGCGATTCAGGTACGGCAAGTCCAGCCTCAGTCTTGGCCCAAACACAAGACTGTGGACAAACAAGCCCCTCTTCTGTCTTCTTATTTGTGTTCACATTGTACTTCTGGGTGAGCACTTATTGGTTGTCAGCTCCTCCACACACACACACACACACACACCAAAAACAACAACAACAACATTTATTTATATAACACATTTTCATACAAAAAGTAGCTCAAAGTGCTTTACATAATGAAGAATAGAAAAATAAAAGACACAGTAAGAAAATAAAATAAGTCAACATTAATTAACATAGAATAAGAGTAAGATCCAATGGCCAGGGTGGACAGAAAAAACAAAACAAAAAAACTCCAGACGGCTGGAGAAAAAAATAAAATCTGTAGGGATTCCAGACCATTAGACTGCCCAGTCCCCTCTGGGTATTCTACCTAATATAAATGAAACAGTCCTCTTTGGATTTAGGGTTCTCACGGAAGGACTTGATGATGATGGTCACGTAGACTTCTGGCTTTTAATCCATCCATCATTGTTGGAGCATCATGATGCTTTGAGTAGGTGGTGGTGGCGAAGGCCGCCACCACAAAGAAACCGGAAAATGAAACAGAAGAGAGACTAGGGGTCAGTACGGATTTTAGAGCCACCATGAATAGTTATTATGATGAACTGAACATACACACACACACAAGCCACATCCTACACTTAAGACTAGATCAAATCTGTTTGATTTCATGGAGCTAGTCCACGACTGGTATGAATGAGTCACAGCGGATGTCAAGCTACACATCTAGTGTGCACAGGGTCACACTCTGACTGCCCCTGACTCTCCAAGATTATGTTAGTGGAGGTTACAGATAAAAATTGCTGGAACAATTATGTAGTATGATGGAGGCGTTAGTTGTGTTTGAAGTTTGTTTGGGGTTATTACACTGAAAAATTAATTTTTTGCCAATTAATTGCATTTCCAAAGGAATAGAATAATGTAACAAAATCTTTTTTATGTTTTTTAGTCAGAATTATTCCCTTGATTTTAACAACATTTCCTAGACATTGACTGAAATATATCCCCAAAGCATCACAGAGCTGTTAGCATACTTAAAAGAAGGCCATAGACCAGCATCAATATACTGATTGCATAGTCTTCTTATGACATACTGAAATCTTTACAAAAAAAAGTCTCATTTGGATCAATCACTCTATAAGGCCTATTGCCCTTAGTTCAATGATGTATGGACTATTGTGAACTGAAGTTTCTTCTGTTTGTTGCCTTTCCATAAGAATGTTGCGACACACCATCAAAAACATTTCTTTTAAGGTTTTATTGCATGATTTAAGTATTTACTTAAGTGCCAGATGACTCTACCAATGAGCAAACATGCCACCAAGTTTTCTAAAGGAACTGATTTTTAAATATTGTCTATCATATTAGGAGAGATTTTTTACATGTTCTGCCTTCAGTCTACCCAGTTTCTTCACATTTCTTTATCTTCATTGGTCGTTAACTATAGCCTTGTTGGTTTTATGTCTGTCAAAGTGTGTTAGTTTAGCTATTCCCAAACCTTTACTCATAGCACCTCAATTGTGGTTACTATCCAATACACCCATTTATTTCTTAAACCTCAATGATAACTACCACATCTAGTTTGGCTAATCAATTCCTCATTAATCTATATCAAGGAATTTAACAAAGCCACATAATAGCTGGGGGCATCTCCATGAGAGGTTTGGGAAACAAACCTTTGTTGTTCAAGCCATTTCACAAGATAGCAATTCTTTTTCAGAAAACAAAGGCATTTTTGTTAGTTTTTATAATGTTGTTTATTTGTATTTATTTCACTGTTATAGTATATATACATTTATGTGTGTTATTTTAATAAAACATTGTGAACATGTATTTTGGTTGCTTAGATTTTTTTTCAAAGAAAACAGACACTCCTGGGACCACTTACATTCCTCTTCAAGGTGAAAAAAATACCAAACAAGAAGTAAGTTAAGACAGCAGTTCATTATAAGACTGGAATTTTTGACACCTTAGCAGTAGAAATTTGTAATAAGCAACAACATAAAAGCATATAGAGTGGCACATGGTTTGCATTGCTGCCCCTGGGCTCCAATATCCTGAATTTGAATTCCAAGTCCAGCTGATGTCTGTGTGGAATTTGCAGTTTGTTCCATTTTCTCCAAAGTGAGGTCTCCATGGATTTTATTCTGGGACTTCTTATTTTTCTACGATATCCACAAAAATGTGCACAGTAGGTTAACTGGCATTTAATTGGTCCCATATGTGCGTAGGTATGTATGTGATTGGGCCCTGTGATGAAATGGCACCCTTTCCATGGCTAGTTTTTGTCCCACCTAGTGCCCAATGATAAAGAGATTAGCACCAACTCCCATGTCCCATTTGAATTAAGTAGACTTCTGACTGTTACGTTTTAAAAGAAAATCAATAATGTTGATCTCTTACCTTAGTTTTATAAAGATGTTTAGAAATTAATTATGACTTCTAAATAATTAGAACAGCCAAATAACAGTTAAATACCCTTGTAGTTAATTTCAAATTTTCCTTTACCATTTGTATCTTTTTTGGGCTCATATACTTTACTCACTTAATGGAACTAACAGCAGTATTGTGTACATGGGAATGCTGTCACAGACAGAGATATAATAGAGCTGCATTCTTGAATGCATAAAGAAACCTCCACTGGCTGGAATTTCACATGTTAAGCTTCAGAAGAATGGAGGTCAATGGTAGGGGGTTTGGTGTAGCATATTTTGATAAACATGCATTAGAACTAATTATTCCTTTGGAACAGTACTAAAAGGACAGAGCAGCTACATGAACACAAACGTTCCTGTCCCGTTATAATAAAAAATGAATCTACCCAGAGGGAGATCTTAAACAGTTAGCCCAAGGATTTTCAAGGGTTTATGATGATGTGCATTAGGGGTCCATGGCAGTGTGTGAGGGTTTTTTTAGTTAAAAATAGTGCCCTCGTGCTCAGAGGGGTATTAGTGTGTACAACAGAGCAGCCATAAGCCCAAGAGTGTCAATGGGGTAATTGGCTGGTCATGCATTTGCATGCAGATGCACTCAGTTAAGATCGTTTCTTCATTATTGTTCTGGTGATTGTAATTAAGGCACCAATAGTTACTGGAATATAAACGAGCCTGAAAAGAGGGAGAACAAAAGGAACTGGGAAAGTAAGATTGATGAGGAGAAAGAGAAACTGGTTGAGAGCCATTGTTGTTTGAGGGTGGCAAGGTGGTCAGGGAAGCCTCATGGAGGAGCATGGTGAGTGGATCTGCTAGGGTGGACTGTAAAGCTCCTGCTGATCAGCAGAGAGTGGGAGCAATTGAGTCTTCCAGGGATCACACGAATGCCAAGATAGGTGAAGGGAGAATACAGTCTGGCTCAGCCCATCCCGGCAGATGCCCACAGAATGGTGGCCAAGGTGGGAGTCATTTGTGGGCCACTGTCCCTGGATTCTCACCTCTGCTGATTATGCCTATCAGACAGGTGAGTGAAGTGATGAGTAGAGGAAGAGATGGAAGTACTGAGAGTGGCAGCAGTACTGAGAAGAGTAATTGTAAAAGACCGATTTTGGCTTGTTTTTCACTCTTGATTATATCTGATTGTTTGCAGTATTTATTTATTATGATTTTAACTTCCTCACAAGCACTGCATTTTAATTTGAACACTACTTTTGCTTGAAATAAATTGACACAATGCACCAATCTTGTTGCTGTGTCTTTTTTCTTTACACAAGGAATGATAGACACTTGAAATAAGCTACCAAGTAGTGTGGTAGACAGTAAGACTTTAGGGACTTTCAAAACTCGACTTGATGTTTTTTTGGAAGAAATAAGTGGATAGGACTGGCAAGCTTTGTTGGACTGAATGGCCTGTTCTTGTCTGGATTGTTCTAGTGTTCTAATGTCCTCATTTGTCCTAGTCCATCTTGTTCTACGATTATCAATGTCTTGGGTTCAAGGAGGTAATGCCAGCTGCATCGCACAGTGTTGTTCTGATTCTCATGAAGAGTTCCATATTTGACTTCAAAAATTTCATTCATTGTGGTTAAAAAACGGTCAAGTACTAGGATATCAGAGTGTAAAGATAAATGAGAGCAAGCACTTGAGCAGGGAAGAAATAACACTGAGAGAGAAAAAAGGAGAGTTAAAAGTAAAAAGAGAAAGACCTTAAGGTCCTAGCTAAAGTTTGCAAGTGGGGTGCTACTCCTCCAGATAGATGAGATTATAATACCACATGAGCAGCGTCACAGGACAGAAAGGTTATTGTGCTAGTTGCTTATCTGAAATGATGGTGATCTCCTCTGCTTATCTCTACAATGAGTTTCATTCTTTAATCCTTTACCACTCTGGCATAATTATGTGATCAGGGACACTAAGAGAGTACCCCTATCCTTTATTAGTGATTGAATCATGCATTTTATACTTTACGTACAGACATCATAAGCGGTTTTATATTGAATGTATTTTGGTAGATTCATATTTTGACTTTCATCAAAACTGAATGTTTTGGGCATTGTTGAACATGATTTGACTAGTACATATTCATATAATGTATGTAGCTCAAGGTATTTTGAAAAATGTCAAAGAAATAGCTATAAGAAAAGAAAAACAAATAAAATTACAGAAAAATAATAAGTAAAAAACAAAAAATAAATCACTATGGGCTTACATAATATACACATGTAAGTTGTAGAAAGATGTAGTCCTCATATGTAGTATTATATCGTAAGTCTCTAAAAATGAGTACAATGATGTGGTCAGAGTGATGTCTGCATGTGTGTGTGTGTGTGTGTGTGTGTCATGATATAAACCTGTAAACAACACAGCTTAAAAACAAATCACTCAATCTGAATAAAACCTGGAATAGCTATTAGCAGTGGAAAATGCGAGAAGCTTATTGATTTAGAAGTAAATCACTCTTTTAGATTTAGGTCTACATTTAGGTCTGCTCATATTTTTAGCCCAACTGCAGTAAAGTTGGTATAAGAGAATATATGTTTTCAACAAAATATGAGTCTTCTTTTTTATTACACATAATAATACATGGACCTACAATATTTTACTACTAAACTCACAGTTGTATGTGAGAATGCCCAGTGCTTGACATGATTACATGACTTTGTCTACATTATTGCTTACAGTAAATTCATTCCTGCCTCATTGCTGTTATGTTACATTTATATGCTAACATTAACTTTACCAGCCTGTTGTCATAATTGTGTTGAAATCTGTAACTGGTGAAAAGGTGACTTCATGTTGTCTAGTGAACAGATCAATCAAATTTAAACTTCTCAGGTGAATAATATTTTGGCATACCCTTTATTATTTACTTTTGGGTTATTTGAGTATTTCTTTTTCTTTTACCTAAGTATTTCTTTTGTTTTTGGAAAGTATGTCTTGCACTTTTCCCCAATGCATTTATGTCACCATATGATATGAAAGCAACCTGCTGTTCAAAAATATAAAATTAATAAAGATTAAATGTAAAAATGTAACTATTTAAGTAGTAAAATGGATTTTGCTTGTGGTCAGTAAAATTTAAACAAGAATAACCTCTACACAGGTGATTGTTAAAGCTTACATAGAGAACAACTGGTGGAAGAAAGAGTGTTTTAAGTTTATTTTTTTTTTTTTTATGGCTACAGCTAATGTATACATGTTGATAATCAATGAATATGATAATTAAATCCATCCTACCTAAGTAACTCTCATTTGCATGTCACCTGTCCTAAAAACAAACATTCTGTACTACATAAATTATGGATTACTTTTACTTACAATTAGAGATTACTTCAATTTGTATATTTTGAAAATGGTATTTTCATCTTTTACATGTCAGAGAGTCACTTGTGTCAGCAAACAGATCCTCAATCAGGTATTTCAAGTGCTGCAAAGTCATGCCTACGTGTGCATATTGTACAAGCACTGGTGCGGCGGTTTGAGCAAACCTCAGTCATACATCATACACACACTACCATGACAAACTTTTTAATAAACAAAAATCTCTCTTCAATGGGGTAAATAAAAAAATTAAAACTGATTCAACTTTTCATCATTCCATCCATTTTCTAAGCCCACTTATCTAGAGAAGGGATGCAGGGAAGCTTACTGGGCACAAAGCAGAAACAATCTCTGCACAGGAAATTAGCCCATTGCAGTGTAAACACACACACTGACACACACTCACCCAAACACACACTACGGCAAATTTAGCTTTGCCAATCCATCTGACCCGCTTGTCTTTGAAAATAGTTAACCCAATTCCAGAACACATGATGACATTCATACATTTTCTAATCTATACTAATAAAAGGCAAAGCCCCCACTGACTCACTCATCACTAATTGTCCAACTTCCCATGTAGGTAGAAGGCTGAAATTTGGCAGGCTCGTTCCTTACAGGTTACTTACAAAAGTTAAGCAGGTTTCATTTAGAAATTCTACGCGTAACGGTCATAACTGAATCCTACTTACGTACATATATACATCCATAGCCTGCAGCTCGGTCGCCGTGTGAGGCGCCGTTGTGTCCCCCATCCCCACACCTCCCACGTAGTTGGCTGCCTGCTGTCAGGGATGCCAGGGGCGACGACCCAGCCGGGACGCCATGAAGGACCGGAAGAGGGCGTGCGCCCACCTTGGACCACGTGGGGGCTGCCACCCTGGTGGTTTTGGGGGCCACGGGTAGGGGGCTTGGAAGCCCAACCCTCTAGGGGCCCGTGGTCACCGCCAGGGGGCACCCCGAGGCCTTGGAGACCCTGGACCTCAGCACTTCCGCCACACCAGGAAGTGCTGGGGGGAAGAGAAGCAGAGACACCTGGAGTGCTTCCGGGAGTAGAGCCGGCACTTCCGCCACATGGGGGGGTGTTGGTGGAAGGTTGCCGGGAAGCACCTGGAGCACATCCGGGTGTGGATAAAAGGGGCCGCCTCCCTTCATTCGAAGCTGGAGTCGGGAGAAAATGAAGGACTGAGCTTGCTGGAAGAGGCAAGGAGGCGGCCTGAAGAGAATAAGGCGCTGTGTGGCCAGGACTTTGAGGGTTTGTGTGCACTTTGAATTGTAAATAGTTTTTTAAATAAACGTGTGGTGGTGGAAAACAACATGTCTGCCTGTCAGTGCCCGGGTTTCGTTCACACTGCCTATATTGCGTCCCCCATCCCCACACCTCCCACGTAATTGGCTGCCTGCCTATATAAGGCTGTCCGTCGCTCCGGTCTCTTCATTACCTTCCTTGCTTTGCCACAGTATTCATGTCTCCCTGCTGATAACTGCAGCCTTTTTATTTAATCCATGGCTTCTCCGCTGTTTTATTGTTCGTTTATTATGATTATAGTTATTATGTAGGTATTTTAGACTTACTGCAGTTTACTGTTCAGGTACCCATTTCCTTTATCCTTTATGTCTATCGAGGTGATCACCATCGATCAAAGAACTGTCACTTACCGAGTGGTTTCCATGCCCGGAGATGCCGCCTGCCTTTTCCATTCTCTGTGTTACATATTGCACGGCAATATCAGGCTCACTCTTGATATCCGGAGGAACATTGTATCTTATGTATTGAATGACTGGGACAGGTTCAAGGTGTGGACTGATGACGGTACAGGAGATAATTATACTACACAGGAGCACTATAAGAGTGAAATGCTTAAGCCCTTCACCTATGCTTCTGCATGTGAGTTGATAGCTGCCGCTGAATTGTTCGGTTGTTGCTTTCAAGTGTACCGAAATGGCCAAATATTTTACACCTGTAGAGAACCGCCAATGCCTCTTAAATATCTTAGATTCACAGGTGACAATTTGAATAGTGGACACTTATCGATGAAACTGGTTGTATGCTTACAATGCTTGACAGATGCTGAATGTCACTTCAACACAACAAATACTAACGTAATTGAAACAAACCATGAAACTCAAACCGATTATGACAGCAGCAATCCAAGCTATGAGAAAACAGTAAAAAGGAGGCGTGTCAGACGTTGTGGTACATTTTCTGATGCAGCTAGATGGAAACAACTTTGTGACGCTGCCGCCAAATACCCGCAGAAAAATGCACAAGTTAATAGGCACGCTGTCGCTAAATACTCGCAGGCAAATCCACAACTTAATAGAGACGCTGCCGCTAAATACTCGCAGGCAAATCCACAAGTTCATAGAGATGCTGTCGCTAAATACTAGCAGGCAATTCCACAAGTTAATAGAAACGCTGCCGCTAAATACTTGCAGGAAATTCCACAAGTTCAAAGACAAGCTGCCGCTAAATATTTGCAGGCAAATCCACAAGTTAATACTGGGAATGGCTGTTAAACATCTTAGATTCACGAGTAGTGATTTGAGTAGTGAACACTTCGATGAATGAAACCTGTTATCTTTACAACGGATGACAAACACGGAATGTAACTTGAACACAACACGTCCTCCAAATACGAACCTGATTGAAAGAAATAATGATAATCAAATCCTTGATGACAACAACAGTCATAACAGTGACAAAGCAATTACATTGACAATCATGTTACGTTATTTTTAAAATGTTTCCTTTTCTTTTTCATAACTTCTTTAACGGGTATTTTGCTAGTTTGTTTATAAAATAAGAATGTGTTCATTTTGCCACAAGTACAATTAGCAGACAAAAAGCAAAAACTTTTCTTTTATTTCAGTATCATTAATAGAAACTTTGTACTTTTTCACAATTTCAAAATTTTAAACATGTTAAACATGTGAGAGATTTAGGTTATGTTGTAACTTTATATTATGAAATATCTATGAAATGTGACTTAATATATGATATAAATATGTATCAGAATGGTTGTGACACTAAAAAAATGTAGTTATTTTGTATGCTTCTTCCAGACCCCAATCCTAAATGTCAAACTCTGTCCATGACACTTCCCCTCAAACACCTTTTCACAAAAATAATCAAATCTGAGTAAATCAGATGTGCAGACAATACTGTAGATCAACTGAATTTGGTACACCTCTGAGATTTCTAAAAATAAAAATAAAATGCATCAAGTCTGTTATACTGTATAAAACCAATATGCACAATTTTATTGAGTTGCACAGACCCATCTTTATTCCTAATGAAACCAGACAATTTATTAGATTTCATTTTTACTTTATTTTATTTTATGTTTTTAAAAGACCAACCACAAGTCCACATAAAAATGCTTTTTTTTAATATGTTACTTACTTTTTACTTACATGTAGTTTATAGTGGTGCCTGAGAAAAAAAAATTAACCTCATTATTTTGTGGTGAAAGTCCTCTAATAGAATGGGACCCAAAAGTGAGCAATGCTGGACAACAGCAAACAGTTCAAATGTCTGCTATCCATTTGCATGATCGAAACCTGCAAAATGCATGAATTTTCCTAAAATATTATTAATACTTCTGGGAAACTCAGTGTACAATATAAACAGGAAAGGCGCCTTCCCTTAATACTGAAAACAGAGTTCTTGACCAATGAATGTGGGGGGGTGTTGGGGGGGGGGGGGCGAGTGGGGTGAGGGGGCATAGCATGTCTTCAACTTAAAAGTCCAGTATTTAAGCTCAGTATTCAATTTAAAAGTGACGCATGTTACATGAGAACTTCTTTTGTCTTTTCCATGGATGTTTTTCACATTGCTTGCATTTTCTAGCTTTGGTCACTATTGCATCTCGTTCAATAAGAAATTTTGTTATGTAGTTTCTCCTTGAAAACATGAGATTAAAATTTTTAATTAGCCACCTCTACAATCTACATGTAAGTAAGTAAATAATATATAAAAGAAATGTCATTTTTGGGTGGAGTAATTACTATAGATAAAAAAGTACAAATACATTACATTAATCACATATTTTCACAGAAAAAACTGTAATACAATAAATGATTAAAACCAATAAATGCACCGAAATTTCCATTTAAGAAGTGTCTCAGCTGTCAAAATCATTTAATTATTTTAATGTGCAAGTCTGTTTTGTGAATAGTTGTTATTTTGCCATAAAGTCACAATGGCTCAGAATTCTGAATTTGCATAAAGTTAGCATATTTACATAAGAAATGCCCCCTTTGCCACAGTGCTGTAAATTGTTCCTGATGATCCCCACAACTTTGAACTATGCGAAACAAAAAGGTAAAGGTGGTTAGCAGACTCAATTTTTCTGTGTGTGCTGAAAGTAATTTTGTGGTTATGGAAGCTGATTTATTGAGGGTTGTTTTTGATTGACTGGTGACCCTGTAAATCACCCTACATCACAAAAGCAACATTTCCTTCTCCACTAGACAAAATGAAGTCATTCTGAGACATTGGCTCCATTTCAGTATTTAATGATTATTGTTTTACAAGTAATCACGTTAATTCCTGTTATTAAATTTTGTTATCTTTATATCGTTATATGAATTGTGTGCCTAAAAAGTTGTAAATGAACAAATACTTGACTCAACTAATTTTTTTGATCAGGCATAATTATAAAATGTATGTTAAGTACAAAAAGAAACTGCTCAATTGAATGTAAGTAATAATAGAAAGTTAATTTTTGATTGCTTTAATGTTACTGATACAAACCTTCGGACAGCTTTTCATGGTTAAATGAGTGGGTGCTCAGCACCACATTTTTACAGTGTTACTTTAACATTAAGTGTTACCCATAAGGATATCAATAATCAATCAGTTGCTTATAAAGAAAAATTAACATCATAAAATATTTATGAAAATGGTAGTAGTTTTCATGTATCACCATAGTTATATTTCAAAGGATGACACCCTTGAGCTACATCTACAATAAAAAATGAGACTAACAATGGTCTGTCTTTAGAGTACAATGGCAGCTGCCACTACAATGCATGTTTTCACTCCTGACAACTTTAAGCACCCGTTGTTTAAGAAGGATTATGAAATGTACACATCTTCAAAAAGAAATTCTGTAGTGGTTTCTTAAAAACATTAAAAACACATCCACATTAAAACAAATCCTGCCAATTGTGTGAGCTATCATGATATTTCAAAAATGGGTGCGAGAAAATAAGATTGGACTCTGTCTACAATTTATTTAATAGGTTTACCAAGTAAAAAGCTTCTAACATTCCTGCTTCTCTTCTTAGATATACACATACAGTATGGGTGTTACATTTTTCAGGCATGCTCATATCTACTGTGATAGACTGTTGCCCCGTCTCTGGCATGTTTCTGTCTGCCTTATACTTCATGTTGCTGGACTAAGCACTGGCCTCCTGTGACTTAAAATTATATAAAGTGTTTTAGAGAATGAAAAGGAAACGTTCATCTCTAAATGTAAATTAATCTCAGGTTAAAATATAACCACAAAAAGGAAAGCGAGCATAACATACATATGCACATTTTCTACCAATTAAATGTCTATCATATTCTATAGCAGACAATAGTGCATTCAAATTCATTTAAAACAAGTACCCCAATATCTATAAACGTTGTACTCCATTTAGATTTTGTAATGACTTTCTAAAGTATATTTTAATGATTTTTAAACATTATGGTATCCTGAAGAAAAAAAAATGCCAACTTCAGTTCTAGTAAAGAAAAGACAATTAAAAAACTCACCATTTTGGATTCTGCAATATTAACCCATTTTAAGATTTTGATGAGAGCTGCAACATTTCCAGGAATGTATGTATGCATGAAAGACAAAACAATGACCTTCAAAACGGGGTATGTAAAATGACCTGCCATACAGGTTAAACAGGGTCTGACTTAAGACACAGTGAAGCATTTTCCAGTTTGTTTCAAAGGAAAGGTCAAATCTGCTATGCAATAGCATTTAAATAAAATGCAAAAGGATTCTGTTAACCATACAAAAGTTGGCTTATTCCTGCCACACATACCCCCAACAAAGACTATGTAATATGGTCTGAAGTCTTTGCAAATATCTCATGTTAAATGTTGGAAAGATTTGAAGGAAGATTTTTTTTTATCGAATATGGTTTTAAATGCTTGTTTGCCAATTCACAGATTTAACCTGCATCACCATACTGGTACATTATTTTCTGTTTTTGAAGTTAAGAAGATCTGTAATTTTTTTGTAGACTTAATAGTCTATGACTGTAGTAAAACAGAACATGTTATGACTTGAAGTGTTGGCATACTGTGTATAAAATAAAGTGACACTTACTTAGCCCAATTTGAATCAAGTATGTCAAAGGCTGCTTGGTATGACTTGTTCATCAGTATCCCGGAAACAAAAGAGTTAATAATTCATCAAGATACGGAGAGCATGCTGAGTGTCATATCTGAGATTATTCAATGCCCTTATCCTGGTATCTCACTCTTATAAATTAAAGATCATTAAACTGAACCAGATTTAATTAAACTAATTGATTCCTCTGCATTTTTATTAGTTATTGTCATTAAGAAAACATAACCCTTGGCCGCAAAGACAGATTTGAACTTTAAGCATGTATTTCTTAAATATATCAACTTCACTGCCACATTTCTGCTTTGCATATTCAAATCTCTGGATAATCCTATGAGGTCTATTAGGCAGGACAGATTTTCTACTAAGGCAATCAGTGAGATTCTCAAATCCCTAGGATGAGAAAATAAAAATGTAAAATGTACACACACACTCATTTTCTGCTCAGTTGTAATTTAAATTATAACCATTTTTGCAGTTTGATTGAAAATGAAAGGTAACTTTTAAGATTGTATCATAATCATTGTTTTTATCTTTAATTTCTTTAAGTGGGAAATCATACTACTAGATAGATAGATAGATAGATAGATAGATAGATAGATAGATAGATAG
>JANRMT010062829.1:16611729-16630279 GCA_026402145.1 Polypterus bichir lapradei
TAGATAGATAGATAGATAGATAGATAGATAGATAGATAGATAGATAGATAGATAGATAGTGTGGAAGGAATGACAGGTCATGGAGAAAATGAAAAGTTCAGACATCAGTTGTGTTGTCCTGTTTAATTGAATGCAGTCCAACACAAAACAGGCCTCTTGGTGTCAATACAAGCTGCCTCTTGGGAAAACAACAAAATTATTCAATTCTTCACCACAGAATTGTGGATCATTTATGGAAGATCCGTCCAGCCAGTCATTCTGATTGCAAAAGGCGCCTCTTTCTGGGAAGCTGGGCTTCTTATATTGCTAAGTGTCCTCACTAGGTGGTCTCTCAGAGGGCAGAGAAGTGAAAGAGAACATTAGAGACAGTGCCCCCTCTCACTCTGGAAGTTATCACATACCTTGGTCGAGCCTGTGATGAGATCCTTCAATATGCATGTGTGACACCACTACTTCAACCTTTGGCAGGTGCTTTATATTTTAACTTGACACATTTGTTAAGGTTCTTTTTCATTTTTTATTTGACGGTTTTTCAGTGAGCATTCCAATTTTTCTAAGAATTGTAAAATGATAAATGCCATACTGTGCATAGAAAAATTAATATTGTGCTGAAGACTGATGGCAATGAAAAGCAGTAAGCTGTCTTGGGTTTTGAGGTACCATGTTAGTGTCACAGTGTCTAAAAGTAACAGAGCCTGTGTCAAGCTTACCCTATAAGTATAGAACAGCTGGAAGAGGAGCAAATCAGACAAAATTGAAAGTATTCCTTTTTACTTTAGAAAGGGGAATCCCTCAAAATGAGTGACCGCAGCTGTACTGATTGTTTCTTTTGGGAATGAACAGGCATGCAGTGGTTTTGTATAAACAAGGATGGGACTGTCTCTCATCAAAATACCATTCTTGCAGAAGGACAACAAATGCCTTTGAACACCTGTTTATGACTAGGTAAAAGATTTGCTGTAGATATTGCTTCAGCAATAAATGTGGGCAAACACAGAACATTCAACCATTTCAAAGCACATACCAAGATGAAACTTTTGCATAGATTTTTGGAAATAAATGTCTCTCTCACAAGTTTTCTTCACTTTTTTCATTTAGTTTGCCACAGGCCAGATGGAACCATATGTACATTTGAACTGAATTACTGCTGCCATTTCCTGTTAGAAAGGCCAGACAAGAACTCCTCAACTTTTTTGCAGTCCTCAGCTCTGACTTTTTGTGTTACACTTTACATGAATTATTTACTATTTCTGAAGTTGGATATACTGAAGAAACTGAGAAAGTTAAAAAATATGTACAGCTCATCAAAATAACTTTTCCAATTTCACAAATAAAAGACTATTAATAGTAAAATAGTATATATTTTTTTTCATCAAATAATGATTTTATTTTTTAGCATCTTTACATATTTGGTAGAGAACAAAACTTCCATGCTGGACACCACATTACAAACTAAGTAAAGGCATCTGGTAAATACACAAAGTGCAAAATATACTGGGTCTGTGGTGCATCCAGTAGTTATTACTTCAACTGCAAAGACTACAAGTGGTTATTTCGATTTTATATGTGCAGTTTTCTATGTCTTTTTGTCATTAATTCATTGACATCATCGGCCTACATTCAACATCAGGAACACTAGCTGTCAAGGTTACAGCACTGTTTCTTTATCTCAGCAGGCTAAAGATGTTAACAATGCATCTGCAGGAAAGCCAACAGCCTACCATGTTTGGAAAGAGAGCATTTGGACTAGAGCTCTTGCAATTCCACCACTTGTAAAGAATACAGAACTTTATGTTGACACCAGTAAGAATTTAATTAAAGATCTAGTACGCATTTTATTAGTAAGGACTGGTAGTAACTATAGAAATTCAGAAAAAATGTAGGAGGGGTGGGGAACCAGGACACCCCATTTACTCAATAAGTTTTTTTAACTAAATAACAAGCACTCGATGGTGCAGAGACAAACATGTCAATAGCTATTGGCTAACGCATGGTTGCTGTATGCATTGGTCAAGCTTTTGGTTCGTGCGAGTGGCTCGTCTCCCAGATGTTGCCTTCTTGCAATAAGGAGTCCAGATTTGGCACCCCAGGTCCTCCCTGCATGGAGTTTGCATGTTCTCCCTGTGTCTGTGTGGGATTCCTCTCGGTGCAACAGTTTCTTTCACAGTCCAGAAACATGCAGGTCAGGTGGAATGGCAGTGCTCAATTGGCCATAGTGTGTAAGTGTGTTCACTCTGTGATGGATTGGCACCCTCCCAGGGATTATTCCTGCCTTGTGCCCTGTGATTGCTGGGATAGGCTACAGCCCTGTGATCAGGCTTAGAAAATAGCAAAAAATATATATGTACAAATATATATATATATATGTGTGTGTGTGTATGTGTATATGTGCATAAATCATACATATGCAATACTTTGAAAAAGAATATGTTTACATCAAATATAATCTTTGAAGAAATTAAAGAGCATAAACATTGGCATATGAGACAGCTGCTGCGGTGGGTTGGCGCCCTGCCCGGGATTGGTTCCTGCCTTGCTCCCTGTGTTGGCTGGGATTGGCTCCAGCAGACCCCCGTGACCCTGTGTTCGGATTCAACGGGTGGGAGAATGGATGGATGGATGGACAGCTGTGTATCTCAGCTTATAAATTTTAGTGCCTCCCTATGCCCTAAAGAGTGGGGAGAATACAGATGGACAAGGTTTTAAGGAGCACAGCTACAAATTGGAACTCATCCATGACTTAGCAGTTATTCTCTTGCTGTAACCTGAAAAGTGAATCAGAGCATAAAATCCACATTAAAAATCTTATACAACTTATGTATTTGTATAGTAGTAGAAAGTGTTTGAGAAGAATTGTTTGACATAATTAATCTAAAGCACATGTTTTGGTGGATGTGGGAAAACACACAAAGGGAGTATATTTAAACTAACACAGACAATGACCAGACATGCACTTTGAACAGAACACTACATCTGGGAGGCAACAGTACAAACCACTGTACAACAACTGGAATAAAATTTTACATTGTGAGGTGTAAATCTACACTGCATAATGTATGCTGAAGCTGTAATATCAGGACTTACTGTACAGCACAGGCATATTTATGGTTCTAAGAGCAAAATGTTGTTAATGCAACAGAGGATGTAATACACCTGGAAATAGTGGACATCCTAACAAACCCTGCCTTTTTCATTTATATATTAATATAATTAAAGTCTATATCTGTTTTCTCATTAGATAAGATTTACAGTGAGTGTAGAGTGATCCTTTTTAGCATTATCTATCTATCTATCTATCTATCTATCTATCTATCTATCTTAAAAAGAACACTCACATAGCTCTATATTTTCTTTTTTATAAACATAAGAAATATATTTTTATGATTTGATATACTGTTAATGCTTATTGCCATTGCTAACAGAGATTATAATAACTCCATGACAGCACTCACACTCCATTAGAAACTTGAGGTAAATTGAGTGCAGTATTTTACTGCAAATGTAGCAGATTCACACAAGTACTACAGTAGCTGCAGATTTTAGTGGTTTTCACTATCAAAGCAAATCTAATGGATAAACACACTTTACTGTAAAATAAGTTGCATTTGCCTTTTTTAAGTCTAAAAGCATTTTGCAGTCTGTCAAGATTTCTACTGCTTACAGTAAGAAATGATTTATTTTTAGAAATAATAGTAATTCATCAAGTTCAAATATAAATAGTGAGGCATAGAATTTATTAATATACATCTATTTATAAATAAAATATTGTAAAATATTAGAATTATTAATTTATTCTAGTAGCTCATACCACAGAATATTTCTTTAATCAACTCCACTTTCTAAAGTATGCTTCATACTTGAATCTTTGAAGAAGCCTCATCAGGTTCTCTGTTTCCATGTTTGTTATTATTATAATCAAAAACGCAAAACAACACAAACCAACATGTTATATGTTTAAAAATTAACAATTCTGCTATGCATAGTTATACTTCTTATTTTCAGCATTCACTTTATTGTAGTTAGTGACAACTGAAAAAATATTTAATGATGTTTTATTAATGTGAACTTTGATAACTCAAATGCTAGTGATATTAAGGAAACAGAAGTCGGTTAACAAAAACGGATCACAATTCCCTGTCAGTCAGTCATTCTCCAACTCGCTATATCTTAACACAGGGTCACGGGGGTCTGCTGGAGCCAATCCCAGCCAACACAGGGCGCAAGACAGGAAACAAACCCCAGGCAGGGTGACAATTCCCTGTTTGGATTTTAAATCTCTTAAAATTATGCAGTAGTAAAATAAGATTAGAATGAAGTTGTAAGTCAGCATTAATGTTTATTAGTCATTCAGATGCATGTAAAAACTTGAACTGAAAGATTCTTGAAAGATTCCACTATTGTACGCATTTATATACATGAGATTGTTGGCATTGATCTTACGAAGTGTCAGCTGTGTCCTTATTCTCTGCATATCATATGTATGTAACCAGCTCACCATTCCAGTGTCAGAATTATGAAAAAACAATGATCAAGCCCAATTTTAACATGATGTAATATTATGGAATGATTAATTAGAGTGTTAATGCCATTGTCAATTGTGACCACAGGGCAACAGGGTAACAGAATGGTGAGAAATTATACTGCTATTCAAAAATAATCACGATCAGGTTATATATCCCCTTGCTCAATATTGTCATTACTATGTTAATTTTCATATAAACGAAATAGTCCGATGTCGTTATTAATGTAATTATAAACATCATTACCCTAAGACTGATTGCAGTATTTTCTGCCATTAAAATAATAAACATAGGTATTATAGCAGTACTAATAGGGCTTTACGCTGGTGCTGGTTACTCGTGTAGTGATGATTGAACACAACAAAGCCTAGATGACTTGTGTGTTTGTGTGCCTCACCCAATAGCTTGTCCAGTAATTGCTATATTGATTGTTAATGCCATCATGTGTTAGTATAGAGACCCACAGAACAGTCATGTGGCTGGCAGAACGATCCAAGGGTTCATTGTTCATTCATTGTATCCACCGTTTGGGCCTGTGTCTGATTTAGCTCCAGGCCAGCCAGATAAAGATCAGTGGAGGATTGGGTGCACACATTCTTAACATGGCTGACCTGTAACATCTTGGGGCAGGCAGAGAGCCAGTCATTATGCGTACAATGCCCTTCTTTCTTTCCCTTATCTTTGCAGATGACTTTCAGAGTTTTTATTAACTCGTTAATGACAAAATTCATCATTATAGGCATCAAGAGGTAGTAGTTAGTGAGTGGGGGTGGTAGCGGGAAGTAGGAGCAAGTATCTTCTCAAATATTCATCCCAAAGCAAAGAACTTTAACTAAATGAAGAATACTGATGCTGGATCTAGGAGGTGAAAACATTACTATACAGCACTTAAGGAACACAGATATATGAAAACGTCATTGGCATCCCAATATAATAAAACTATGAAGGTCAAAGAGAATGATTCATCTACTTTTTTGTTACATGCAATGGCATTAAAGTCTATGACCATTAAATCTAAGACCCTAATGCTTTCTTCAATGTACAAATGTTGGAACAAACTATTTAAATTTATAAGCTTGCACCAATGCTATAACCAGCTTTTTTAGTCATAAAACACTTTAAGCGAGCAATTCAAAGTTTATTTTTTAACTAAAGCTATTGTATATTGTGTCAGGTTTCTCTTTTTTTTTGGTTCTTGGAAGTTGTTTTGTTGTTAACCTGATACCTTTAATTTTTTTTCTGTACTGCAGCAGAGAATACAGTATAAAGTAAGTAAAAGGAACACTTTTCAGGGCAAATGGTAACTACAGTAAATTGCATTTTGAAAGAAGTTCAGATACATAATGACAAAAGCCCTCCAGGCTTATCAAAAGAAAAACACAGAAACTACTATTGTCCTAAAGACCAGAGTTTTAAAAACATCACTGGCAAAGACAATAGGTGGGATCTACAAACAAATAGGCAAATAATATAATCACAAAAAATAACAATACATTTTTACAGAGTAAATGATATTTCTCCCCTTATGTCTTTTTCATCCATTATCCAACCCGCTATATCCTAACTACAGGGTCTGCTGGAGCCAATCCCAGGGCACAAGGCAGGAAACAAACCCTGGGCAGGGCACCAGCCAACCACAGGGCACATACACCCACACACCAAGGACAATTTAGGATCACCATTCCACCTAACCTGCATGTCTTTGGGAGGAAACCCACACAGACATGGGAAGAACATGCAAACTCCATGCAGGGAGGACCTGGGAAGCGAATCCGGGTCTCGTAACTGCAAGGCAGCAGCACTACCACTGCGCCACTGTGCCGTCCATTTATTTCTTATATTAAAATTAAAGGAATATTTTGTGGTAGTTAGTAGTTAGAAGACTGGGTGCCATTCCTGAATCAGTCACTGTTTGTTGTGAAGTCACAATGTGTCTGTGTCTCTTTTTCTCTGGTTACTTTTAATTTTTTCCCAGATCCCAGATATGTGGGAGTTTAATCAACTGACATCACTAAATTGGCCTGTGGATGGGTCGGTGTGATTAGTTTCTACATCATTTTATTAACATTTAGGTTTGATCCCTGCCTTGCACATCATGGTGTCAGGGTTGGCACCAAATTCCCGTGAACCTGAAAATTTTATTCAACAGGTTCATCGAATGAATGGATAGATCACAATAATGATACTAACTATTTGGATCGCTTTATTAGTGGTATAGAATAACTTTAATCATAATTGCTTTTAATACGGTAATAAGAAATGAGCCCTATTTTCATTTTGTTCCATAATTTCTTTCAAAATCTTGCAAATAGAATTGTTACCCTTTGAGGAGCTTCCTGCAATGTGCAGTTTAGTTAAATATTTCAGACCTCAACTGCGTCATATGTGGTTTTAAATACTGGGGCAAAAATAAATTGTGTGCATGATTATAAATGTACACACATTAAATAAATACAGTTCTTTCTAATATGTTAAGATACAAATTGCTACTCACTGCAGCTGTGCAGCTTTCTTTTTACGCCTTCGTTGTAAAAATGGGACCTAATATGTCAAGCAAAAAATACAAATAAATTCAGCTTTAGCTTCTTTTACTCTTCTCCAGGGTTGGAGGTACATTTGTTGTAATTTAATTTAGAGTAAAGTAGACACAGATTATACTGTACATAAGCAGACATACAAACGCGCATTTGGTCTGTTCTCTGTAGGCGTCAAGGAAACATATCTTCAAGTACAGGCACTTCAGACAGTCCTGGAGTGGTTTCACTACAGAGTTAATTAAAGTCTATGTGGTTGCCTTCACCTAGCTCCTGGCGAAGAGGTATCCTCTTACTATGCTAGGTAATTGATAACGTCTTTCTGAATCAAAATCTGTAAGCTGTGGCCTCATAAAAAAATGTTACTGATACCGCCTCCTCAATAGACCTGCCAGAGCAACTTTTTTCCTCTTGTTGTTTGTTGTTGTGTTGCAGCAATTATGGTGTAAAAAAAGTCCTGCGAAAGATTGATTGCTTTGGTCTGCGGTTCAATTGTAAATTAGAAAGCAGGTCCCCTAGGGATACATGGGTCCTTCTTGTGATTAAGAGAAAAGCTCTGTAATAGACTAACAGTGAAAGTTTGGTCTCTCTTACTTGCAGGCAATTAGCTTGATGAAATAGGCCCCTATTTTTGTGTGTCCCGGATATGTAAACTGATATTATAATGAATTGTCTGAGTATTTGTGCTATTATTTTCACCTTGAGCAATAGAGGGAAGTATGGGCTTTGTCATGTGTTGTAACATTATGCTGGCTGCAACATCAGTGCTTTAGAACACATCTTGAGATAGTCTGCTTGAACATAAAGGCTCAAAAGGACACAGAGAGACTCAAAGTGCAAGTATAAAGTACCCAACCCGCCACCCACTCAAATAGCTAAGCAACCAAAAATATATGGAATTAGCCCACAACACTTCAAAAGCATTTATCTTTTACTGTTACAAAACTTGTGTAGCTCATAGACAAGACCATAACGGAAGCTCCTAACTCCAAATATAAACTGGTAGAGAAACAACACAGCTATGTACATCTTTACGGTTTTCTAGTCTAGTAGATTAGGCGGAAAGATACAGACCCCACTATTTACTTTTACCCCCAGCTTTACTGTCTTTTCTCTCTGATTATCTGCCATATTTGCTAGCCAGTCTTTAAACTAATATCACCTTGTAACTGTTAATTCAATGCTCTCTGGCAGAGTTTGTCCATTTACACACCCCCTAGCTGTGGAATTGTATGTGTTATATGACAAGTAGGCTGGACACTGCTGAGCAGTTACAGAATCTAGAGCTGCAGCATCACTATGTCTACTAGACTGAAGAGAGAGTAGAGGAATCATTGTTAATTTAAAACTAGCTTATTCTTGGCATGATTTTTATACACCTGATTATGTATAGCTGGTATATATACACCAGTCAAGTCCATTAACACTCACCTCACACATATTGCTTATATTTTGGACTAATGCTTAACTGGCATGAAAATGCCTGCCAGGTGCAGAAATGGTATAAAGATGACAGAGGTGACGGGAGTGGTTTGAAGAAGTCCACAGCTCTGAGGAAACAACACAGCCTGCACGTCAAGTCCCCACTGTAGAGTTTCCTTTATGTACTTTTTCCTTTTTATATACTGGGTGTGGACAAAGATAAATAATGGGGGCACAAGTCTAAGTGACAGTGGAAGGATTGGTTGAAATCCACAGTATCCTGAAAGATGAAGAACAACACTAATTCAGTTCCAAAGATTACAGCTTCTGAGATATATAATACAATGTGTTTTTTATATCTTCTGCACAGGCAACTTAATCAGTGGTGGGCATGTTGGGTATTTAACCAATAACCGTACAGTTTATTGTCCAGCATGTTACCAGTAAGTTATACTGCCTGCCAAAAAGATCTTAGATGACAGAAGAATGTCATACTTTTATTTCATAGCACTTTATATCCAGGGGGTATATATTGGAACTTATAGCCACAGGGGGTACTGGGGCCTGATGGGTCCAGGACTTATTAGGCCTGCTAATAACTATAGGTAACTCAGTGGAGGCAAAAGAATGTAACCTCAGGCTAATAAAGTACAATTCCCTGCCATTATGCAATAAGTTTAAGCTTAGGAGAAGATGAGGGGAAAGTGTAAGTGTGCCAATTGCCTGGATACATTTTGTGAATTAGCTGTAAAGTTATATTATGTGTGTATTTATACTTACAGTTAACTATAAAATTATAGACGTTAGTAATTGAGGTGTCACTAAATGCAAATAATAAAAAAAGTCAGTGTTTCTGAGTAGTCTTAACATTTCTTCGCAGAATTCTACACTTCTACACAGTAATCAGTTCATATTAAATATGTTAAGTGTGTTATTTCAAAAATACCACAAACAGCAGGAATAATTGATCTTTGGAAAGTTATATTCAGAGATTTGTACAGAGTATGCTTAATATACACCTGCAATAAATTTGCAGCAGAAGGAAGACTGGTACCCAGATACTGAGCATCAAGCATTACACCAGTTCCCTTTTATGTCACAGATTATTTAATTGATGTGATATTAGCCATTTAGACACAAACACTAGTGGCATTTCTTTACAACTGAAACATTACTAGACTTTGCTCGCATCTCTGTGCACGTAGACATTAGCAATAACCTTGTAAAGTATTTTACTGGGCATTCTGCCCTGCACAATATATAAATATACACAATATTTGTGATTTATGTGTGTGTGTGTTTGTGTCCTGGTCTAATCTAACAGTTAAAAGAGCTGCCTACAACATTCCTGTGGACTCTCCTACAATTTTCATTACATTTTGTCTATAATGCAACTCCCACTCGGCTTTCATCTCCCTTTTTTAAAAGAAACACACTAAAGCATCAAATTCATGTTTTCTTTTGGATTTCCCCATCTGTTCTCCTGTGAAGTACAACTGGTATAATTTTCAATTGAAAAATTCAGAATTCCTTCTACTATCCCCTTTGTTTATATATTAAGTAGATATCAGATTGATAGGAAATAAATATTGAAGGTCAATATTTATTTGATTTATTATTATTATTGCTTATTTTCTTAGTAAATTTTTAACATGTCAATCAATAAATCTTTTCATATATATATACGTATTCAGACCCCTTCACATTTTTACACATTTTGTTATGCTGCAGCCTTATGCTAAAATCATTTAATTTATTCCCTCACAAAACAACACTCAATACCCCAAAATGACAATCTGAAAGCAGGATTTTAGAAAATATCACATTGACTCAAGTATTCGAACACCTTGCTATGACATTTGAAATGTGGATCAGCTGTATCATATTCTATTGATCATCACTGAGATGTTTCTACTCTTTTTTTGGAGTCTGCCTATGGTCAGTTCAATGGACTGGACATGACTAGGAAAGATACACACCTGTCTATAGAATGTCTCACAAATGACAATGTGCCTCAGAGTAAAAACAAAGCCATGAGGTCAAAAGAATTGCATGCAGAACTTAAAAACAAAGTGGTGTCTAAGCACAGATCAACAAGGCTGCAAAAACATTTTTGGCGCATTCAAGGTTCCCAAAAACACAGCGGCTACTATAATTGGAATAAGTTTGAAACAAGCACACCAAACTGAACAATTAGTAGGAGAGATGACCAAGAATTTGATGGTCACTCTGGCTGAGATCTGGAGAACCTGTGTGGAGATGAAAGAAATGTCAAAAACCACCACTGCAACACTATAGTAATGTGGCTTTATGGCAGAGTGGCCAAACTTTGAGTTTGCAAAAAGGCATCTAAATGACTCTCAGACTATGAGAAACAAGATTCTCTGGTCTGATGAAACCAATATTGAAATGTCTGGCCTCAATTCTAAGCATCACATCTGGAGGAAACCAGGCATTGATCATCACCAGCACAATGCCATTCCAATGGGAAAACATGGTGGTTGCAGCATCATGCTGTGGGGTTGTTTTTCAGAAGCCGGAACTTGGAGACTAGTCAGGACTGTGGGAAAGCAGAGCAAAATAAAGACGTATCTTTATTGAAAATTTGATCCAGAGGGCTCCAGACCTCATACTGAGCCAAAGGTTCACCTTTCAACAGGAAAATGACCCTAGACATAAAGCAGTGACAACACAGAAGTAGCTTAGATAGTCCTTGAGTGGCCCGGCCAGAGTTCATACTTGAAGCCAATCGAATAATTCTGGAGAGATAATGATAATTGCTCTCTGCTTCATGATAGTCTTCATTTCACTTGGCAGAGCTTGAGAAAATTTGCAGAAAAGAATAGCATGAAAGCCCCCCACATCCAGGTGTGTGAAGCTTGTCATGTCATACTCAAGAGGACTCCAGGCCTTAATTGCTACCAAAAGGTACTTCAGCAAAGTACTACATAAAGAGTTTGAGTGTTTGTATTAATGTGCTATTTATAATACATTTTCAAAAAATCTTAAAATCATATCGCTTTGTCATTCTAGGGTGTTGGGTGTGATGAATGAATTCAAACAATTTTAAATAGGATAAGACAACAAAATGGGTAAAAAGAAAAGGTTTTTGAATACTTTCTGATAGTACTGTACAGCCTTTAACAGAGCCCACCATCACAATGTGCTTTATAAAGATAAAACTAGAGTATAGCTAAAAGTAACAAATAAATAATACAAGACCATACAATATATGACAAATTAAAGAAAAAACAAACATTGAAGAGCCCATGGAGTTAACCGTGAACTAATAGCAATGGGAGCAGAGTGACAGAATGAGTTAGCTGAACAGCAGGAACAGAATTAGTACAGTAGGAATGGAAGAGTCAATCAGAGAATAAAGTTGAATAAATACAAGGGAGAAAGATATTATTTGACTATGAATACTGACCAAGCTTTGCTGATTGATCATCAGAGAGAGCTTAGAGAGAAGAGGCCATGAAGCTAATGAATATTCACTGAGAATTGCTTCACAGGTCTTTGGAATAGAGAGACAAGGCCAATGTTATCTTAATCTCTGGCGTCTGGAAGGGCAGAATAAGGCAAACATTGATGAAAGGGAATCTGGCGTGTTGGAATTAGGGAAGCAGTGATTTTTCAAGATTATATAATATCATAAAGCAAGCCCATGTTGTAAAGCTTACTGTTTTAGTTCTATATGACATTTTGTGGGAGTACTTTGAATGAGGACCAGTCTATAGTTGGAGAGAGGGAGTGCTTTAAAGTTAAGGGGTACACAAATATGTGGCTGTCTTGGACATTTTAAAGATCCATGGATGCAGTACCAGTACTCAAACATTTTTAATGAAATGTTTAGAGGAAGCCCCCAAACATAATGGACCCCTGCACTTTATTAGAAGTCTTGTGGTGCATCGCGTAAATGCACTGGCATGGTGACAGAAGGCTCATACATTAGGATCCATTTTTCATTTAAAAGTTTTGTCTGAATATTAGACAGCATTCTAAATTTCAGCTTTTTATCTTAAAGGAAAAAAAAGACCTTAGTCAATATTACGTCAGGCACATGGTACAAGAACAATGACATTCAGTATCTACAAGAACTCTTGAAAGAGTTAAGGGTGAAGTTTTATCCTCTGGTACATATGACCAGTGTTGGGCAGTATGATGTTAATTTGAAGAGTGAAGTAGTGAACCAGAAAACAACAGCAAATTAAACGTAAGTCAAAACCATTGAATGCACATGGCAGCATTCATTGGGTTGTCATAAAAGATATATTTTCAAAAGGAGAGAGACTGCTGCCAATATGGAAACAATTATGGTGAAATCTGTGACTCATAATCTAGGCATTCTTGTATTGTGCTTTTCATTTATAGGTCAATGCCCGTAGTAACACTCCACATATATATGGGCTCTCTCTCTATATTTTTTTTTTTCTTTCATTCAACACCATAAACTTTGCATTTCAAAATCTTTTTCAAGTGTGCTTAAAATTTCTTAGAGATTTTCAAGGATATTTAACATTATTATTATTTGACAAAAAGGTTTTCCTTTTTTTGAATACAAAATAATGAAATACACACACATGTTTCAGCTTTGGCAGCCTGTTGGGTACAAAGGCAGATTGTTTGATGAGAATTACTAGAAACTCTTCTGTCTCTTATTAAATCTCTCAGTTTCACCATGTAAAATGAATCTGAGATTAAAGAGATAGCTATCAGTTGTAATACATAATATTTAATCACTATAATTGTTTTTAGATAGAAGCTAATTGTCAATTTTGGGATTTCCAGGGCTACTGACAGAGTGTGCAAAATTTTCTTCAGCAGAGTAAGGGAAAGTAGACACTATATCCTTTTTTGTAATTGATGATTTAATACAATAAATAAAATCATTTACATTAAAATAAGATTAATATCAGAGAAAGAATAAAAATGGCAATTTAACCCTCTAGGCAACAATACTAATGCATTTTGATATGTCTAGTGTTAAAACAGATTTAGGAGAACCCTCTCGTAATGGAGAGCAACTGCCTGGCTGTAAAAAAAATTGTAAATAAGTGGCAAAAGTGAGACAGGAAAATCAAAGGTGCTGGGAAGATACAGGGCAATGTAACTGAATGAAAAGGGAAGAAAGTCCATTTATTGAAAACAGAACTGATTGGAATGGAAATGTCCTTGTTCTCCTTTTTTTCAGAGTTCTTGTTGTGCTTTTAGGTTTTCTATTCACACTAGCCTTTAATTAAAGTATGTCCAATAAACACTAATGTAAGACTAAACTTCATGCAGATTTCATGTTTCATTTATCAGACCATTGTACACCAACAAATCAAACAGTGCAATACTGGAAAATCGATATAGGAAATGTTTGCATTTTTTGGTGAAATTAACATAAAGTAATGCTGTTGAGCAGTAATATTTCTAAAAGACACTTTACATATTAGCACAAGTGATTTTGCATAACATTTAAAAAATGTTTCAAGATCAAATGTCAAAGATCATTAAAGAAGCAAATAAATGTAGCGAAATCTTTGACTGAAATCTACATTCACAATATATAGATTAGAAGGTAATGTTATTTTCTTTCTTACTGTTAGCAATATGAATTCATGCAGAAGTGGAACAGTACCTTGGCTTGACAAAACATGCTTCTTATGATGATTTTTATACTTTAAAAATAGTAGAGAAACCGTTTTGCTGGCTGCATAACAACTTTAATTACAATACACACAAAAAATAAAAATAAAACTGCTGCAAGTACCAATCCATAAGTCTTACTATGTTGTGTAAAACTGATGATAATGAAATATAATCATGGAAATGTCAGAGGTGAATTTGCTCCATTGTAACGATAAATTAAATGTACTGACATCAAATAAAACACTGCATTTTATTGGATTTTTATAATTATCGAATGAACAAATTAATGAGGTAATCTAACAATGACTGTCCTGCTTGCTGTTATGATGTTAACAACCTTAAACATTTTTTTGTATATTCTTCATTTATAATAAAGCATCACTATCTTATAAATGAATAGCTCTCTGCTTAGTAGGGCATGCCAGGGATACCTGCACTCTTTTATAGCTCAGTTCATTGACTAAGTCTTTTATTTTTATTTTTTATTATTACCTTTTATCTCTTGTCTTTCAACATCTTATGGGGATCTTTTGATTTCTTCATCTTGGATGCACTTGTATCCCTTTACTTTCATTATTTAAACTTTCTTTTTCAAAGTGTGTTACTTTTGCAAAAAACGTTTTATTTACCATATACTTTTTAATGTATCTATCTTTCCACTGTCTGAACCTGCTTAGTCTAATTGGGTTCTGAGGGCAAATAACCTGTGCCTAGAGCAAGACATAATCAACCCATGAATTTGGGGTCACTCCATTTCATCTTGGGGCCTACTCACATCCACAACTGGACAATTTACAATCACTTCTCCACCTACGAGAAAAGACCACAGTACCTCTGGGAAAACCTGGACAGACACAAATAAAACTCCATACACTTTTCTGGAGTTAAGTACAGTGTTAAACACTTAGACATCTTGCCTCCTTAGTTTTTAAGTACCATCCTACAAAAACGAAATTTAAGATTGCATTTGAATGTAGAGTAATGAAAATTATAGTCATTACCAAACTCAATAAGTCTATCCTGCTCCCAGTGCATTAAACCATCTTTCGATAGTATAGAAGTCCATTTCATTGTGTAAAAGCTCATTTTGTTTTTTATGGGGTAATAACAATAACAAACTGCATTTGTTTTCCATACAGGTTGTAGAATCTTAAAGACAAAAATGAACTCCAATGCCATTTATTCTACCTAGTTGCAGAGTTATGTAGTCATACTGTTGTGTATGTATGATGGGGGAAGGATTACTCTGTACCACTTTTGGAGTGTTCCTGCTACTTGTAGGGGAGAAAAAACAATTAGGTGAAAGTGACAATAATGGGACCACTAATCATTTCATTTCCATCATCTACTCATTTTGGCCATTGTTACAAGTAAAGGAAGCCTGTCCTACAAGCAGTGGACAAAGGCAGATTCTTCACCACTATGAGGCATAAGAAAACTGTAGGGATGATATTCAAACAAGTTCACACCCACACTAACACACTGACAATTATGACATGCATACCTATTTGAGTGCATGCCCTTGGACTTTGAGAGGAAAAAAAATCACACTCACATAGTTTAAACAAGCACTAATCAGTCAGAGATGGAAACAAGCATGGTAGTGTTATTGTGGAATAAACTATAGGACAGCTAAAAAAAATTAGAGAGAGATATTGCAAAAGATGTTAGAGATTTTAACCAAAGATTTGATGCAAGGGTTTAAATCCAGGTTACAGCGATAAAAAGACTGTTCATGTAAGTGATAGAATGTAATATTCTCATTGTGTTTCTTGTTTTGAAGTGCATATACAAAATAGCAGTTTTCTTTTTCTATTATTCATTTAAAAAATGTTTATTGACATCCAAGTGTTGATATCTTTCAAGCAGGTGCTGGTTACAGCTGAGATATATCCAGTAATCATCATTATAATCTGAGCCGATTCGGTGTTTGTGAAAAATATGAGACTATTTTGGTGAAGCAAGGAAGAATACAAATTCTGGAGAAGAAATGGCCAATAATACAACTGCTCTCACTTCTATTAAAGGAATTACATTTTTTATACAGTTATGTCAAACAATTAGGCCAAACAACTCACTAAGCAATTCCAATACAGACATAAGTAAAGGAAACAATAGAACTGTTTTGAAAAAAAAATCTCTTAAAGGCAAAAACAAAGTATTATATTTATGCATGTCCACTTCATAAGTCTCTATTAATTCTTTATAATTAATCTCACTCATCTGTTGACCACAAAGATGGCCCACAAAAATAAGGACATTTGAAACATTTGTCAGGGGGCTTCAGTAAAAGCAGCACTCATCTGTAAATTGTTTGAAAAAATCCAAAAGAATAATCCGAAAATTCAAGAGAATGATAAATCAGCTGTGATTAAGACATATTTAATGGCAGTTTTGTTTTATGCACCTTCCAAGTTCTTTCAGCGTGACACTGTAATTGCCCAGTAATGAACGCAGCTATGAAACAAGTAAAGCATTCACATGTCCGCCACCTGTTGTACACTTTCTTCCAATTTAACTGTACATCTGATGAAAGTAAGGTGTTACATTAGTCCATCTGCAAGTCTACAGGGGAAAAAAAAAACAGATTTCTTACAATTTGCAGCCTTCAGACACATAGAGTTAGCACATGTGATGATAGTAGATATGTTCCGTTAAATATGAAAACTAACAGTCAATTGAGCCAATAATTGTAAAACGGGAAATTCTAAAAATGACAACATTTTACCGTATCCTGTGATATTTGTTATGCAATAAACTTAATAAAGAAAAACATAAAATGTAAAATGTGACAAAAATGGATTGCATTTTGATACATACTATCAGAACTGGATCTTTTTTAATTTTCTCATGAATTATTGCTAAAACAAATTAAACAGCTTTAATGACTTGATTTTGTGTTAATTTGATTTAGATCCCTTTACAAAAAGGATTAACGTTTGCCTATTTTTTCTAAATTCTGCAGAACACATTTCCAAAGCTGGAATTCAGAAGCAAGAGAATGCATAACCACAAGTTTAATACAAACATGTTCTTCTAATTATAAAGATCTTTCAAAGCCATTACAAACTTGACTAGCAATGCTTGTGACACTTTAAAAAATGAGAAGTAGGACTGACGCAATATCAAAACAAGAAAAGAAGTATGCAGTGCTTGTGATCATCAAAAAAAAACAAGCAATAAATCTCACCACTCCTGTCATGGTGGGTAATGCGACAAAAATACTTTATTCTATTTTAAACCTCTTTCTGAGTGAAATAGCTGAATGGTGTGCACTGATCACATCAAAGTCACCACTGCCGTGATCTTACTTGATGATTGTGTTTGCTGGACTTTGCATTCAGTTGTTTTGAGTTTTCTTAGTAAATGTCTGCTTGAGGTGGGAGATTCCACTCTCCTCTCTCTTTTCAATGAGTTTGGAGCTCACCATTCATACTTAGAAGGTTGTGTTCCTGAGAGACAAAAAAGAATGATGTTACTAATAGTAAATAAGCATGATGTTACTAATAATAAAAAAGTCAACATATTATAATTGTTTTGACTACTAAGTAGAACTATACTGGGATCGCTGAAAATCCTACATACATATGCATTAAGAACTGGAACCCACATTCTGCCAGAATCACCAAAAAAAGGAAGAAAACACTTTTTTATCATCTAATGCAAATAAGTGAAGAACCTCATATCCTCAGAAATGTTGGGTGGCCACTTTATTACCTGCACCTTCCTTACAGTAACATTGTAATGAGTTACAATATTTTATATGTAGACAATGTTTGACAGTAAACTAGTTTCTCTTTGACAAAAATAACATTATTGGACCTGAATTAAAACTTTTTTTAAATATATATAAATTTTCCACATGTTTGTCTTGACTTACAGCTTTGCAACCTTGCTGGATATAACAGCACATGAGATCTGGCAGAAGGTTAACTCTGCTTGCTGCATGATATCTGAAATTGTGTTGCCCTTTATTATTATTATATATTGGGCCAACATCTTTATCAAAGGTAGCTTACATGATGTGAAAACAGTTAAATTGTTTACATATATCATTTAATAAATAAAAACTACAAGAGGGTTAAGTGCATGTTTATGGTTAAACAATTAATCAGAGGTGGGGGTTGAGTTTAAAGTCCATTGCATGAGGCACTGCACCACAGCACACTGCCTGTCCATAAATAATCTTTAACTAAAGTGTAATTTTCATCACATTCTGAATAGCAACAAGAGTTTTATTAGTTCCTAAATATGTTATTTATCTCTCCTTATTTTTACCTGATAATCTGTAAACTTTTTTCTTACTTAATCAAGGGGTGAGCATCTATTAGCATTTTTCCCATGACCATAACAATAATGGCATGGTTGAACTAATATTTGCTCCATTTCCAGATAGATAGATAGATAGATAGATAGATAGATAGATAGATAGATAGA
>JANRMT010062829.1:16630289-16666454 GCA_026402145.1 Polypterus bichir lapradei
AGATAGATAGATAGATAGATAGATAGATAGATAGATAGATAGATAGATAGATAGATAGATAGATAGATAGATAGACCTTTATTTGTCCCTGGGGGAATTCTGCTTGTCAATCCGTTCTTCTGTATATTCATACTAGAGTTCTTTTGAAGCAAGCATGGCTGCAGGCACCAGAATTGTGTCAAAGTTTTCATGAATTAAAGTATCATGGTTGCATTAAAACTGGTCCATCACTAGCATTTTGATCAGTGCCAGTATTCTAGGCAGAAAGAGATCATTGATTAGAGGGGATGATGTGTCTGGCATGAGTTATGCAGATTAAACAAGCAGGCTGCAATTAGTCAACCAAAAGCTGAGCAAAGCAATAGTATGAAAAGAGAATAAGAGAAAACATAAATTAAACTAGCTTGTCAGAACTGGGGTATAGCAGCCAATGATCAAAATGAGTTTTAGTATCAGCAAGACAGGAGGGGAGCTATGAAATGCAAAAATATTGCCTGTTGATATGAGTGCTGCCTACTGCTTACTTCTTCTAATAGGAATGGTTTGAATATGATAAAAACTCAGATTCCATAGAGTGTCCAGAAAATTTTCAACAAAGAGCACTGGAAATGGCAGGGTTATGGTGGAAGGTACATGTGGCACAAACATGGTCTGTTGATAATAGTACAGTAACATTTAAATGCCATGGATATTCGAACATCATTGCTAATTACTCATGCCCCTTTTATAGAAGCAATTTATCCATCTATGAAAGGACTCTTTCAGTTCTCTGTGTCATAAGGCTATGGAAACGCTGGAATGATTCCAAGAACAATAAATCAATAAATTAAACGTAATGTAGTAGCCTGTCACTTACCACTTCTAAATCCACTTGTAAATCTGTAGTATAAAATAAAACAAACTATTCCATGTAGAGATGTGCCAACATCAAATCTGCATTTGCTGTGGGGCATACGGCCTTCAAATGGGCCAGGATTCTTTTTCCACTTGTACTGACTTTAGCAGAAGGCCAGAAAAAATTTACAAGAAAAGTCTGTGAGAAAAGATGAAGTCAAAAAAACAAAGTAAACTGTCAAAAACAGAGATCAAAGAGAGAAACAACGCTGCCAGTAACAAATAAATAATAGTCTAAGTTCAGAGTTAAAGACAATACCAAAAATTCCAAAAATAAAGTACAGGTTAGATCAGGTCAGGTTGGGGAGCATGCACTGGTACGGCACATTGTTGCACCCACCACATGATGAAACACCTCGGGATCCTGGTTGGCAACCCACCAGGCAGACAGCAGCCAGGCCAGGTACTACATGGACATCCCCTTGGTCTGGTTCAACCACTTGAGAACTCAACAATGAGGATTCGGCAAGCCACATCACTCTCGGGATATTGCACCACATGGCTGTAGTGCTGTAAGTGATGTTCCCTCACAATGCAATGGGACTGTGAGCAACCGCTCATTCGACACAAAGTCAAACCAGCAGTACCCAACGATTCTCCAAAGAGACACAGTACCAAAGCAGTCCAGTGTTTGTCTCAGGTCACTGGATAGCATCCATGTCTCGCAACCATAAAGCAAGACACGAAGCACCAGAAGTCTAAAGACTTGGACCGTCATCATTTTGTATAGATATCGGGAGCGCAACACACACCAATTTCCAACGACCTCATGACCCCCCCCCCATTCCCCCCCCCATGCTCTCCCAGTCTGTCTACTGACTTCATAGGAAGAGTCACCTGAAACATGAATGTCACTGCTGAGGTAAGTGAACCTCTTGACAAAGTCGACACTCTCTCCATATACAGACACACTGCTGATGGCTATGCCCAAGAGGTCAGGATCTTGGTTTTTATCCAGGACACTCGCAAGCCCAGACACTCAGACTCCTTGCTCAGTCTCTTGAAAGCCCCAATCAGAGCTTCCATTGACTCCGCGAAGACCACAGAATTGTCAGCAAAGTCAAGATCAGTGAATCTTTCTTTACCAACAGATGCTCCTCAGTTGCTGAACTCCATGACCTTGCCCAATACCCTTTCCATGCAAGCATTCAACAGAGTAGGAGCAAGAACACAACACTAATGACTCCCAGAATCAACTGGGAAAAACACTGAGGTTTTGTTTCCACTCTGCAGAGCACTCACAGTACCAGTGCACAGGCTGGCCATGATATCTAGCAACCTTGAGGGGATTTCACAAAGTCTGAGGATGTCCCACAGGGCAGTTTGATCAACTGACTCAAAGAAAACTATTCACATTTGCGCTCCTTGAGAACCCTCAGTGCCAGGATGCAGTCAATGGTAGACTTCTTAGGTGTAAAACCAGATTGAGCTGGTTGCTGGTAGGTGAGCAAGTGACCCTATTGAAGATGACCCTAGCAAGGACCTTATCTGGCACTGAGAGCAGTGTTATTCCCCAACAGCTGCCGCAATCCAGTAGATCACCCTCCCCTTTCCAGATAGGGATGACAAGTTCCGTTTTCCAGTCAGTTGGGATGACGCCTGTCGCCCAAATGGAAGCAAAGATTGCTTGTAATGCCAGGAGGACAGCTTTACAACCAGCCTGGAGTTCACCCCGGATACCAAAAATCCCCGCAGCCTTCCCTGTCTTCAGCTGGTTCACCACCTGTGCAATCTCAGTGAGACTGGGTGGTTCACAGCTAACTGGAGAATCAACCTCAAGCACTGTGGACCCAGAGATATCCAACATACTAGCCGGAGAATCAGCTTTAAACAGCTGCTCAAAGTAGCCAGCCCAGCGGGTCACAACTGCAGTGTCATTCGTAAGGACCGTTCCATCAGCCTCCCAGACTGCGACTGTCCAAGGAACAGATTTGAATATGCATAATGCTTCTATTCCTCTGTAAGCAGGACGTGGGTCACTAGACCATAGATGGTGCGTCACTTTTTAACAGATTCCTCTAATAAACGTCTCCTTATCTGCCCTCAGAGCACTTGTAGCCGTCCTTCTCAGTTCCCAGTACAGATCGGAGTTGCCATAAAGCCGTGTGCTGAGACTCCTCTCAATGAAATTCAGAGTGTCCTGCGAGATGAAACACCTCCTTCTGGAAGCATTGGTAAAACAGAGTATGCAATTAATGAATCTACTCTCTGATAATGTGAGTGTGAGTGAGGTGAAATTTATGCGGTGCAGCAGATTATGTCACCATTGCACAATCCCGAGTGGATTGTGGGAAGGATTTCCGTGATAATGAAAAACGTGCAAACCTCAACACAATGACACCCAGAAGAAAAACAAAATGATGTCAACAAAGACAGAAAACAATTGTACATTTCAAAATAAAAGAATTTGAATAAAAAACAATGCCAGAAAATGAATCTCTGGATCATAAAGCCCCAGAAAAAAATCTATACAGTATTTTCAATATTTAAAACAGGATTTATAACACCATCTTTAAGCACCTCAATCCATCCCCTAGCAATTCTGAGCTATTGTGATTGCAGATGGGGGATATCTTAGTATTAGGTAGACATATCCAATAAAAGTGTTTCTCTGTGTATGTTGCAAGATACAAAAATAGTATCTGTTCATCTAACAATATTATAAAATATGTCGTTTTGTTGAAATATGCAAAATATGAAATAAAGTCCACTCTCTAATAAACAGATAAACATTATGAAATAACAAAAATAGTTCCATCATTAATATAAAATATTAATTAGAAATTTCATAATGATCATCAATAAAGATGCAGAACCATTACTTTGATCATTTTGAAATGTTTTGAAAGAGAACTTCTGTGATCTCTCTGGGAAAATCTCATAAACGAGTGGTCACAGAGTTAAAAGCCATGCTGTAAGAAAAGCAATGTCACACCACAGTCAGCTGAGGTCAAGATCAAGAAAACCTACAAGAGACAATGGAATGGACTGGGGTGTCACAGCATGGTTTAAGCAAGACATGGAATCAAAACTAGGCTAAAACATTTAAAGGAGTCAAAGTGAGGGTATGAAGCTCAGAAATAAAGCTGTTTTTGTTTTGAAGGACCATTTTATCGGAGAAACTAATGATGCATCTCACAGCCTGTTCTTTTTCGAGTTGGGAAGCCTTCTATTTGGAGTTTGTATATTTCCCCAGGAGCTTCATGGGTTTCCTCATCTAATCCAAAAACAAGCTGTTAGGCTGATTGGTGACAATAAAATGGTGAGACATGAATGAGTACAGTGTGGATGTTCATGAGCATGCCTTGCATCATATTTGCATCCTGCCCTGTCCAGGTTTGTTTCCTGTCTTGAGTTTGCTGCTGGAACAGATGGGTGCTCCATACAATACAATTATGAAAAAGCAGCTTCAGAAACTGAATAGTTGGATAGAGTATCTCATGAATTTTTCTATATTAACATCCCCAAAAATCTTAACACTTCTACCTATTTTACATTAAACATCATCTTGGCCTTGCACACACTTAACACTTTATTATTTCAAAACTATGCACGAACAGGAAACAACAGTCTAATCAGCTATAACCTTACAAGAAGAGACTGTTCATTGGTCACTTTGGCATTGCTTAATGGCTCTATTTTGAAATCCCACAAAGAGCAGCCAGTAAAAGGTGTTTGGAAATCATTCTGAGCACAGAATTACTAATAGTTCCCTGATATTAAAGGATGTACCCGTCTGCTTCCTACTTGAACAGGAATACACATATTAAATTCTTTTGAGTCCTAAATCAAGCTTTCAGTAAACAGGAGATGTTTGCAAGTGGAGGAAAGGGAATCTAAAGGACTTCCTGCTAAGCCTTCATTTACTGTTTATTCAGTGACTTTTGATTTAAAAAAAAATGCTCTGTCTTATTGCAGTTACAAGAAACACTCCTATTTGAATCATTGTAGCCACTGCCAGATTTTCTGGGAAATGCAACTACCATCTGGGCTCTTCTCCCAGGCTTTAACAAATGCCTTGCGTCCACCTGGATAAGCTGCTACTCCACCAGCTTGCTGTGCACAGAGCTACTGACAAACAACAGCCTGTGAGCCTTTGAGTAGGGCGCTCTTCACTGAGGGCTGAGCACAGATTTCAATATGAAAGGGCTGCTGGAAGCTGGATTGGGTCTGGAGACTGTAATGCAAGTAATTGTTACATGCACTGACTCTCTAATGAACTCTTTACCTCTGTCAAGTGACTTTTTAAATAGGTTGTGTTGAAAGCCCCCTGTGAAAAATTCAAAAGATGATTGAGCCAAACAGTCCTTAGCAGTGTGTTTATTTTCCACTGGTGTACCTGCTTAGTCACAAAGCCAGCCACAGCCATGGCTTGTTTGAATGTGCTCTCCTTCTGTAATTAGGGGTATTACATTGTGCTTTGAAAAGGCAGCCAGAACGTTCGTTAAACTTTAGGTGCTAGATCACCAATCCTGTGTGAAGTAATATGATGAGACTTTACCAAAACTACAAAACATGTAGCTTTCAGAATTAGATCTGTGTAGCCAAGAAAAGAAAAGAGAGTGGTCACATAGAAACAACTTTTGTCTTGTTTTGGCACCATCAAGCACCATCTTGCACAAACTCTACTGTATTTTCATGTTCCAAATTGTGATCCTGTCTGTTGCTTTCTGGTTGTTAGTATTCTCCTCTTGGAGAAGAGAACATATAATGAGTGGCCAAACCTATCACCTTGTGCAACTATTACCATCTGCTCAAAACTTAACTGAGCAGTGTTACTGTTAAGCCACCCAGACGAGGTAAAAACTGAATTTGCAGTATTTGCTCTAAGGAAGTGTCCAGTCATCACACAAAGAAGGAAGCCCTTGTGTGAGTCATTGACTAATGGAATAGCTATCTGCTATTGAAGCCCGGGATCTGTTCTTCTAAACAGTTCATATTTTAAAGATGCAAAATCTTGAATCTTCACATTTAATTTTTGCAAACTGGAATTATTTCTCTGTGATAATTGAACAACAATAATTAATTAGTGAGAACAGGGAGCTGCAGATTTAAGCTTAACTTACCTATGAAGTAAACCGAGAAAAGCAAAAAACATTATTTATAATATTTTTACATTATATTTATTTTTATAATATAGTTAACATTTTAATTATAGTTTTTATGATGATTGTGTTTATTATTGCACTGATTTAAACAAGTTTAATTAATCGTGAATTATGAGCAATATATTCAATTTCATGTGAGTTAATTTGGAACAATATGAATTATAAAACAATAATTTATTTCACTACTTTATTTGGAACAAAAAGAAATAAAAAGTGAGTGGAATGTTTCCTTAACCGATATAGGAAAATTTACCATTGTTCTCCAGCTGCCCCAACAAGGTTCATCCTAAAAGAAATAGAAAGATACTGCCTCTGTACACTTTAATGTTGACCTCTCATCTTCACCAAAAAGGGATCAACAAAACACAACAGTGCATTTTTCAAATTATAAAAAGCAAGTATATATAATTACAATAAGTAAACTTAAAAGGTTTTCTGTGGTGCTGTCTAATGTCCAGCCAGAATGACTAAAAAGTAAGGCAATTAAAAAGAAATAAAACTTCTGACCTGTCCATTACAGTCACAGTGAGGCATTATGCAGACATTTTGCGGTTGGTATAAAGGAGTCCCCGTAGCATTTCTTAACACACTTCAGGCTGAATAATTAATTAGCTGAAAGTCCTCAGTGTTAGTGTGTCAGGAAGAGAATGTGCATCATTGTTCATAATGGCACTCAGTTTTGTTTTAATTCTCTACTCTGCTGCACCTCCAGTGTTTCCAGAGTTCACCACATATGTGAGCCTGCTCTTTTAATTAGCTTGTTGATTAAGTGGGCCTCTCTTGAAGTGATGTTACCAGCCCACTACACTACTGTGTAGAAAATCACACTGGACATCACAGAATTGTAAAAGATGTGAAGAATGTCACTACCCACATTAAAGGGACACAGTCTACTAAGAAAAAAAAGCCTGCTCTGCCCTTTCTTATTTAATTCCTCTGTGTTCTGAGACCAGTCTAACATGTCATTGATGTGAACCCCCAAGTACTTGTAAGAGTGCACCAGTTCCTTGGGTTTGCTGACGTGGAGTTGCAGACAATTCCCTCTGCACCAAAAATCAAAGTTCCCCACCTGACTCCTATACTCTGTCTAATCCCATTAATCAATACACCCTATAAGTGCAGAATCATCTGAGAATTTCTGCAGGTTTCATGACCTGGGGCCTCATGTATAAACGGTGCGTACGCACAAAAAAGTTGCGTAAGCCTGTTTCCACATTCAAATCACGATGTATAAAACCTAAACTTGGCGTAAAGCCACGCACATTTCCACGGTAGTTCAAACCCTGGCATACGCAAGTTCTGCGCTCAGTTTTGCAAACTGGCAGCACCCAGCGTCAAAGCAGTGCTACTGTTCCAAGTGTGGTTTCCCTTCATTTTTTAGATCCACATCCCTGATGCGGTTTTATAAATACACTGAAATTAACCGCATATTGTTTATTAGTTTAATGCATCTGATTGCAATTAACCTGTAACGATATAATGGTCCACGGAATGGCCAAACTATTCCAAATACCATAGCTGCTTTAGCATTGTTACTCTCACTGCACCTTCTTTTTCTTCCTTCAGCTGCTCCCGTTAGGGGTTGCCACAGCGGATCATCTTTTTCCATATTACTCTCACTGCACCACTCGGAGCAGCTAATCGGAAAGAGAATTATCAGTATACAGCATCAAGCACACGCTGCTTCAGCCATGCTGCCTATTTGAACTGCTCTCATACGGCAAACACTTCAAAACCTTTTCTGTACGGACTTCGCAGTTCACAAACAGTTTCATCCCAAGAACTATAAACGCACTCAATCAGTCCATCAACTGCTTCTTGTAGAAATGTTTGTACTTATTAGTATAATCATCTCACTGTAAACTTGCACTACAGTTATAATATTGCACAACCTGAGCCTCTTTATAAAGTACATATTTACATATGATGACGATATCATTTTTAAGATGAAATGCAGCAAAATATGTTTAAACTTTAACTTCATTTAAATAATCTATATTGTTAATAATTAAACATGTGAGGACATGGTGTCGCTGCGCTTGCAAGGATCTGGCGCTCCATTCATGGATTGTTCCTGCCTCGCGCTTTATGCTTGCTGGTACTGGCGTGACACTGGAAGGATAGAAGGATAGAATAATTAAACATGTGCTACGAAGATATTTCAATGTTCCTTAAAAGTTTTGAAGAATTGGCATTCTAAGCTTGCAGATGGCTTAACGTCTATTACAGAGCTGATTGTGTGGCGATTGGGTATTTGGAGAAAGAAAAGTAAGAACGGGAATTGGGGGTTAGTACATTTGAAAGAGACAGTACTGCTGCAATAAATTATTTCACTGAAGGTCGCGCACAATCACTGCGCCACTGTGTTCCCATGTTTAATAACATGCTTTAACTCCTATCATCATGAAAATGATATCAAGTATACATCTCAGTATTTGAATTATTCAGAGAGCTGTAATATTAATAATGTAATGGAATTCTGTGTCCTGTCAGAGGAAGAGAAAGCCCGGAAACACATAGTGATTCACAAACATAGAGCACATAGGAGATCAAATACAAAATAAAGCATTTAAAGCTGCTTTAGTTGCAATGGGTTTTGAGAAACTAGTAAATTAAACGATTTTAAGATGAAGTTTATGATGTTCTACTTTAATGAGAAAATAAAAGTGGAAATTTTGAGATTAAAGTTGACATTTTGTGCTTTTTTCCCACTGTGTGCCTATTTTTTTCTCTGTACCCTAATAAGCTTTCATGTGACACTCAGACGATGGGCTACATCTCGCCTTTTCACGGCGACTTTGATATCTGACAACTTTTATTTTGAGCACTGTGCGACTTTGAACTTGAGCTTTCGAGTTTCTCTGACACTCTATGTCACTCGATCAGCTTCCTTTTGTTGTTTATACCATTGTTTAAACCAACAAATAGTACGTTTTTCTTTGCCTCCACTTGGTATTCACTGAACTTCTTCTATTTCCCCCATGCTTTTGCCATTGCCTTTTCACAGAACGCTGAGCCTAAGGGCTATTTATATTGATTTGCATATTCAGAGAGGCGTACTTCTGGGAGGAGATGGGGTAGGACAGCAGGCGCGTGCACGTGCGTTACTTTTCACACTGACCGGGATTTATGTAGCAGAAGAACATGTAAGTTGGCGAACACACAGATTTATGCATCTGGATTTTTTTGTGCGTAAGCACATTTCTGCTTTTGTGCTTACGCCATGTTATAGTGTGAATTCTACGCACGCCATTATGCATGAGGCCCCTGGTGTTACATTTATAGTTGTAGGTGTACAGAGTGAAGAGAAAAGGAGACAGGACTGTCCCTTGTGGTGTGCCTTGAGCCTCACAAATTGAGGTCTGCTTGACAGAGAGTCCATTATCCAGGACACCACAGGCTCATCCACCTGTTTAACTCTGACCTTACCCCTTAACCAGGATGACTGGATGGTATTGAAGGCACTAGAGAAATAAACAAACATAATTCTTACAATGTTGCCAGCTGTATCCAAGTAAGAATAAGCCATCTGGAGTAAACAGATAATTGCATCCTCCTCCCCAATCTTTGTCCTTTGTCCAATACACACACATATATAAATATATATACAATTACAATGCTTTGGGTGTTTGGGATCATTGAGGATTTGATGGAGCTTTTTAAGAACATCTTATAGCTATTGCACTGATCTTTGCTCCACCCAAATGACCCTACTCATTGCTTTAATCAGACACTATAGTTTAACTTTGACTTGGGTGTGCATATTATCAAAGATGTAGATTAAGCCAAAAAAAGGATACTCTGTAGAACAGATACAGACATCCCAAGTCTCCTGGAAATCAGTGTCTTCTCCTGAACTCTCACAAGCGATTCCGAATTCTCCTGGAATTCCCTGCTGGAAACCTCAAGAAAAAGCCCCCAAAAGGGTGTCTATCTGACTGAAAATGTGGCAGTCCTGAAGATGAAATGTGGTAGTTCATGTTAAAGTCATTTAATATATGCAAGAAAAGCAGTGTTTTCTGGATTTTTTTAGGTGTACCTCAGATTTACAGTATATCTCTAATCCTGGAGTTTTGTTTGAATACTTACTTTATTGATAGCCCAGTGAGTTTTTGTATACCATCCATCTCTCAAAACAAGAAACTCTACACTTCACCTTTTGAATTAGGTTTAACTTTTGTTTAATTCTTTTTTCATTAGTATCCTCAGACAGTAGATTTCATTATTTGAATTCACTTTTAATGTAAAATTTGTAACAAAAACATATAGAACCTTCATGTAAATGGCAAGGATAAATCCTTTCATGCCATTAAGCTAGTGAACAGCATTTGGTCTTTTCAGTATCCATCATTATGAGTTGTAATAAACTGACTTTTCATTGTACTGTAATTATTACCATTATTATTTGATTGCACCTTTTAGAAAAGATCAAATCTACAAAATGGAAAAGAAGCAAATTTCCTGCCATGAGTCCACTTCAGTTTATGGCTCTTACTCATGGGATTTTCAAATGTCATTGTTGTTGGTGACTTCATCTCATCACAACAGGTCAAGAAATGAAGCACAGCTTGCGACTTCAGACCCTGTGTGACACAGTCTTAATTTGGTCTTTGGATGCATGCATGCAATTCATTTCTATGTTGTCCTTTGCTAATGCATAAGTACTACAAAAGGATCAGAAATAAATTAACATTCCTTTTATGTTCTTAGTAGTGAAATTAATTAAGTGCATATTTACATAGTGCAATAATTAAATGAAGGTAACATAGTGGTAGCGTCAAGAAGTTTCATAAAATTTTCAGTTTCAGACGTTTGTTGTGTTTACATTGATTTTTCTTGGATTCCAGTTTTCTGCACATTTCAAGCCAAGTCATTACTTTCATAGGCAACACTGAACTTGCTATGTTGTGTGTATACATGTGCTTGCACTTGTGTGCTCCACTTAATGACGTGGTTTCCTGCTAGAGTTTGTTTTAAATTATATCTATCGATGTAATTAAATGGGGGTTACATAAAGCCTGTTGCTGCTGCAATCAACCTTTTCCGAGTTTTAAACCTATTTTCATGTCCTATATTGTCCATTCTTTATTGGACAGTTTCCATGCTTGTAAATATGTACTACTATCCTGGTCACGTTAACATTTAACTGGTTTTAGTCTTACATTGTGTGGATAGTTTTTCTCTGGTCATGTAATCCTGTTTGGAGTTGCAGTCTTCCCAGAAAGACTGGACAATTGCTGGTACATATTGATCTCACAAGACCTATCAATACGTTATGAAACATACAGCACTTTATTTTTAAGCTACTATGAACTCAGTGATATTAATACATTCAAGAAAATAAAAATGTCAGCCATTTTATTACCAGGCAGAGTTATACAAATACTATAGCTTCTCTGTTTAATGCACTACTCAAGCTTATTTGCTTGACTCTAAAATAAACAAGCTAAGACTCTAAAGATTTACACAGGTGACACCAGTGTGTGAAGTATGCCATGATAATCAGGAGATCCCATTAGTGCTTCGATGTTGGTTGAACATTAACATCTAACTCTAGTACTATGGAGCATACAATAAATTTGTTATAAAGAATGCAATCAGTTAGGATATACATAAAGGTAAATCTTATCACAGATGCATGCACGATCTGTAAACAAAAGCCACATTACCTTGTACGTCTGTTCAGCATTGCATAGAAATGACACTTTTCAAGAAAAATACAGATTTAGACACTATGTGTACAAAGCTAAAATGGCAATTTGATCATTTTATTGCGTGCAATAAGACAACCTGATACAATGCACACCTGTCATAAACCAACGCTGCAGCTCTAGTTACTGTAAGAGCACAAAATGCAGAACTGTTGCATTTCAGGTGTAAAGCCAACTAAACTGCAAGGAAATACCTTGACAATTCCCTTTTATTGAATTTGTATTAGAGTTTAGTGTAGCAAAAATGGAAGCACCGAGGTGCTCATTGTTCAGCAATTCAGTCCAATAATGGGCTTGTTTATTAAACAATAATGAATAGAAACACTATTCTCTAATGGCCTAACAAGACTGATCACATCACTTTCCTATTGTTACAGGCTATGGGCAAGGCTGCTAAAATAACAAATGCAAGCTGGGAACAAGCTAGATCTGCACACTTTTCTTTTATTACCTGAACCCTGTCAATATCACATTATCAGCAGTTGCTGTCACACTTTTCAGGGTCAATAAGACCAAGACAAAGAGTAATGTCTTCATTGGGCTCATTTAAATTTCATCTGAAGGTCTTCACCTTCCAGAGACATCTCAAAGGATGTGCTCTCCTTCCTTGCTGGATGGGCTACACTTATGCATCTGGCCCTGGTTAGCCAGTGAAGCAGTCACAGACAGCTTGCCTTGCTGTCCTTCATGTGAAGAACTGTTTTCTGGCTACTACAGTATTTTCTTGTAAATCCAGCAAAGAATACTGAATCTATAAAATGCATTTTCAGGATCCCCACAATATTGATTTTCAAGCTATGAGGGAGTTAAAAGGTGTAAGTAGGGGGTTTTAGACCACTGGGACTCTCCACACCCATTTTGTATATTTTCACACACACACACACACACACACACACACACACACGCACGCACACATAAGCCCATCCAATTTTTTCAACTCAGTTCACTCAGTTGAGGATGACAGTGATCTGTAGACTATTCTGACATCAGTGGGCACAAGTTTTAAACTCTGGACAGGGCACCAACATACCCTGGCATCAAGTCATACTATGCCAGTTTGGAATTCCCAATTAAATAACACACACAGCTTTGGAAGAAGAATGAACATCAGGAAAAAAAAATGTTAATAGACATGGGGTGAACTTGCAAACTCTGTGTTGTGACTAAGCAGGGAGTTATGAACCTGTCATGTGGTAGCATTATCCATCATGACAAAATACAGCATAGGATATAATAAGTGAGGATATTTATTTAATGCACAAAATGCACAAAAGAGCAGGCTAAATGTTGATTTCTGAGCTTAACCTTTGTGTATTTTAATGTATTTTAAAAACAAAGATAAGAAATACCATTTTTTCAAAATGATACTGTAATTTGATGTCTAAAACTATACTATTTCTTAAATATTGTGTGTGACACCAGTTCACTTTACAATGGTTTCTTCTTTTAGCTAAATAATGCAGCCTGGCATTTGTTGCATTGGTGCCAAGCCAGGCGGCTTTCCCAAGGGTTTATCAGTTTACTGCCGAAATTCCTTAGAATGTTCAAAACTGCCTTAGTCCCGCCCATCTTCGTCACCTTGGCTGTTATAAAGTTTCATTCATAAAAGGATAAAAACTAGACTGTGAAATATCCTGAGATGATATAAGTTAACACTTGTGAGCTGCTCTCAGATTTTCTAAAAAGATAAAAGCTCTGAGTACCATAATTTAAGGATTAGCTTTCAAACTTATTATAGGAAAAACACAAGCACAAAGATATGCAATCTGTGGCTTCTGAAAGACTCTTTAGTACCCACTTGTACAAATGCTACAAGCAAAGAACGTAATTAAGGATTAAGGATTAGTAGCACATGGATTAATGTTATGCATTGATGCAATGACCTGTTACAATTACGTTTGCCTAAGGTCAGAGAGAAATTGCTAAACTGATCTAGCACTGCAGAAAACACATTATAGTCAGTGATACCAGGATTCTTAATCAAATATGAAATATTAAATAAAAGGTTTGAGGTTTTTATTTGCTAATCTGCAACATCTGTTACATGGTCGTAAATACCTTATTAGGTAATGCAGAAAAGGGTAAGTTATTAATAATATCAGTCTGAAAAATAGAAGGGAAAATGATCAACAGACAATTATTTTTCCTGACATTCTTATCAGACAAAGCATTCATAATCATGGTTAAGTCAATTTTTCATTAAACCTGATCATCTGCTAAGATTTTAAATATGAGAGTTTTGTAGCCTGAAAAAGACACATTAAGCAGGCCTACAGTTCACTTTAGTAATGAGACCATTTGACTTTTAACACTGAGTATATTACTTAAGCAACATGTGCTTCAGTCCTAAGGATGTACAAGTAAACAATTGCAATGTATTTGCATCTTGTAAGTTCATTTAGGTAAACTTTCAGGCCAAATAAATACAAACACCAATGTCCTTAAAGTCTAATATATTTTCTGAAAAAGAAACCTTTCAAAAGCACTACTTTTATTATTAGATCCTATTGATTTTAAATGCATTTATTAAGTATTCATAATAGAAACACTTTGAAATGCTTTAACTAAACAATGTATGATTAAATTAAAGTTACATGGAAGAGAAAAATGTGAATGGAATATGATACTTAAATCCACATTTCCATGCAATAGAACTAAAAGCAAAAGGGTAGTAAGGGTTTGTTTGCTATTTTTCCTTAAAGGAATACTCCATCCAAAAATGATATTTCTCTAAAAATTGCTTATCCTACTTAGTTCATAAAGATGGATGGGAAAAATATGTTCATGCAGAAAGGAGATAGCAAAAGTTCTAATATAATAGGCGTCTATTAAATAATATCAAAAACGTCCATGAAAATTTCCTACTTTACTTGTGTCCCATATTTCACATGTCAAGATGTTTACTCAAATACTCAAAATCTGAACATTTTTAATACCAAAATATTGTTAAATAAATCATCTTCGGAAAGAACTCTCATGAACAAAAATGAAAGACACAAGCAAGCATTTGATTTGTTGACCTACCTACCTCTTGTTGCTAAATTTATATTAATAGAGGTGAACCAAAGCTGGAGTAGTTAGTGGTAGTCTGCGAAACTGCACAGTTGATTTGACCTTCTGCTTGTTGAAGCATTATAAATATGCACAAGTACGAAGCAAATTCTCTTCCTGATAATATTTTTATTTGCTTTTCTTTTACTTTGAATCATGCACATTTTTGGTTGGTACTTATGTGAAGCACAATATTAGCCAATGAATAAGCTCTTATTGGGCTGAACTCAAGACCAGTGAAGGAGGCGGGTTTTCAATTTAAATGCTTGTTCACATTTGACCGCGTTTCTACAGCCATACCACATGCACTTCAGAATAGCTCATCCACCTGAAGCTAAGCATGTTTGGGCCTGGACAGTACTTGGATGGGTAACCATCTAGAAAAAGCCTGGGTTGCTGATAGAAGAGTTATTGGTAAGGTCAGCTGGGGGGCACTTATCCTGTGCTCTGAATGTGGATTCCAATATCCCAGTGCAGTGATGGGGGCACTGTCATGTAAAAATGGTGCCATCCTTCAAATAAGATGTAAAACCGAGGTCCTGACTCTATGTGGCCATAAAAGATCCCCAGGTATCCTTTAAAAAGAGAAGGGTGTATCCCAATGTCCAGACTAAATTGCTCAACATGGACTATTCATTCTGGTCCCCTAATCATCCTCTGTCTCTAATTGGCTATCTCTCTTACCACTTCACCACCTAACAGCTAAAGTTTGGTGACTGTGATGGGGCAAAAATGGCTGCCGTCGCAACACTCAGGTGGATGCTACACATTAGTAGTGGATGAAGTGGCTCCCCACTCACTGAAGCATTTTGAGCAGTGAGAAAAGCACTATATAAATGTAAAGAATTATTATTATTATTCACAAGAGTCTTTTCTTACATTGTTTATTTAACAATATTTTAGTTAAAATACATTTATTTGTGACATTGTGAGCATACAACTGGACAACTTCACATGGGGGTCATGCAACATAAGTTACTTGAGATTTTTTCATGGATTTTTTGATATTGTTTGCTGTTGTCCAGTGTGCTCACTATAGACCCCCAATACATAAGAAACTTTGTCTCAGTTCTGCATTTAAGCATGAAAGTAATTTTTTTTCTCAGCCATTACTAAAAACTAAAATGGGGCAAGTAACACAAAAAAATACAATTTTTGGATGGTGTATTCCTTTAAGTAAACTCATAATTTTTAGGCTCATACATTATTGCAGCTCATCATACTTATTTTAACTGATTTGACATAATGGAAAGTGAAATGAAAATCAAATGCATAAGCACATTTTACACATTAACATTATTTATACAAAGTGCACAGCATATGGCATTGTACTATACATGAAGTTCTTTTGGTGTTGCATAGCTTTTTGCATTATACAATGTCTGAGTTAATGAGCGCATGGAATACATTTCAGTATACAGTGCCACAGTATATACATTTCCAATTATCACCTAGAGCAGATTTCTCAAAATAAATGAAAGTTTATGTTTTATCTTTAGATTTTATGGCAAAGACTTGTATTTGAAGTCTTTTTGACATGATATTCCTGGTGTATATTCAATAGTACTGATATTTGAGCTCTGAGACACCTAGGGCAAAAACTGGAATTCATTTTAATTACTGTGTTGGCAAGTCGGCTTGATCCCTGTGTGAATAGGAAAACTACAAAGCTGCCCCTCTGCTGCAGTTCACAGCTGTATTCCTCACTAAAAATTCCTTTTATAACAATAGATTACAATGAGAAAACTAATTCAAATTCATTTACCTTTATTTAGATAAATAGAAAATAATGAGCACAATTTAAGATAATGTGGAAGTTTCAAACCACATTATGTCTTTGTGATGTAGCAGGCAGTTTGCATGACTCAGAGAAACTCACCCACACATGGACAGAATATGAAAATTCCATACACAGTAACCAAATCATAATTTAAACCCAGGATACTGCTATTTACCTATTTCTGTAGATGGCAATTGTGGGTCACAGAGTGAGTCACTTGTGAAGGTGTAACTGTCAACCGAGTGGTTCACTTTCTAATGCTTCAAAATCTCTCTGCCTCGACTGATGTTGAATATGTGACTATAAAGGTAGCTGATACATATTTCCTTTAACAAACAATAATGGACATCCATGTTTTGAAAACCTCCGGACAACAGCAAATTGCCTAGGATGATTGAAAAATTAAATATTTTTAGTAAGTACTTAGTACTTAGTAAATATTTATATTGGATTATTTAGTGCAGACCTTTCATCTTCACGTATCATACACAGGAATTTAAAAGTTCTGAAGTACTACCATTTTTTTCATTCTTAATTTGTTAAGTACCAATCTCTTATTAGGTAAAACTAAAGGTGATATTTCTTTAAAAATAAGGTATTATGGATAGTGTGCATGCATATGTCTGTGTACCTTATATTTTTACTTTCTCATATACGAAGTATAGGGAAAGTATTGTAATCGTACCAGGATTCAATGTCAAGATTTTGATGAATCTCAATATTTTAGACCTCCCCGAGTTTTTCGTTTACAAAGTATAGGGAAAGTATTAGAATCCTACAAAAATTCCATTTCAAGATTTTGATGAAACTTGATGTTTTACGCCTCTCTGAGTGCAAAAATACCATTTTTTAGAATTACGTCTGTGTCTCTGTCTCTGTGTTTGTATGTAAACATGATAACTTGAGTACACTTTCACTTAGGTCAACCAAATTTTGCATACAAGTATTAGGAAGAAAATGTAGATTTATTTCAACTTTTGGGCTATTATGTTAACCAGAAGTGATACTTTACCTTTCATTTCTTATGTAACCCTTATTTTTTAAATAAATTATTTTTAATGTATAAATAGCAGTATGACTTGATATGTAATAGAAGCCTCAAATTTCCATACTTTTAATTTACAAAAAATATATAATTCAGAGCTTAAATTCGTGTGTCACAGAGAGAAGGATTTTACCTCAGAAAAACTACAAATGGGGGGCTTTTTATTAGCTTTAAGTGATTTCAGAGTGGGGTTTATACACAATTATATTGTGGCTACCTGATTTATCTTATGATGTGCACATACTGCCTATACTGCCTATTTGTTAAAAAAATAAACACTGCATAAAACCAACACTAGAAATATAAAAATTATTACGTTATTGCCTCTTGAATTAGTAAATATAAAAATAACTGTGAATATTTTAATTTGCACAAACTCCTTAAAGCTAACCTTATAAAAACATACGTTTTAAATCAGGCTTGGTAGAAAATCCCTTTTTAATTTTCTGTCATGAGACTGAATCGCAGCATAGACATTAGCTAATTGGTAACACTTATTGAAGAGTAACAGCAGATCAAGTATTCAAAATAACTCAAATTTCAAAAATTTTATGTTTTAATTTTCTAAATAGTTTCATCCTTTTTTATATTTGCTCCTAGTTTATAGCTACTTTGATTAGAAATCTCATAATATGCCCTTTATTGTATTGTTTTTTTCAACATAAGTAATCAGATTTTGCTATTCCTTATGCCTGAACTAGACTACCTGTAACTTCAGAAATTAGTCACTGGACATAGTATTATATTTGCTCCGGTATCATTCATTACTTTGGTTTCAAAAAACCCAATGAATAATACAAATATAATGTTTGCTGAATCTTACACATTGAATGTCTTTTGACTGGAGAGATTTGCCTTGTGATTCAAAACATTAAGGAATGCTTGGCCAATGTGCCAATGTGCACATTCTGAAACACTAAATAAAGTTTTACTGAACTGTATGAAATTTAGTGTACAATATACCATGCTATATACATGGGAAAAATGTCTAAAACACTCGCAACACGTATACAAGAACATCGCAATGCTGTGAGAAGGAAGGATCCACAGTCACTGATTTGTGCACATACTAATTCAACTGAACACTAATTCAACTGAACACACACTTAAATTGGACATGGCGCAAGTAAGATTCAGGGCAAATACCAAAGTGCCTACCAGACATTTGGACATGAACCCAGCATATGCAAGCCTTTAAAGAAGAAACCCAAACCTCACCTTACTAATCCACCCCTCTTATACCCACCTACCCTCCTCCTCATTTGCCATAAACTGCCTTTAATTCCTGTATGTCTAATCAATTTCCTCTGATGATGACACCTAGTAGGCATTGAAAGCTCAGCAATAAAAGTCTATTTTAAGATAGGTGACTCATTTTTTCTCCCTTTGTGGATTTCTAATATGCAATGAATATATATATATATATATATAGACAGATATATATAGATGAATATGGACATGACTTTCCCAAAACTAAACTTAAAGTTGGAGTATTTTTATTTATTTACTTAATCATAAATATTGATATTACATTTTATGTATATTAAATATTTTTGTAGCTATATGTCATATTAATAAATGACTGATAATAATGTACTAACATGTCTTAGTAGAGTATATAAAATATAGGGACTTATTAGCATTTTATTATTATTATTTTTATTATTATTATCATTGATACTTTATAATATCAAACAGTTAAAAAGAAACACCAAGTAGGCTTGTGGCGGCTGAAATACATTTATGTTACGTTTACAATTATTTTCTTGGCAGACACTTTTATCCAAAGTGACTTACAAAACAAGTAAACATAATTGAGTAATATAAGATTAGGACTTGTTTGTTCAGCAAGTGTAGTAGGACAAGTAACAAAAGTTGATTGCCGCTAGTGGAAAGATGTAATAACTAATAAATTTGCAATAATAGATTAACTATTGATAAATCAATGAAACTTAATGTAAGAACAAATTAACCAACAATATGACAGATCGCAGAGCAAATTTTTTTTTTTTCAATCAATTAGGCAGAAATTCACAGAACAGATGGGTTTTCAGGAGTATCTTAAATACATTGAGGGAGTCAGCAGTTTAGATTGAAGTGGGCAGCCCTTTCCACCAACTAGGAACTATACAGGAAAAGAGCCTGGATTGAGACATGATACCATGCAGAAGCGGCATCACCAGACGCTGTTCACTGGCAGACCTGAGAGGGGCAAGAAGAAGCATAGCACTTGACCAGTATCTCCATATTCACAGGTGCTGACCCACTGACTACTCTGTAGGCAAGCATCAGGGATGGGAACTTAATATGTACTGCTACAGGAAGCCAATGTAGCCAATAGTTTTCATAGACACTAGAGTGATGTAAAAATTGGACTGACTGATAAATTAATTATTTTTGATTGTTTGTTGTCAAGGGTGCATGCAAGCAATTGGCATGACGCTGTGACTTTGCTAGTGGTTCAATAACAGGTTTCAGGGATTTATTTTAAAATCAGAAGCAGCAATCAGACTTGCAAAACTGGCAAATATTCAAGTTGAAATAAACTCACTTAATAGACAGAATGTTTTTCTATTTTAAGATAAACAATTCTGAAAAGTTACCAACGAATTTTTAAATGAGAGTTTTTAAAATTTCAAAAATGTGTACTGTATGGTTTATTCAAGACTTCTAAAAATGTAAAGTTTACTTTCTTGACAAATTTCCGTGAAGAATAAATGTACCAAATTTCAACAAATCAGTCCAGTGGGAACCATGCTGTTTGATGAGGACAGAATGAAAGTCATGTGATGACACTGGGTGCTTTCTCCTTTTATAAGAACACCCTTAAAAAGGATTACATTTATTAAATTGCAGTTATGTTCAGGTTCTGTATATATGAATTAACAATAACTAATGCTGTTGTTCAATCAAAGTGAAATATAAATTTTACTTTTAAATACAATATGCATTTATACTGTTGGCTAGTTTTTAATTGTTTTGGTAAAACAGCAGGTATCAATGGTTCTTTACAGCCCTCATACTAAAGTTTGATTCCTTGATGATGTTCATCAGCATGGAGTTTACATACTCTCTCTGCTGGTGCGCTTTTCTTGTGGGTCCTCAAGTTTCTTTCTGTTAAACAACATGAAGAATCTAAATTTGGCATGGCTTGCTTACCTTGCAGGCTTTAAGGAAAGACTGGCTGTCATGTGCCTTCCTTATTCAATTGCCACAAGTATAAAAGGAAGCTAATAGGCAGCCATATTAACTTTGACTTGAGCTCGTCACTTAATTACTCATTTGTGGCTCTCTTAAATTGTTGACCAAGTTTACATTTAGATCACTAACTATTTATTTATTATTTTTAATTTGAGTTCATGATGCCTCTTATGAATTCAATACATACCTGGTAGCTGTATTCCTGTTCGACTACGATTTGATCTTTGGTGTTGAGCCTCTAAATCCAATCCAAGACCCATAGTTACTGGAGAGAGAAGTTATGAACAAAAAATTAGATCCAAGTCTTATCACTGCACTTCACCTAATGAGCATTGCTTACATTCCCACTTGGATATTGGTTATAGAATATGAGGGTTGGGGTTTAAAGGCTGTGAGAAATTTCACTTCCTTATCTGTCTGTGATTTGAAAGGTATGGATAGTAAGCACTTCTACTATATAGCTCAAATAAGATGGAATTGATTCTTGAGCTAGGAATTATTAAATTTTCGTCTAGTATCTGCACCTTTTTATGAGTGATGTGGTTATCTTCTACATCAGGGGTGCCCAATGCGTCGATCGCGAAGGTAGTGCAGGTAGATCGCGTTGCATTCAGAAAATTTTTTTTTTAAACGTTAGTCTATCATATATCCTCCCTATGGCATTTGCCACTTGATTGACATACAGGGCGGCCAGTCTGAGATCTCTTATCTTCTAACACACTGGTCATCCCGCACGCACTATCAAACGTGTGAGCTTCTGCAAATCTCCAGCTACCTAAGTGATCTAGTTAGCCTTCCAATTTATATCGACTAAAGAAGGGATTTTAAAAAAAGAATTTGTTTAGGGAGGGTATGGGCTGGATGTGGAATTGAAAGAGGATTTTTTTTCTCACAATGCCACAATCGAAGTGTGTTTGTCTGATCTGTCAATCGATTATTGCTATTCCAAAGAAGGAAAAAGTGGAAAGGCACTTTCGAACTGTTCATAAAAACTGCAAAACTGACTTCCTTCCGAAGAGAGATCTGAGAAAGAGAAAGGAGAGGGAACTAAAATTGCAGTTAATCGGACAGCCGTCATTTTTCACTCGGCTGAATTCAATAGCTCCTTGACTGCATTATTCGGCTCTACTTGTTTATGCGAGTCAGCCTTTTCCCACATGAAGATTATTAAATCCAAATACTGTAGTGACCATAAATGTATTGAATTCTTATTGTGCCATAGGTTATTCAGTTATGCAAGGTACGACAACATATATTTTATGTATAAAGTATACTCAGAGTGTGTGTGTATAAAAATATATATATATATAATTTTTAATGTAGGTAGATCATTTCAACCTGATCATTTTAAAAGTAGCTCGCAAGCCGAAATATTGTGGGCACCCCTGTTCTACATCCTAAACAAGTACATTAAGTTAATAGGTGACTCGAAATTAGCCTGCCTTTTGTGAGTGTGGGTATGTGCATTTCTTTTGCTGGCTGCTGTCGTTTACCCTTTGCCACAAGTTAGGCTCCACCTTTCCTTGACTCTGTGAGAGAAAGGGCAGTTTGAGAATGTGAATGGCTAGATGGATGAATGGATGGATGTTATTGGTCAGCTAAAGTTAAATTATTTTTTTATTTAATTTGAATATTTTCATAACATAACATTTTTTTAACCCAACTAATTCAATTCAGGGTCACAAAAGCCTGAAATCTATCCCAGTAGCACTTGAAACATGGCAGGAAAACAACTCTGGAAAGGTTGCCAATCCATCACAGGGCACATTCTCACATAATCACGTAGCGTTAATTTGGAATTGTTAATCAATCGAATCAGCATGTCTTTGGAATGTGGGAAGAATACCAGAGCACCCAGTGAAGAACCCTTTCAGACACAAGGAGAATGTGTAAACAAACTCAACATGAACATTACCTGAGTGTAGGATTCATTTTAAAGATAAACACAAATATTCTTAATTAAACAACTCAAGGTAATCTGTTCCTAATTGTAGCCACATTCATATTAGTTTCTCATTTAATAGTAAGACTGTAAGGACCTTCCATTGGCACAAAAGAAGAGGAAGATAATTCATTTGTTAAGTTGGTAATAGTACACACATCCCCTTGTGCTAATTTAGTTTATAAATCTTGAATGGAACTCTTCTTTGGCCAAAAATAAAGACAGAAAGAGGTAAAATAAACAAAAAGACAAGCCGGAAATAAAAAGTGTGAGTAATGTGGCACTCATTCTTGTCAAACATAAACACATTTTTTTGAAAGTGGTCTGCATAGTTTCAAGATAACAGATGGTTACTTGGAGCATTTTCCCCAACTACTCCCTTCAGAATTTAGTCTTGCTTGCATCTTTCTGACATCATATGGGAAAAAACTCAAATTCTGTAGAAGCCGCTCAGACTCTACTGCAGTTATGCTTTTCCTGTTTTCTGTGGTAAAATCTCCTATAATAAACAAACCTTTTTTGTTTTCTATGATGCTCAACAATTAAAATTAAGCCACTCTTTTTAAATGAAGACAATATGATATATAAACATAGCTTACTCATTTCAAATATAAAAGTTTCCACTCAGGCATAACGTCCTGTGAATATCTTTTCCTGGCTGCATACTTCACGCTAACTGTGAGAAAACATCAGTCGTTGATGTGGGAAAAACTCCCACATATAAATGTTTGAACAGTTAATGCTTACTGTCTATTTTTATACTCATTAATCCGGTCATATGTCTTAGCTGTTCCTGCTCTTGAGAAAACCTATCCAGTTCTGCTAGGGTCAAGGGGGCTAGGGCTATCCTGGCAGCACGGGGTGCAAAGTGGAAACAAATCTAGGAAGGGGATACCAGTCCATTGCAGGGCACACGCACACACCTAAACTTACTATCATTGGGGCAATTAAGAGTCAGCACACAAACTGACATACAAAAATTTAGGATGAACATATTAAGGAAAAATTGATGTGATACATTTAATTCCCATTTACATGACCGCCAACAGTAACAACAGTCATAAAGTCGGGAAGAGGGCTGACAAGTATAAAATGACAGGATTCAATTGACTTAATTAGAGATGGCTGAAAAAACTACTCATTCAGTTGTAAAGTGTACAAGTAGAGCCTAACGCCAAGTGATTTTTTCTTTTGGACAATTTATTAACAATTATAAGAATGGGCATAATGTTATTTTGGATTAATTGTACTGAAAACAATACAGGGTATCCATAAATTATTACTATATTTAAAGCATCCAAAAATGTTGTAATTAAAAGTGGTATTCACAAGCAGTTTAGCCCAAAAAGAAAAAAAAAAAATTTCATGACTTAATGAATTTCACATTAGCTGGATTCTATCCATACTTTGTTCTGAACAATTGCTGAACACTTATAAAAGGTTTTGTTTCGCCAAGCCAAGCAGCACACTGTTCATTCTCAGTGACAGATGCCATTTTCAATTAACTGCTGTAGTGCTGCTAACGGCAGGTATATGACTCAAACATATACATAGAAAAACTCTTTGTCCAACCATACATGCCTGCAAAAAGAAAACTTACATAAGATTTTACATGAGAAGATCATTATATACTTTAATCAGAGCAATCATTTATGGACACCCGATAATTTGCTGTCCAGGTTTGTCTAACTTTAAAACTTTGCTCATGCTCCAAACTAGATCATTTGAAAGAAGATTCGGACCATAATAATGAAACATTTTCTTTTCATTTAAAAATGAAATAAACATTAATGTGCAAATGGTGTGTTAATCGTGAGTATTTTTCAATAAAAAATGCCCAGCTAATCTAATCTAATCTTTTTTTCTTCAGACAACCAAGGTTGCCAGACCAGATGTTCTGGCTAAATTGATGCACACTTTAATGATGAAGTTTTGCCAAATACCTCCTACTTGGAACAAATTCTCCCTTTCTCTAACCTCTATAAATTAGATTTTGATACTCCCAGAGTTGTCACATCTCAATAAATAAATAGGCACACACCAATGAAAAGAGAGCCAAGTGCCAAAATTTCAGGATTTAAAAGAACAAATGCACAGAGGAGGAGTATAGCTAGAGTCTTCATGATCTATAGAGGAGTGAATTAAAAGCAATTACTCAATATTGGAGTGGTCTCTTAATCCAGACGGCTGGCACAACTACATAGACAATTGTCTCTGGCAATTACTATTTGTTCTTCTTGTAGGATGAGATTTGATTAAGCTACATTTAAGTTGCAGAATGGCTGGTTCTTGCTTTCTCTGAAGTATGCGCTCTATTCTAAGACAATCTAAATGTGTCCTGCAAGTACATAGTCTCTAGCACCTGATAAAATTTTGTATATTGCAAGTAAGCTACCTCCACCTTATCAGAGAAGAGGGTCATTTTGCATTTGTTTTGTTCCTATTGATTGAGTTAAAATGAAGAAATGCATACAAGATGTTACAATGTTCAAAGTCGAAAACCTTTTTTATTACTTGTATTCTGGCAACAATGCTGAACAGAATTTTAACAATCGGTCATGCTTTATTTACTTCATATTAAGGTAAGTAGTTTAACTTTGGGTTAGCTCCATACATCCCCTGTATTGCTTAACAGTCGTTTTCATATTCACAATGCATTACTGACATATTTAGTCATTCTGGTCATTACACATTATAGGAACCACAAAAAAAATATTTCTAAGGCTATCCTCATCCCTTCAAATGAAAGGAGTCTCTTCACAACTACCTCACAGTATTTTTTTTTTTTATTGATGCTGACTTTTCTAACTCATTCTCCAGATTTCAGTTACAGTATGTCTCATTTCAAATAATAACTGGATTTGCCACAATTTTCTATATCTCTCAGTTTTTGTCAGCTAAAAAGGACCTCAGCAAGCCGTCATAACCTCCCAGCCAGAGGACTGCTTTGGAAAACCTCATCAAAGAATTCTATGCACATACATTTTAAACTGGCACACAGATGCTCTGCCACTGCAGTCATTTCAAAATATTGGCACATACTACCTTGAAAGTATGTACCACAGGAGAGATGAGAGCCTATTTATATTTGTTCTGGGAATGCACAGAAATGGGCACTTTCTGCCAAAATGTGATCTGTGTTGTGGGTTCTTTAATACTGCAGAGGGTATTATCTCCCATGACATGTATCTTATGTAAGATAATTTCCTATTAGTCCTGTTATGGCAACTTATAAAACTTCCTAGAGGGCATGAAAACATTTTAGAAAATCCAATTAAAAAGCTGTGTACCATACTGTATGGATGGAATACATCCTAGATATCATGTATTTAGAATAAAATATAAAAAAAGCTAGAACCGGCTTTACATTGAAATCATAGATGTAGATACAGTCATACAGTTTATATACTTCAGGGTATTTTGTACTCATTTTTTGTTAGTATTTTTGTGATGGTACTGTTTTTTAAGAGATTAAAGCAATGCAAAGAAGGAGCAAGTTGGAAAATCCCCAAAAACAACTGAGTTACGAGAGTACTATTACTTATTATTTTGTCTCTCTGTCTTTTGTGCTTATTTTCTTTACAGACAGTTTTGAAGAATACTGTTATTTATATTAGGTCCTCTTATATTGGCAATCAATTTAAGCTTACAGGTTATAAAATATAAAGGCTTTGATTGTATAAGTACTAAAAGTAATCAAAATATAGGAAAAACATGCAGTACTGTATATAAAAAATAGTTTAATTTTTAAACAGCACACTTCCTCTTTGCAAGCTTAGAGCACTGCAAAACATTTACAAGCATGAGTAAATAAAATAGACCTGAACATACAAAAAACACAAAATATTATGCAATTTGTACATAAAAATATAATGCTTAAATATACTACCTGAAGGCTGACAGCAGAGGAAAGAAAAACTAAACTCTAGTCTACAACTTTTCCTATACTGGTCAGAAATAGAGGAAATGTTGGGGATTCCCACGGCATAATTTGTATATATCCAATGCTGATTATGGGTGGCATGGTGACGCAGTGGTAGCTCTGCTGCATACTAAGGAGACCAGGGTTTTAATCCTAGGTCTGCCCTACGTGGAGTTTGCATGTTCTCCCCGTGTCTGCATGGATTTCCTCTGGGTGCTCGAGTTACCTCTCACAGTCCAAAGACATGCAAGTTAGGTAGATTGGTGATAGTAAATTGGCCCTAGTTGGTGGTTGGTGTGTGGGGTTATGTGTTTGCCTGTTCACCCTGTAATGGACTGGTGCCCTATTCAGGTTTATTCCTGCCTTGTGCCCTATGCTAGCTGGGATACGATCCAGTACCCCCCGTCACCCAGTTTAGGACTGAGCTTGTAAGAAAAACAACAGATGACATGGCACTGCTGATTATTTGTAACAACATCACACTGTACAAATTTTTATTTTGTACAAATATGATGCAAACATCTTTCAGCAGAATGCATTAAAAGAATGGATATTTCCGTGAATATGTTAATTTTAAAATTTCTGCTTGTAAGGACTAAATGTTAGTGATACAGTAAAAGACAAAAGATGTTAGTGGGATATGGTACAGCAAAATAAATAGCAAAAGAAAAACTAAATGAATCACATACATCAAACATGTTGTCACGCATGTGTGTCTGTGGACCACTCTCCAGGCTCATGTGAGGTATGCACTACTGCTCCTGGACAAGAGGGTGCGCTATTGCTAAACTTCTGCTATCTTGTTCCCTCTGCAGCACAGAGAAGACACCCAGTGAGAGCAACTAATTCCACCCCTTCCAATTACCCACCTATAAGTCCCTCTGTTGCTGGAAATAGGTGTTCAGTCTTTCGCCAGAATTACCGCAGGATGGAGTTCATTCCTTGTAGATCAAACCCTACCTAGCCTGACACCAATCTTGATTTTAAAACTCCCTTGTACAGGCATGCATAGTGTCCTTGTTTTTTGTTGACTTCACATTTATTTTTGCTGGAATTAAACAGGAATGACTCGGTTGGTGTCCCAATATTATCCAGTGGTGATGTGTAGATCTTTCCTCGACTACAATGTAACCGTGAAGCTTTACATGTAACTACTGACAATGGTTCAGCGTGGTTTGAATTATCTAGTGACGATTTTCAGCAAGAAGTATGTGTAGTTTTTAGGGTGAAATGATGAAAATCCTGATAATTCTGGACATCACTCTTACTCCACTAATTAAAGTATTTTTTTTAAAGATTTTGTCTTTTTCTCAAGTTGAAAAAGTTCCTTTGTTAAGTGTCATTTATTAACTCATTTTTTTTATTATTAAATTCCTGATTCATCATACTGTATTATCTTTTCATTTTAGTTTAAACAGTTTAAACAAAAGGAAAATAACCAGTGTTCAGTCCACCTTAATTTAATTTTGGAATATTTCTGATTGGAGGAATATTCATTTTATACACACTTTCACTATGCATTACACTTTTTCCAATTATATTAGCATAATATAGCGTGGAATCTGTGAAAATCAATCAGTGTTGATTTTAATTTGGATCTGCTGACAACTCATAGTAGAGTATATACGTATAAGCAGAAAGTTATTAAGGCAGAAATTCACTCAGAAATAAAATATTTAGTGCATTACAATGTAGAATGACAAAGCAATTATTTCAGCATTAAGATTGTGGTCTCACAATCCCTCCTAACCCATTAACAGCTGTGTTTGGGGTTCTTCCAGATGGGTTTAAAGTGGAGAAAGACAAACAAATTGTGATTGCAATTACTACACTTTTGGCACACAGACTTATTCTGCTAAACTGGAAGAACCCAAACTCTCCTCTTTTAAGTCAGTGGGAAACCGATGTGTTATACTATTTGAAATTGGAAAAAATCAAATACTCAGTTAGAGGATCTGTACATATTTTTTTCAAAACATGGCAGGATCTAATCAGTAATATTTTAAAATAAGCTCTTAAAGCACAGAGAAAGCAATTATTTCTGTATTTCTTTGTCTTCTGCATTCATCTCTATTGGCTTATTAAATTAAACGTATTAATTTAGGTATGTTTACAAGCCTTAAATTTTACGCCGTTTGCCTTGCTCTCTGGGGGTCGACTTGTTCTTAACTCAAGTATACTTTTTGTAAAAATTGATTGATTTGTATGGAATGATTGCAATAAAATTAATAAAACTTAAAAAAAAAATATTTGGAATATTTCTGATTGGAGGAATATTCATTTTATACACACTTTCACTATGCATTACACTTCTTCAATTATATTAGCATAATATAGTGTGGAATCTGTGAAAATCAATCAATGTTGATTTTAATTTGGAACTGCTGACAACTCATAGTGGGGCAGCGCAGTGGTAGCGCTGCTGCCTTGCAGTTAGGAGACCTGGGTTTGCTTCCCGGGTCCTCCCTGCGTGGAGTTTGCATGTTCTCCCTGTGTCTGTGTGGGTTTCCTCTGGGTACTCCGGTTTCCTCCCAACTCCAAAGACATGCAGGTTAGGTGGATTGGCGATTCTAAATTGTCCCTAATGAGTGCTTGGTGTGTGTTTGTGTGTGTCCTGTGGTGGGTTGGCACCCTGCCTGGGATGGGTTCCTGCCTTGCACCCTGTGTTGGCTGGGATTGGCTCCAGCAGACCCCTGTGTTCGGATTCAACGTGTTGGAAAATGGATGGATGGATGTCAACTCATAGTAAAGTATATACGTATAAGCAGAAAGTTATTAAGGCAGAAATAAAATATTTAGTGCATTACAATGTAGAATGACAAAGCAATTATTTCAGCACTAAGTTAACCTTGGAGAAAAAGAAAACTCTAGGAATTATTGTCTAACATAAACTTAAATTAGAACAGGCTACCATACCCCATCCACAACATTCCTACAATACATTGACACCTTTTGAGTGAACACATCTGTGAAACTGAAGTTCATTTTGTGTATTCTAATTATTTAATTTCCCAGCAGAAATATGCAGAATTAAAGGTGGTTCTTTAAAACAAGAATGGAGGGAGTGATCTTTTTATGCTCCTCTGTTAAAGAAATGGCAGGAAAGTGTCATATTGAAGAAAACATAAAGCTGAGATGATAGGGGGAAGCAATGTCCCCTGATTAGAGAATGGAAGCATTAGTTATTGGTTGCTTTAGGCAAAAACAATGTTGCCATCGGTCAATGCGTAATGAGGAACTTACAACTGATGAGCACTGTTGGCCCTAGATGAGTGTTTTCAATGTTTTTACTACAACAACAGCTCGACAGAATTATCAGGATTTACCTGCTCTATCAGGAATACACTTAGTTAGGATAATTGGTCTTCAGCCTTGTTTAAATGCTAAGGTAATGGGGCATCCCTCAAACTTGATAGCAAATCATTAGAGGCTTTAGCTTCCTGCAACTAGACATTTTGCCTCCGTTAGTAACTTGGAATTTGTCAGTTTATCCTTCGAATTATAAGAAAACCTATCTCTTGTCATTGTGATTATTATTGTGAATACCATCCGGCAGCTCTGGGATTGTAGTTATGGCTGTGGCCACCAAGAGACAGCACCACAAATTAGCTTTAGTACATCTGAGTAATTTCTTAACCACTTAAAACAGGCCAGAGAATGTGAGCATTGTAATCTCCAAAAACAAGAGCTGTGTTGCCATAAATTTTCACCGGTGAGTAGAAGAATGGCAAGGGTATGAAAAAAGAGATTTGGAAATGGAAGGTTAGTTGCATTTTTATCAAGGTGTTCTTAGGATAGCTGAGTTAAGTTAAGTGTATTCATTATTTGTACAGACAAAGCACGAACTTGTTCAAAAAGTTTGCTTCCATTATTTATGCTTATTTGCTTCTTTTTAATATGTATGGGTGTGTTTATGCCTGTTTATATTTCATCACATGACAGATGTAAAGTCAAAGTAAAGTAAACAGGTTAAAATATTTACTCATGTGGTATTTAGAATGTTTGAGTTAGACATGCTTCGCCATGTTATTCAAAATCTAATGGCTGCAGATTTAATTGCATTAGTGATAGGCATCGGGTGGATTGTTTATTGCGAGCTAGCTGTCGAGAGGAATAAGCTCCTTACTTTTCCACTGTTCTGTACCTTTTTTGGGTGGTGCTACTTGTAAACTGTAAATGTAAACCAAACTATGTATTGTATGTGTGTCTGTCTGGAGCAGATACTACAATAAAACAATTCAGAGTGGATTCTAAAATAGGAAGGGAGCATCAGCATGGATTTTGTTCAGTTTCTAACAGTTTGCTAGAATAGGGTGCGCAGCGTGTGTTCCTGTGTATATAAAAATTATGAAAGGCATTAACTGTGGGTTTTCAGATTAGTAAAAGTAAATAGAGTGTCATTTTTCTCAGTCCATCTGTCTATTTTTAAATTCGTTTAGACTGAGTCAGGATCAGTCCTGGAAAGAATGACAGTGCAAGGTCCACCATTATTATTATTACTGTTACTATTATTATTAGTATTAGTAGTAGTATCCGTATTATTAAACTAACATGTGTGTCTCTGGTATGTAACAGGTAAACTGGAGCACCCAGATAAAAAAGTATGTAAACACAGAGAGAACATGCAAACTATACACAAAGTAGGACAAGACTGGCTTTTGGAGCGGAGTGGCAGCAGCATTAACAGCTATGCCACTAGGTTGCACCTGTTTCAGTCTACAGTCTGTCCAATCTATTCTGTCTAGAGGAAGTCTATTTTTAATTACAGCATCTGGTGAAAGAGTACAGTAGTTATTTACATTAAATAAGCCCCTTAAAATCGATTGTATAAAACATAACCTGGTTCCATTTGTATCCAGTGCTGCCAGGACTGCCTTCAGCTACCCATGACTCTCAAATTGATTATGGAGGTGTGAAAATGGATGGAGGAATATAAATAAAAAATCGTCTGTACATGTAAACTAGCATTTTCATATCCATGTTGTTCTAAATCAACATATCAGCACATTTTTGAACAGTAGGAGGAAAGGCTGAAGGCTGTACACAGATGCTGTCACAATGGGGAAGTGAATCAGGGTCCAAGTACTAGATACTGAGGTACTAGTGCTACTTACCAAGCCATGAAGTAATCCATAATCCATCGATTTATCCTAACTGTCTCTTCTTCTAACCATCTTATCTGTTTTAGGGTTGTGAGCATCCATAGGCTATCCAAGCAGCACTGCACGATACAGGAACCGAACCTAGGGAGAGCGACAATCACTGTATTGTCATCACCATCATTATTACTATTATATTACTGAAACCAGGTAAGTAGCATATATTCTTTGAACCCGCATTATAAATTGAATTGAAATCTCCAAATTCAGTAATGCACAGTTAATTAACTAAAAATTACTTTTAAGTTACTTTTCTCAATTAAGAAGTTTTTATATAGCTTTATTTATGGGGCTACATAAAGGCATTATCTCAAAAATGATACTTTATTTCGCAACAGCTACTGCAGTTTCGTCACAGAGTGCTTTAAACTTTCACCCATTCACCAGTTGCCTGAACCTACATTTTCCATTACAGGATCACTACAAACCAGTGCTTGACAAGACCGAAACCAGACATAAATGAAATGCCAGCCTTGTTACAGAATGATACAAACCTTTTCCAAGTAAATTGAGATTTAAATTCACTGCTGTCATTTTTCAACAGTTTATGTGCAAAATGTACTTTACCAGATGGAGCTGATTTACAAAGGTGTATGTATTGTAAAGAAAACCTGTTGCTATTTCCCAATATTATTACAATATTTATGAAAGCTGTAATTGGTTTACTTTCTGTATGGTTATACTGTGGTGAAGTTAAAGGTTAATTATTTGTGTGACACCTATGTATTATTTCACCTCTTATGCCAAACTCCTTATATACTCAGCAAAAAAAGAAACGTCCCTTTTTCAGGACTGTGTATTTCAACAATAATGTTTTAAAAATCCAAATAACTTTACAGATCTTCATTGTAAATTGTTTAAACAATGTTTTCCATGCATGTTCAATTAACCATAATCAATTAATTAACATGCACCAGTGGAATGGTCGTTAAGACCTTAACAGCTTACAGAAAGTAGGCATTTAAGGTCACAGTTCTAAAAATGCAGGACACTAAAGAGACTTGTCTACCGACTGTGAAAAACACCCAAAGAAAGATGCCCAGGGTCCCTGCTCATCTGCGTGAACGTGCATTAGGCATGCTGCAGGGAGGCATGAGGACTGCTGATGTGGCTAGGGCAATAAATTGCCATGTCCACACTGTGAGACGCCTAAGACAGCGCTACAGGGAGACAGGAAGGACAGCTGATCATCCTCGCAGTGGAAGACCACGTGTAACAACACCTGCACAGGATCGGCACATCCGAATATCGCACCTGCGTGACAGGTACAGGATGGCCACAACAACTGCCCGAGTCACACCAGGAACACACAATCCCTCCATCAGTGCTCAGACTGTCCGCAATAGGCTGAGAGAGGCTGGACTAAGGGCTTGCAGGCCTGTTGTAAGGCAGGTCCTTACCAGACATCACCAGCAACAACGCCGCCTATGGGCACAAACCCACCTTCGCTGGACCAGACAGGAGTGGCAAAAAGTGCGTGAGTTTCTGCATGACAGCAATGTCAGCGTTCTGCCATGGCCAGCGAAGAGCCCAGATCTCAATCCCATTGAGCACGTCTGGGACCTGTTGGATCGCAGGGTGAGGGCTAGGGCCATTCCCCCAAGTAATGTCCAGGAACTTGCAGGTGCCTTGGTGGAAGAATGGGGTAACATCTCACAGCAAGAACTGACAAATCTGGTCCAGTCCATGAGGAGGAGATGCACTGCAGTACTTCAAGCAGCTGGTGGCCACACCAGATACTGACTGGTACTTTTGATTTTGAGCCTCCCTTCATTCAGGGACACATTGTGAAACATTTTTAGTTTATGTCTTATGGTGTTGACTCTTTTAGTGTTCATACAAATATTTACACATTAAGTCTACTGAAAGTAAAAACAGTTGAAAGTCAGGGGACGTTTCTTTTTTTGCTGAGTATATATTAAAATATAAAACTGTGCTTACTCTTTCACAGTATTTCCTTTTGAGAAATAAATAGACATTTTGATATGCATACAGTATAAATCCGCCACACCATACAAGAACAATTGACATTTGCTCAAAACTATTTAAATACTTAAAGGAATTCTCCACATAAAAATTACTTATTATATGTTACTTAGCCCATGTAATTTGTATTGGTGACCGAGAGACATTTTTAATCTCATACTTTCAGGCAGAACACGAGAAAACAGTTTATGATACAATGGAAAGTAATGGTGAGCTGTTCTGTCCAATAGTAGAGAATGTGAAAAATGTTTGTGGAAAAAAGAAAAACAATTCTCATGTAAGTTATGTGACATAATCAACATGTCCATTATCTGTGTATTTGCTCAAAATGTGCAAAATACATGCATTTGTTGCTAAAATATTATTAATACTTACTCTTTAAAATTCAGCCTGTAAGATTCAGGAGATACAGGGGTCCTGTCTTCAATGCAAAAGCACAGTATTATGGGAATGCATCTTTCCTTTTTACATTGTATGCCAAGTTTTCCAGAAGTAAGTATTAATATATTTGTTTTAAATGTGCATGTTTTGTATGTTTTCAGCATATGAATGGGTAACAGACTCGTACATTATGTGGCAGGTGCTATGTAAGAATTGTTTGGTTTTTTTTTGGTGGTCTTTTTGAATATCATTGGACCGTATGGATCACCACTACATTTCATTAAAACATAAACTGTTTCCTGTTGTTCTGCATGAAAACATGAGATTAAAACTTTTTCTTGGCCACCAATACAAATTACATAGGGTAAGTAACATATAAAATAATTAGTATTATAACTACATTCTAAATAACATTCTAAAATTCACTTAGTTCAATCCGAGGGAAAGGGGTAATTGTTTTAACTAAATATCATTAACATTAATTATCTCCAACATGTAGACATGTCACATGGTTATACTATACCTTAAAATCATTTTTTACAACTAGGAGCACAGGCAACACCATAAACAAAATGAAGAGGAACTCTTTCAGGGGAGCACCAGAAGCACTGTAATGGAGACACACCCAAGAAGGGCAATCTTCCATAAGTATCTGGATGATTGTGCAGCCCAGTGAGGTCCACAAGAGAAACTGGATCTCCTCTTCTAGTCAGATGATCCAAGACCAGAATAAAAATGAAAATAAAGCAGCAAAGTTCAGTTCACTTCTGTCAGTAAGTCAGTGAGGAATTCCACTTATGACCAGTGCAGAGGTCACTTTGAAATATATAAATCTATAATTTAACATTCTGAAGCCCATTTAATTCAATTCAGGGTGACAGAGAGTTGAAGCCTTTCCCAGGAGGACTGAGAGCATGTCAGGAAACAGCCCTGGACAAGGCACCAGCTCTTTATAAGACCTACCTGTGAGCATGTATAGATATACAAACACATATATGCATCTGTACAGTATGCTGTTAATCTATTTGTAATCTAAAACAATGACAACCCAACATTGTTACTTTAGACATACATTTTCAACAGTTATTACATACAATATATGTATGTTTTCAATAAAACATTGATTTCTAGTCTATTCATCTGTAATTAGAATTATATAATTATACAACAGATGCTAAATAACCTGAGCTATAGCTCATAAAGTAAACCAGTGAAATACTGACATCCATGTTCAGGAGTATAAAGTTTATAAATACTGATCCATATGCGAGTCTGCTTTTGGAGAGATTATATAAACATTGCGCTCTGTCTGGTAATTGATACCAAATGCTGTTTGACAATGCTTTTCACTGCAGACACTTCACATGCCTACAGAGCATATCTGAACTGTTGGATGGTGAGCAGAATGCCACAACAGCTCAACACTTGTTACATAGGATTTTACACTGCATTTATTTGTTAGACAAGATTACAGTCTACAAAGCTACCTGTAACTTGTTCTTGTAATCTTTCTTAAGGACCATGTTATTGTAATAGGGAAAAGATCAAAAACTACTTGTAAAATAAAAAATATAAATTATTTTTAAAGTTCATGCACTTTTTTCTTCTTCCACACATACATAAATAAAAACTTTTAGAGGATGATGAAAATTATACAAGAACAAAGAACACCCTACACGCAGTAATAAAATAAAAAAATAAAAATCAAACATAAATGGTACAGCGCAGGTTTAAGGCAGGAAACCTCCTGTACTCTCCCAGATCCATGGTAAAATTTTAAAAAATGCATATATAGCTAGTAATCAGGTGGTGAGATTCCTTAGCAATATAAACAATGGCATAAATATTTTGTGATTTATTAAAACTAAAACTGCAAATGTTATGAGATAGCAGTGTTAAGGCAAATCTGCTAAATTTTCTATTGTGGACAACTAAATTTCTATCTATCTATCTATCTATCTATCTATCTATCTATCTATCTATCT
>JANRMT010062829.1:16672531-16691140 GCA_026402145.1 Polypterus bichir lapradei
ATAGATAGATAGATAGATAGATAGATAGATAGATAGATAGATAGATAGATATTTAATTGTTTATACTGTATTCGTCCCCAAGGGGAAATTAAAATTTTACAGAAGCTCCAAAAATAAATAAAAACATCTGGCTTGAATTACAGAGGGCTGCTAAAGTCAATACAGGTTTTAGGAGGCAGTAACATGAGGGCAGACCTGCTTGCATTATGCTACAGGCTTATATATAAAGGCATTAATACATGTGGGTGGCACAGTGGTAGCGCTCCCATGTTCTCCTTGTGCCTGTGTGGGTTTCCTCTGGGTGTTCCGGTTTTCTCCCACACTCCAAAGACATGCATGTTAGGTGCATTGGCAATCCTAAATTGTGCTTGGTGTGTGTGTGCCCTGCGGTGGGCTGGTGTGCTGGCTGGGATTTGCTCCAGCAGACCCCCGTGACCTTGTGTTAGGATATAGTGGGTTGGACAATGACTGACTGACTGACATTAATCCATTAAAAAGATTTGACTCCTTCTTTGAAGTCACCAGTATTACGAATGATTCATCAAAAAGATATCGGTACAGAGTGAATCATTCCTGTTGCTGTGTTGGCCAGGATGATATAACTTACTTTCCCGGGCAGTGACATGAACAAATTCAGTCCACAGTTCAAAGCCAGCACTGCACGGTCACAAAAATCTCCAGCCCTCCTTCTTTTTTCCCTCAGTCTTATGAAACCTGTCCAGCATTAAAATATTGACTATAGTTTGTATAGTTCCCTGCAGTACCCAAATTTGCCCTAACTCAGTATGGGATATAACAGATCAAACAACTTATATGAAAGCAACTGAACATATCTCATTATATGAATTCAGCACAGGACTGAATCCTTTCCACCTTATTTTAGTCTTCACTCCAGATCGTCGCTTCTTTCATCTCCACACGAACATGTAACTTTTATCCTTGCCATGGATTTTCACCCTTTTTATTTCTGGACAAACAGCTTTTCCAACAGGGTGTAACAGGGCAGTTTAGGGGAGGGTGATGGTAGTGCTAACAGGTAAATATGGGAATGTTTAATATATCTCACTTTACATTTTTTTAGAGGCTTTTAAATTCTCTAATGTTACAGACGTAGGCAGCAATCAGATCTTTTACGCTCACTGTGTGACATTTCTCAGGTTCGCAGCTTGTCTGAGAAGCAGTTGAAATGGGTCTGTGTTGACAGCAGCATCTCTTCACTTTAGTTTAAAAATTCATCCAAAAATTTATGATAACAAGCCAGAGGCCAAATCTTAACATTACTAATTAATAACATTAATTAATTACATTAAAACCATTAATAACTGTAAATAAAATTTAAAAAAGAGAAAGAGAGTTTCTGTAAAGGCTGCTCTGGTGCTGCACCCAGAAGTTGATTACTGCATATGATTTATATCAGTTCATTTATATTACCTTTAAATGAAAAAAGATGCAGAGACAGACCCAAGATTGTTTATGTCTCTCAACTAAGCTGAGAGTATGATCCGAGAAGAGATGGAAAAAGGTGTTAGGCATTGGATGGCCTGGACATCAGCAGCCGTATGATGCCACTTCCACCTTTACTAGGTAAATGAGTAAAATGTATTTATGAGTATCAATCAGTATAAAACATACATAACATTCTAAAATCTGCTTCATCTACTTCAAGGTCACAGGGAACTGCAGCCTATCCCAGCAGCATCAGGTACAAAGTAAGAACCATCTCTGAATGATAAGCCAGTACGTCATCAGTTCACTGATACACACACCCACAGGGGGCCAATTTAAAGTTGTCCAATAATTTAACCAACATGTGTTTAGGGATGTGGGAGGAAAACTAGAGTACCCAGAGGAAAGGCCAAACAGCCCTAGGAGCAACATGCAGACTCCCCACAGACAATGAATGTTCATGGGATTCAGATGCAGGAATAAATGTTTTGAATTTTAATTTTTCTTAAACTAACTTATACTGATAATGTGTGACCAGGAAGGTAAAACAATAAAGGTGAAAAGGAACATTATTGCTATTTTATCCTACCATTCTCAAACCTGCTTATTGCCATTCAGGGTATTTATTTAGTACAGTATATATGTATTTGGATATGGGATATGTGCATGGTCTGGAAAAGTCATAAACCATGAAAGTAGCTTCAAAAAAAATTTAATGTGGAACAAAGGCAGAATCCTTTACATAAAAACATTTTGAAACACTTTATGCTTAAATTTTAGTGGTACGAAACTAATAAATATTTCATAATAGAAATATCTAACTTTCATAAATGCTGGAAAAGCCCACACTGACACTTTATTGGCCTTTCTAGTTCCAAACATGAGTTCCACCTTTATGTGACTGTCATCTAGTCCTTCTGTCCTTGGCAACTCACTGCTAGCGGGTCAGGTCCAACTAAATTCTATTTTGTTAAGAAAATTACATCAAACAACTAACTTTGTCAAATTTCAAGGAACTAAAAAGTACTGTTATATTTTTAAACAAATTTTGTCAACCAGGTATTTTGTTTAACTCCACAAAGTAAAAGTAAAATATACATATTCAAATTTTGTAATAAGCCATATCATTCTGTGGGCCACTAATCAAGAATCAACAGTTGTGGTTTTATTTACTGTATAAATTAAGAACTGCACTGAGGCCATAATGTAATGCTTTCAACTTGAATACAATGTTTACAAAACACAATGCTTTAAGAAAAAAAAAGTTATTCTGCAAAATTTATAAAAGTGGCCAAATCTGACAAAGCGGCCTAACTAAGTTTTAAAATAAAGCTATAGAATATGGAAAGGCTTCTGTATAGACAAACTTTCCAATGTAAGCGTGCTTTTCCTACCATATGGTTAAACATCCTCTTGGCAAAATGTACAGAAAGGGTTTGTTTTTTTTTATTTTCTATTTTATCGAATTTATTAAAAGAAAATAACATTCCACACAAGCAAGTCAACTTGACAAAACTAAATTCAATTCAACGCCCCCACAGCCAGAGTAAAACTTTAAGAGTAGAAAAAAAGGAAAGATTTTAATATTGAAAAAAATAGTAATGCAAAAATATGGAAACTTCAGGCAATAACTGAGGGTCAGACTCTACCTAAATACAAAATGAGTATTGATTATTACATAGTAACCAAAATAGTAAAGCTTTGAATAACAGAAATAACAAATACAGTTTGTTCTATCACTTTAGACACTATTTCAGTTAACTCTATGGAAACATTTGGCACAAGCTCTGGATGACATTATTGGTTCACCATTCTCTAGATAGCTGGATGGTAAAAGAATGTTGACTAGATCATGCACCACTCAGTAAATGGAACAGAATAATGAAGAGTTGGATGCTGCATTTTCTATTGGTAAACCAAATACCACAGATTTTGTGAAAACAATAACAGACGGCATGTTAAGCACATCTGTATTGATGTATTAATTATGAAACAGCCCCTCACACAGACAGACGTTCCAGCGCTGCTCTGCGTTGTTCTACCCCTGCAGCTTACCATCTGGAGATGTCCTATCCAACTCAAAATATGAAAAAGCTCAATTAGTGTCTATATGCTCGATCTACTTGCTACAAAACTTCCACTGAAGGACTATTAGAGTGGAATCAAACATAACGTATCTTGCATACAGCATTTTAATTCACAGATCAAAAAGTGGGCTGTACTGATGAGTGTGATTTATAGCTGCCTGACAATTTATCTTTCAGACAGGAACAGTTTCAAAGTGATACAAGTAAAAAGCAGAAAAGTGGCAAAACGTCTGTAAGGTGATTCAAACATTACAATCTGTTAAATAATAATAATAATAATAATAATAATAATAATAATAATAATTAAGCACAAGGCAGGAACTAACTCTTGGTAAGTCCATTTTTGGGTAAGCTCAAAGACATTTCCGTTTCCTCAATCAATCAGACTAAGACACACACCTTTGACATTTGGGAGGACCATGGACTATCCAGTGAAAATGAAAAACATTCACGCAGATTTGACTAGACCAGGATTTGAACTCAGAATTGTCAATATTGTTATTTCAAATTTGCTTTTTTGCAGCATTTTGTGATTTGAATATACTAATTCATCTTGGAGTACTTCACAATTTGGATAGAAGGCTCATAAATTGTTATTTTGTTGATAGGTTCTCACTGATTTTCTTTTTCCTTGCACAATAATTGTATTCTTCATGAGAGTATTTGAATCCTACAAGATGCTCCATACTTTGTGAGTGTTGCCATTACCTAACCCTAGAGGGTTATAGCATGTGCCTCAAGTAGCACAGAAAGGCTTTTACCTCATTTTAAATTTATTCAATCACAGTCAACATTTCTGACTAGTCCAAATTCACAAATTTTAAATTATAACTCATGTGACACTTAGGAGATATGTGATGCCAAATCTTCACTCTCTTTATTTCTGCATTTCTAATTTGAGAATGTAACCTTGGTGTTGTTGTTAATAATACAGTTTTATGCCTTTAGTTTGTTGTGAAATGAGCTACATAAAAAGTTAATTGATTTTTTATCAATGTATACATTATTTTTCTTTTAAACAGCATTCTGAACAGTAGGTTTAAAATGACAGAGAGAAGTTACTTTTCTGTATGGACCTCAGAGTTCACTATGGTTAAGATCTGAGTAGGTATGCATGTTATTCTTTACACATCTTGTTACATGTTAAATGTTTCCTTTGTGCCTTGTTGTAGTATAACAGATAAACACAAGTCAATTTTCAGCCTCAGGGCTACAAAATAAGTTATTCTATTTTTATATTTGCCATAAAGATGAAGAAATAGGGGAAATTAGTACATATTAAATCAAGTCTAAATTTGCAGACAATATAAACTATTTTTATTCAACGTTTTGATACTGTTAAGCTTGTATGATATCCACTAGTGCATTTTATTTATTTTATGCTTGTTGCCTCTGCTGTTTTGATGCACTATTATTGTTTTTCTGATTCATAAAAAATATGCATTGAGCTGAAAGTCATTTTGAGGAAATAAATAAGATCCATTGCATAAGATAAACTTACATATACAGGATCTTTTTTTAAATATCATTGCCCTCAGCCAAGTGTCTGGTGCTTAGGACAAGCTGCAATCATTATGAAGAATCACTTGATAGGAACTGTTGGCCCTCGGAAGGGAAACAAAGGCAGTTAAGAGAGATGAAATGAAGAACTTAAAAGGGCAAAAAAGCCAAGGTAACACAAGTGGAGATGAAATTCAGAAGTGGGCCAAGCTCAGAAAATTTCACTTTCTCTTTTTTTTTCATCTGATTGCTTTTAGAAATCAGAGGGATTGAAACACGACAAATAACCCATAAAATTAAAATTAAGTGTGTCTAAAGAAAGCAAACTTTACAGATGTGTTCATTTGAAAAGTAGGTCAAGTAAATGTAAGGACACTGAATTCTATGAGCACTTTAAACACTTTCTTTAAAAGACTCTGACTGGTTCTTTATCGGTATCACAGCAATTTAAGACATTTGTGATTAATGTTAAAACATTTTCAATATTCTGAAACAAAATCCTTTGGCAGAATTAGGCATCGTAACTTGGCAGCATGGCATGCCTTATATTTAATAGCCAGGTGGCACTGCAACATATTGACGTATTTCCTGGAATTGTTAAGAGTCATTTTTCCGACCAGCCAGGTACAGACAGAGTCATATGCCCATTTTTGTACAGAGATCAGGAATATTTGTGTTTCATAATTTGTTAGCTGAATTTTTTCAAAGACTTTCTTCACTATCATAAGTATATCAAAAGCTTTGGTTTTATAAAGAAAAAAAAAAAACAACTTTGGACACAAGTGCTGCCGCTTGCTTTTCCCCACAGTCCTCATTAGAAAAAAGCTGCTTCCAATTAGATGCAATCCACGCGCCAAATCAATCTTTCTCTTGTGCCCTCTTTCTTTGATTACTTTTGAAAATATTTATATTTCCTAATAACTTGAATTTTGTCTTACGGCCAATGATTAAATGCAGACGAAAAGCAGTGAAAGAATAGAAAGCAAATAAATAAATAAATGCATACAAATACATAAATAAAACTGGAAAATAATAACCACTTTACTTGGTCGCCCGCCCCCCCCCCCAATTTTGTACAGCAATGGAAATTTGGCAGTTTGAACTTGTAAAAATGTCAGGTTCATTTCTCTAATAAAGAAAGATTTAGTGGGGCCTCTTATGAACAAATGCAACTTTCTTTATGTATTTTGTTTCTTAGGCACTGCAAAAGTAATTCCAAGAAAACATTTTTTGGTTCTATTAACTTCTTGTAGCCAGCAATGTTCAAATTACGATACTGTCAATATACAGGCAATTGGAACTTGTGAAACAAAGTAAATTTCTTTTGTAGATGACTTTCTCTGCTGAACCATTGAGTTACGTTGAAACAGAATTAGAATAAATGGGTAACAGCAAGAAAAAATACATACTGTCTGTGGCAGGCTTGGTAAACTCTGACTCTGGTTGCTTTCGTTTCCCAGCAGCCTGCTGAAGGAAATGGAGGATGTATGAATTAGCCAGGGCTACCTGTCACATAAAGAAAAAGAAGGAAAATGGGAGCAATTAGATTCAAAAGACTTGATGAGATAAAAAAAGCCTGATCAATTAGCAATTTGTACGAAAACCAATTAACAAATGTTATCTAAGTTTGTACTTATGAATCTTTAATCAGTATGGGTGGATACATGTAATATTCTGTTTTACAAAGTCATAATATAAATTGTTGGCTCTCTGGATTTTTTAAATAAATAATTGATAAGAAACAAATCGTGTAATGTAGATACCACAGGAGAAAGCTTTCACTTTTGTGTCTCCAATGTGACAGAGATCTAATCAAGAGTTCATTTGAATTTTACAGACACAGTTGTACAGTATATGCACAATTACCATTAAAGCCTATAAACTTGAAGTAAGGAAGAGATATAGAGAGAAAAGGCAGAAGATAATTATTCTCCTCTACTACAGTGTGACATCCTCAAGAGGTGACTTCTGTGAAATGAAATGAGACCCAGAGTCCCCAGGGGGAGTCCCATAGCACAGGTGGCATATTGAATAAAAGGGTTGAGCTAGTGTCTTAAATGAATTAATAAAGTAGAGGCATTAGTCCAGAAAGCACCTCTGAAGAGCAATGAAGAAAGCGAGTGGCTGTTCTCATTACAAAATTCAAGAAACACAATAAGTGTAAACAAAGTGAAGAACATTGTTGTGGGTATCTTTTTAATAAGTATTTAGAGTTAGATACCCTGAAATCTTGCATATTTCTAGTTTTGTGTATGACAGCTCCCTATGAAAAATGTCCACCTTCTCAACCAGTTGTATCTCGAGCAGACTACTGCTGTCTATCCAGCTCCTTAATGTCATCAGAGCTTTTTCAAAGAACTGTGTTCTGAGGGAGAAGTCTGCTATGCTCTGCTTTCCATATGTCAAGAATCATGTCTGTTCCTAAACCCAACCACACCCTTCCTTGTAACAAGCTTTTCCTCACCAAAGGCCTATTTTGATTTTTTTTTTCTCTTTGTCAGTTCTTTAATTTCTCAGGATGCCTCCTGAGCTTTGAATCTTTTGCTCATCTTTTGAACTCTGCCTCGCTTGCCCTTTCTGTTGTGATTTTTCCTTTATTTTTGCACTCTGGCCTTTCCATGGTTCTTCTCTCTCTTCAGTTGCCTGCCTATGTGTAGTTGGAAACTGCCTTGAAGTTATCTCACTGTCAGACAACCTTAGCTATTTTGTTCACTTTGGGGTGGACCCCTTTCACTCTTCCTGATGCTCAAATCACATAAGGGCTATTGAGTAAAGAGTAGAATTATTCAGCATTGTGCTTAATGCACAGAATAACACCATTCTGACATACAGTAACAAAATAAAAATAATGATTTGATAATCCATTTATAAAACACCACCACTCAGAAATGATACATTACCAAAAGTGAATGATCTCCTGTTTTTAATACTTGAAGTGTAGTATTATCTCTATGTTGTATTTACTCTCTGAAAGACAAGAATTACTGGATTTTGATGGCTTAGCTTGCAGTGAGGTCCTGATACAGCAAACGTGCAAGATCTGTTCCTGTAGCTTGCATTAGATATATTAAATAAAAGTTAATAAATATATTACAATCATGTACTGGAGGCCTGTTAAGATTAAATCTTGCATGCATTATTGCATAAGTTGAGTCACTCCCCTGACATTATCTGAGAATACAGTAGCACATACATGAATTATCAATTATTAAATTATCATCTAATGGCAACAAATAACTGACAAACTCATTTCAATAAAAATGCTACTTCCAGTTGGATTTGATGCTTTTGAAAGGTATTTCACCATATCTAACTACCTCATTTCAGTGTTATTAGGGCCAGAATTTAATTTTTCCATATCATCTGTGGTAACCTATTGGTACACTGTTTAAGGACATTTTCTCACAACTCCCGAGGCCCATGTTTGAGTCTTGGCCTGGTGACTTTTCACTTTACTTATTCCTACCATTTCTTTCTGGGCTTTTCCCCATACATTTTTTCACCTTTCTTCTACCCACATCCATATTGGCAAAATGGATGCAATTATGTGAGTATCAATGTGTATTTAGTGTGCCTTGTGTTTATCCTGATTTTGTTTTGAACCTGCAGCAACCAGGTTAGGATGCATATCCAGCAACACTGCAATGGACCAAGCAGATTAAGAGAAATGATAGATACATTTTTCTAGAGATCTGTATTCTTAAGTAATATAATAAAGGCACAGCAAATAACACCATTTAATTCCAAGGTATAGATCTTCAATACTCTTCTGTAATCCCTACATTTCCATGGATTCCCTTTTACAGTTTGAGGAAAAGCTATTAGGCTAACTGCTAAATCAACATGAACCCAGTATGTGAGTGTGAACTCTGATGAACTGCCGTCCTCTTCCTGGCTGTTCTGTGCCTTTCTCCTGTTGTGGGTGGGTTTGTTTTTGACTCTCAAACAGAAATTAGGGTTAGGAAATAAATAATTGCTTCTGTTACTTACTGTTTGGCCTGTTTATTTGCTTTTTACAACATACTGTATATAACATATATTGTGCATGCAAACTGAAGTTATTTGAACATTTTTAGTTCTTATTTGTTTATCTGTCATTCCAATGAAGCCTGCCTCATTAGAATTTGATGGGCCATCATCTGGAATAACATTTGGCAGCTATTGTTACATTGTATTTCTATTAGATCTTTTCAGACTGTGCTAACTTAGACTAAAATGACAAAGTTCAGTCAGTCTGTAGTAAAATCTCCAAGGATAGCCTTCAGCTTTGGAATGAATCTAGTAGATCCTCCTGGATTTTCTTTAGTATCATTATTCCTCCTTTATGAAAGGTGTGTAGGAAGTTAAGGTTAGACATTTGAGCAGAGAAAAACAGTCTCATGTTCTTACAAAGGTGAGCAAATCTCCTGGCAAGACACCACCTTTTTTAAACCGTTTTTAAATGATGGAGGCTTGTTAATCCAGGGAGCTCCTATAGCTCTTTCTTTGTGTTAACACACTTCTCTTTCAGAATTCTTCTCATAAAGTTTTAAAACAAAACATTACTATGATCCTCTGCATTTTTTGTCACTTAGTTTAATATTTTTTGCTTCAACTCTTTCATGTTTACAAGTACTGTCTCCTTTTTGTAAGTGCTTGTTTCATCTCTATCCAGTTATGTTCAACTGCACTCTTATCTGTCCTGTGTGGCACCCAGAAGAAAATACAGTCTTTGCGTTCTAAACATGAGATATGGCCTCCTTATCACCTGTAGATATATTTCAATATACTATCTATGACATGCTTTAGTTACATAATTGTATAACTTTTTAGTTTGGAGTAGCTGCTGTGCATAATTGCTTTTTTGGCTGATTACTTTGCATTACTATGAAATATAGCATAGATTTTGGTGTTAATTCTTCTATTTGTATTTGGCTTTAACATGCAACCAAAGACTAAACATGTGTTCTTCATAATTTAGTGGTTTTCTTTGGGGAATAATCAGGTTTTTGGTTTGAATGTTGTATTAGAGGCTTTGGTGGAAGAGTAATTAGATCCATTATTATACCACAAATATGCAAAAAAAGCAACTAAGACCCACAGATGAAAATCATTTAATAAATGGTGTTTTTGGTTTTACTAATTTACATAACCTTAACAGTCTGGCTTATCAAGAATTCACATTTAGGAAACAAAGCAAAAAATGCTATAAGTATTATAATTCTAACTTGCTAATGAATAATACAGTATGCAAGTAGTAGTAAATATTCATATATTTTTAAGGATTCTTATTTTCCAGTTTTACATGGTGCATATGAAGAAGCAGCTAAATAAGCACAAATTAGCACACAGAATTAATACATGCTTTAGCTTTGTAGACTGTGGGTACAATTAAAAGTTAGGCTATGCATATTGTGAGGGAGACATAGTTTTTGCAATCGCAATTGCAGCATATTTCATTCAAATCTTCCTGTTTAGCACTACAGTGTAATGGTGCGTTACAGTTGGGAAGTATAAGCAACAAAAGATCAGAAGCCCCGTCTGGCTTATTCAAATTTAATATACAGTGTCAGTGAAAATGAACAGTGTATTATATACTGGTATACATACAGGATATAATGTATCATCAATCCTAGGGCACACTGTTCTAAAGAATTGAAAACACAGTTCCAATTGGAATATATTTTTATACTGTATATATAGTGCAATTGAATGATGTTCCATATACTGTTATTCATACAGGATATGATATATCATCAGTCCTTGGACACACTGCTGTGAAGAGCTGAAAACACAGTTCTCATTGGAATAGAGGTATACTATACTGTATAAATAATATTTTAATAAAGAGTGGAATGTTTCACTAGGAATGGAATGGTGATGTAGAGGTTAGTGCAGCTGCCATAGAGTTTATATTGTGTGCAAGTTTGCTCCATCTGTGTCTGCATGGTTTTTCCCATGGGACTTAGGTTTTCTTGCTGTATCTCAAAGATGTGTGGGATAGGTTGATTGATAAATTTAAACTAACCTGGTATGGGAATACATCCATAAACACTCCCTGAAGATGGATTGGTTCCCTATCCTTCTGTATTTGTGATACTGGAAAAAACAGATTTCAGCCTCCCTCAACCTTGTGGATTCAGTAATGGGTGGATGGATGTTTCACTGATCATGTATGAGTTTTGCCTTAAAGCAGTATTTGTACAAAGCTGTACTGTATATCCAAGAAAAATGCATTAAGGAAATGTACCAATTTTAGAACCCATATGGTCTTGTTATATATATAACTACTGTAATAGTATGAATTTACCTGGCTGCACTATTTTTTATCAGATGTTCTTTTGAGAGATTCACCAACACGCCAAGATTTAAAAACATATTAACCTCATTTGACATAACTACAAACCTAGCCTTATCTAAAATGTTTATGGAATCCTCCAGCAGTATGAACAAGTTACAGATTTCAAAGATTGTGCTGATTCTTAGCATAGATCAAAACAAAAAGATAAGATAGCAATAATAAATTAGGGCTAAACAAATGGAGAAGCAGGTACAGTAAAGAATACTTATCTCCTTCAAGTGCTTTATTGCATATTATTTGGTGTTACAGTTTAATCTTACTGTATTTACAGTACTATATAGTGCACAGGATTAATAAGAATAATAATACATTCAGTAATTTCTTTTAGAACAAATTAACGTTGTATTTGTACAAAACTGCATAGAATCAGGATGATTGTTTCTTGTGCTTGATTTGATCATTACTAACAGAAAATTTAAAAATAGGGAAGGGTGTAAGTTCTCCAAATATAGTTTCTTGTGGGAGTCAAGAGGTTTGCTAATAATCTACATGATTATTACAATTTAATCATCATACAGTGACATACAAAGGACCCAAAAAATATTTGCTAAAGCTGCTGTACATTGGTGTGTTTAATAAACATTTCACCTTTTCTAAAATAAAAATATATGTGAAAGATTAAATGATTCCATGTTCTTTTTTTCTCTCACCTAACACTCCAAGGAAGGGAATGCAACATTGTACAATGGAGTAGGGTTTCCCAAAATTTGGTTTCATTTGATTAAATGTCTAATGACCCTGATTGTCTGATAACTAAGCATTTGCCTGTAATTTATCTTGTGGCTGAGTATAAATTTACAGCAAAGCAGTGCTTTCCCAACACTGACAAGACCTATTAATCTTCTTCAGACACATTTCAATAGATGGCTACATCTGCACTGTGTGACGCCTAATGTCTCAACTCCCTGACGTGCAGGGAAACTGAGAAACTGGATTCAGGATTTGTGTGTTCTGTCAGTATACTTGAAAATAACCATGATAATAATACATATATTTTAAAGCTATGGTCACCACGTGGATTATACCAATTATTTAAAATTACAGCATAAAACATTCCAAACTTGTAATTCACGCATCACTTTTTGTAATTTGCAGTAATGTTGACTTTTGAAAAATTAATATTTCTTTGAAATACCTTATGCTTATACTAGTATAGGTTACAGAATTTTCTATATGGCTACACTAAAAGTTGTGTATTTGGCCACCATCTTATTAAATAATTAATGCATTATCTGATATGACTGCATGCTTTATGATGCTTTATACAGGTAATGATATTGACAGGCAATTGTTTTCATTGTAGGCTTTAAAGAAGATAAACACTAGAGACTTACTGTACTTCAGCATAGTGCTTCACTACCAAATCACTTGGAGTCACCCTGGTTCTTCATGTTCCGTTCTCCAGAAGAGGAAGTGTAACCCATGTGCAGTCCTTAGCAAGCTGTGTCTGAAGGCTTCATTCCAACAAAGCTCTTATTCAGCATGTAATTAGTTTCTCTCATTGTTATTGTGCTTAAAAGAGAAAGTCGGTAGTTTACCGATACATTTTACCTCACGCTCACATCTTTCTCAGTTCATCACAATCTATGTAATTGGTAAAATCAATTTGGAAAGGATGAACAATATCAGGTCATCTGTTCAAGATACATATACTGTAGTGAGACTATACATATCAGTATGATATGAAACCAAAACACAGATCTCAGAATTCAGTATTTTTTACATTCCAAGCAGGTAGCAGAGACAGTTGAATAATCTATTTAAGCGCACATTTAAATTCAAAGCACCAATTAGACTTTGAATAAGACATCTTTCAGAATTAGAACAAGCAAACTCAGTTGCTTTCACTGACAGGAATTGTGAATGTTTTATTCAGTGGCTCAGACATATAAAATCTGGAAATTTAAATAAGTAAAAAAAAAAAAAAAATTCTCTTGTCCGCCTTGTACTATGGACTTCAGAGTATTATGTGTGGTTTGAGACAATACAAACTGAAATCCCAGCACAGCCATTTGTTTCCTGTGTGTCCTTGAGCAAAGTCAACGAATCTCCTTATGTACTGTATGTTTAGACCTTCAATCAATTATGTAGTATGTTTCTAAGCTTTTTCCAATTCAAATTTACCATACATCATTTACTTGTTTTGTGATTAGTAATTCTAACAACTTTTTAGTGTTATGCATGAGATTTGAAAATGAAACTAGATACACTTCACAAATTGTTTATGCTAAGAAAATGTATAGATTTTGGGTTTTGGTTAGTTACAAAATATTGAAAGAAGTCAAAATTTCCTTGTTAATATTAAAAACTGCTTTAAAAATAAGACTACCAATGTTCTAACCTCATACATAAAGAGATAAATTTGTCTAAACAAGATCCCATTTTTATATCCAAACTCCATGCATGACCACAATTAATTGAACCTGTCTATTTTAAAAGGTAAGGACTTTACAGTTGCAATCATTCGGAAAAACACTAATTAGTAAAATTACAAACTTCAAAATGTATCTAATAGACAGTTCCATTTCTTAAAACGTAGATATTCCTTTTCTGGGCTCATCTACCATCTCCCCATTTTTAAACTAGATTAATTCTGTTCAGGGATGCAAGGGTAGTCACTTCATATTGAATGTTTTTGACAGAAGACACTCAAACACACACTCATAACGGTTTATATTGGGACAGTTTAGAGCGGCAAGTAGACCTAACAAGCTGTCTGCTTGAGATGTATGAGAAAAACTTGAAGAAAAACTCACACAGACATTGGCAGTAACTGAGCTGAGATCCAAAGCCAGTCTCCTCGATTTGTGATGCCTTTAACTCCTTGCACTGACATATCACCTGGAGGAAGTATTAAATTTAGAATTATATATATATATAATACAAACATACATAAATGCATACAGTTTCAAACATGCTTAATAAAATTTAAGTTTGCATGGGGTCTGTCTCAGAAGCACTGTCCTGGTCTAAATGCCAATCCATTGCAGTGCACCCACAGGTACACAACCGTAATTGCTCACACTGTGTTTAATGCAATGTCACCAAATAAACAGAGTTGTACATCTTTGTGGATACAGGAGGAAACACTGAGAGCCCACAGAAAAATCCACACAGACACTGAGATGATGTAAGAACTCCATACAGACAATGACAAGAAATGAAAATTAAACCACTGGAGCTATAAGGCAGCAGTGCTTATTACTGTGGCTACTATATAATACAATTACACATAAGAATATGCTGTAACTTCTCTTGAGTATCCAAAAAGAAGATAAACAAAGCAAAGGTATACTGTATACTATGTAATAAAAATTATCTTAGAATGCCAATACTTAATAGATGTTAAATATGTTAAATGTTAAATATTGGAAATGTAACAGGGATGTTTGCAGAGAAATATATGAAAACGTTTCCAGCACTGAAAATGAATTTCAAGATGCACTTATTCCCCTCTTGAAAAGTTGCACTGGGTCAAACACAGTTCTCAGATCTCATCAAAAACTTAGCTAACACCCAAGTCGTGTACCCCACCACTAAAATGCAGGCCTTAGTATACCACCGCCTGTTCGGTTTTGGATTATTCTCTCATTAAGACCTGCATGACATTAAATTCTGGAATTTTCTGCACATTTTAGAAAAAAATAATTAAGTTTTATTTTAGGAAATCACAAAAGGACTTTTCAGTGACCTTAAATTATACTAGATAAAGACTGTTTATACCGTACAAGCTCTGTGCAGCAGGTATAAATAGAGAATAATATATTTCACTGCGTTCTGTAGTATAGTGTTGTAAATTGTAGTGCTGCCACATTTTTGTCAAAGTGCTGCTCATGCTTAAGAGGTAAAGGTATATAAAGTTTTCTATCAAAGCTAAGAACCCTTATAATGTATAAAGTGTTGGGCTTTAGTGAGTTCTTTTCAGAAAAAAAGCATGTTTATAACCTTTAACCAAGCACACCACAGTATTAATAATCATGATAAAACTTAGCTACATTTTGCCCTTATAGCTTTGGATTCTGTGGGATTCAGTCCCTGGCTTCATGTCTTGTTTGTATACCCGCCTTTTGCAATTCTGAATTAGCCCAGTGGAGGTGGTTGTGTGAGTGTACACCATGGGCTTGGTTTCTGCCTTGTGACCAATGCCATGTGGACACTCTTCAGCTCCCCTTGACCTTGAATTGTATTAAATGGGTTCATGAAATGGATGAATATAATCATTTTCTTGATTGTCTTTTACTTTAGTTGTAGAGCTGAAAATCTCCTTTTCATTTTCACATTCAATTGTTTTTGACCAAAGCAGGCAGCAAGGTTACAAACCTATCTAGAAACAAGCATATTAGCTAAACAACTTTGAAAAAAATCAAATAAAATAATAAAAAAAATTGTCTCCATACATTGTTTGGATTAGCTGTTTCTCCTCCAAACCAATAGCTATTCCCTTTTCCTTAATATTACTTTGTATTTAACTAATCCTCGGCCCATATTTAAATACTACTTAAAAATGTTTAAGGATTGTTTATCAATGATAAAAAAAACGTAATTGTCAGACTGTTTGTTATAAAAAATTAAATCTAGAGTAAAACAGTTATGACATAAAGATATTCTTGTTTAGTGTTTCCAGTTTATAAATAATGTGTTAGAATAATTTTGATATTGGAAGTGATTTTGTCTCAGAATTTCTTTTTTACAATAGATTATTACTATGTGAGTGTGTGTTTTTATATAGGGACATGCGAGAGAGAAATGCTTTTTTCCCATAGTAAAGACTGTAGGTGGAGGAGACGGCTTGCATCAGCCTAAAGACAAATCATTGAAACAAATTAATCCTTCGCCGTTTAAATTGACACTGTAATCCATCACCGGTGAATCGAACTCTGCGAGCTTTCTTGAGTCTGCTGCCGTGTTAGATTGGCCCTGGGGGCACACAGACTTTGAGGAGAAGGAAGGTCTAACCAACACTTTTACATTAGCACAAGATTCCCTTAAAGATGCAGTGTCTGCTTTCCAAAATCCATTCTGATTTTTTTTCTTCTTTAGATTCAGTTTTTTTGTTTGATAGATTAATTACAAACAAACCTTATCGTGACATGATTTAAAAAGTCTGAATAATATATAATATATATTGATGTGTTTCCAAAAAAGCATGACACTAAAATTATTAAAAGTTATGTATTAACTTGAGAAAGATATTAACGACATGTCTGCTATTTTGTTCCTGGTGAGACATAGCACAATATTTGTCAATTGAAAATACTTTTTACAAAATTAAAACATGATCCGTCACTCATAAGTATAAGGAAAATGTTTTGGGTTTCTTAACCTTAGTCCTATGACTAGTGAAACAGATCTGCTATCAGGCTGAAGAGATATGCATATGTCACAATAAAAATCTTATGCAGCAGTGTTTTGGAAAGTTGAGTTTTAAGTGTTAACAGATTACAAGCTACATAATCACTCAAGTGCAGTATTTCTAAAGAGGAGAATGTCCTATCTGTTTCAGCATTTTTATACTTAAATATATGAGATAGGAGTTACCCTTTAAATAAATAAAACCCATTCTTCATGGTAATTTCTGCAAAGTTTATATGTAAACATTTATAATTGAGTTTATTTTTGTAAATGGATCTTTATTGATGGTGCTTATTTTGCAGAAAGTCTACGCTTCAAACAAGAGAGCATCCTACATGTCTGAGCCTTGCACTACAGTGGCATCTCTGCTTTGAAGGCATGTAAGCAGTTTAGTTTTTTTTTTTCTTTCTTTTTTTCTTTTGCAGTTTGCTTGTTCAAGCACACTGAAATGTTGGTATGTAAAACATATAATAATAATAATTTTATACTATGAAATTAAAATCCAGCACTGTCACCATAATAACAGCTTATAAAACATTTTGAAATATGTAGTGACTTAGCTTAAAAAATCTGAAATTCTAAAGTTTAATATACTGTATATCAGAATATTATTGAGGTTTTAACAATCACAGATTTGCTAAATGTTTGCTTACTTGTGCCAAATACCCTTTTAGCATTAAAATATAATTTAATACCATGTTCCTAAAGAGGTAAAATGAGTCTTTGTTTTTGCTATTTATCATGGACTTCTAAGATTTAAACTGTTTTTCTTATGTCGGTGCATACATTTCATACATTTGAATGTGTACACTTGGATATTAACTTTATGCATACTATGAATTTATCCATCCATTTATTTGAATGTTTGCAATTAGACATTACTTTTCTGCATTCAATTAATGTATCCATCCATCTTTTAGGCACCTTTGCTTTTTCCTGTATAGTATCATGAAAATCTGGAACCTAACCTTGGAGACAGTGGGTACAAGGCAGAAACTAGTCCTCAATCCAATGCCAGTTCATCACAAGACACAGTAATATAAACACACCTACACTCATTCACACATAGCCAATAAATAATAAAAACATAATTTTGTAATATAGTAGAAAATCTGATTAAAGGAGTGAAACCCAGTCAGACATTTTGGTAAACCTCAAACTCAGTACTAATAGTATACTTGCTAGGAATCAACTGCAACTCACATTTGAGTATTGTGATTAATTTTTAAGTTTCCATACCAATTCTTCAATATCATATATCTTTATGTAGGAGAGGGAGCAGATTGAATCACATTTCTGAATAAACAATTATGAATTAAAAAATATTTGGCAATATCTAGTGCATCTCAATCAAAATGAGACAGAATACAAGGTAGAAAAAGGCAGAATTTGGCCAAAAAACTATTAGTTAAAACTTTAGAATGTCATTTAGAGCAAAATGTATATCATGAAAGAAAACCAAGCTGTCATTATATACATACAGAAGAAGGAAATCTGCACTATGCATTACAAATGTACCTTAGTGTAATTGGTATTGTTATTCCCATTGTAGGTCTATGGTTTGTTTTCATTAATAATGCCTTCTAATATGTTGAAACTCTTCTACAGACACAGCAGACATCCAGTTTCTATCTGCCAGTGCATTGCACTTTCACTCCTATATTACTGGCACTTTCACTCTTATATTACTGGCATCAGTAATGGGTATGAAAGCTGTTTTGATCTTGCTTTATGATGTTAGCTTTGTTTCTCACTCCATAAGGTTTTGCTACACTGCTTTTGTTCTCATTAGTGGTATAGTGTCATTGTCAATTTCTTAGACAAGAATAGATGAATCCTGAAAGAAAGAAAGAAAGAAAGAAAGAAAGAAAGAAAGAAAGAAAG
>JANRMT010062829.1:16735018-16769823 GCA_026402145.1 Polypterus bichir lapradei
AGATAGATAGATAGATAGATAGATAGATAGATAGATAGATAGATAGATTTAGTTGTTCAAGTTCAGATTTACATATAGTTGTTCAAAGCGTTGTACTAATTTCAGATACTTTTCTGCCCAAAATATAGTTGAGAAAGAGAAAGAGAGAGAGAGAGAACCTATGACTATGCCTTTGATTTAAATTTTAAATAGAGCAATATTAATAAAAGCTGCATTTTTGAAGGCTTATTTAAGTAAGCATTTTTAACACATATCACAAAACACAGTCCATATTAGAAACATTCAAATTTAAAAGCAAATTCATTTTACACATTTTGTGAAACCAACTGTATCCCCATAACTCATCTCATCTTTTCAACCGCTTTTCCTGGTGATGGTCGTGGCTTTCCTCACAAGTACTATTGTAAATGCCGGCATAAATTTTCTACTACTAGTAATTATAAAAATGTAAACTGTATCTCAAATATATTTGTTCACAATAACATCATCCTCATCATAATTTCCATTTCACGTTTTTTCTGCTGAGGGTTGCAGTGGCAAAATGCCTAACTGGATTGATCAGGTCACACCAATCTCAACAACTTCCTCTGGCTCTTCCTAAGGAATTCTCAGACACTCTCAGATCATTTGGAAGATGCAACATCTGCAGCGTTTCCTGGGTTGAGAACTTCTTTTGGTGAACTCTGCTAGGCATAAGTCTATGGGGAGTCACATATGGCATTCTAATTATATGCCCTAACCACCTCAAGTGATCCCTCTTAATTCAGAAAAGATAGAGTTCTGCTCCAAGATCTCTATGTATTGCCAAGTCTCTTACCCTAAAGAGCTGAGCAACAATGAGCATCATTTCTGTTACTTGTACTTGCAATCTCACTCTGTTAAATCTTCACCCAGACCCTGTGATCATAAGTGGGGATGGAGACGTGTGTTGACTGGTCAACTAAAAACTCTGTCTGAGGACTTAGCTTGTGCTTTGCCTAAAGGTTCCAGTACAGCATTAGTAAGACTGCTTTACTAATGCATTGGTCAATCTTGTGCTAATCTCCACCTTTCCTTGTGAAAAAGAATGTAAGTTACTTAAACTCCTTCACATGAAGCAACTGCTCACCCCTTACCTATGGTTCTAACTCTCTAACTTTAACCACAACTGTATCACATTCATGAACAAATGCACAATGGCAGTCACAGTCTAATGAGACTGGGACCAGTGCTCCTTAGTATCCTTTTCAGGAAAATCACAAACAGGATATGAGACAAAATCCATCATTGAAGGAATTAAATGTTCACATTAAACAAACTCAACTCTTTGTTAAGCATGCAAACACAAGTCTAGCTCCAGAAACACAGGGGCTGACTGACATGCAGCAATGGTTCATATTCCCTTCCACAATATGCTATCCAGATAGATGGTCATACTTCTTTTCCAAGTTTGAAAAGCATATATAGAAAAGTTTGGGAAACTCCATGATCCATAAACTTTCTGCATAAAGACAAAGAATTGATTACATGGACTGAATGTCCAGTATGTGCCTGTTTCAAAGGACACAAGCCCTGCTTTCCACCACAGACATAAGAGGCATGTTAGTCAAAAAATGTCTTCAATGATTTCAGTAATTTCAACATTTTCAGTTTGATCTTATCTATACCAGTGGCTTTCCTATCTTGCAGTTCTTTAAATACCGAAGTGATCTAAGTCATAGAAATGAACTCACTCACAGGAGGGTATGCCCCAAGGCTTTAGAAGTTTCTCATAGTACTTTTTCTACTTCTCAATAGTATCCCTGTTGATATTAATATTTCACCACCTTTCCACCTTTGATAAGAACAGCTAGGGCAATAACATCCACCCACACACAACTTCCTGAGTCATCAAATGACTTACTAAAACCCTTTTTATTTATCAAAATGAAAATTCCACATTGTTCTACCCAACTATATCCACACACAGGTTTTTGCTTTAATTACCACTATAGATACTGCCAATTTTATGCCAGTACCTCTTAATAATAATTCATTTTATTTATATAGCACCTTTCCCATGCTCAAGGTGCTTCACAGAGTCTTAGAAAAAAAATCAGCAGGGTATATGTAACATTGGATATAAATGTTTTCCTGAATAGAACAATGAAACAGATAACAAAGCATTAGATAGAATAAAGAACAATAAGCCAGAGTAAAATACTAAATTCAATAATAAAAGAAAAATCTAAAAATAACCTAATTTGTTATATAACAGACACACAAATTATCCTGAGCACCTGGACAGAGAGGTAAACTGATAGAAAGGGCAGAATGTTAAGTTAAGTTAAAAGCCTTCCTAAATAGATGAGTTTTAAGTTGTTTTTTAAAAGAATGAATGGAGTCAGCTGATCTAATTAATTTCAGGATGTCATTCCAAAGTCTGGGTGCTATGGAGCTGAAGGCCCTGTCAACCATAGAGTGCAGGTTAGTGTGAGGCACAACACGATTACCAGAATAAGAGGACCTTAGTAGGCGAACAGGAGCATAGTGATTTAGAAGGTTACTGATGTAGTCTGGTGCAAGGCCATTTAAAGCTTTGTAGGTTATTAATAGAATTTTATATTCAATCCTGTAAGACACAGGGAGCCAGTGAAGTCGAAGCAGGATGGGTGTGATGTGCTAACTGTTGCTGGTTCATGTTAGGACTCTTGCAACAGAGTTTTGAATCAACTGGAGCTGTGATATAAGATTAGAAGGGCCACCTGCCAGCAGTGAGTTACAATAATCGATGTGGGATGTGATATAAGCATGGTGAAGTTTCTCATCATTTGAAAAGGCTATCCTGGAGGCATTGCACTGAAGGGAATGTGGTAAATACTCCATGGAAATCAGATGTCCTGTTAGTGCTCCAGTTTTGATTAAATCCTAAAATCTTACTCTGATACTCCATACACAATAAATTAGGTATGGAGATTGCCATTAACAGTTACTTCATACACAAACTTGTACTCTCCAAAATGAAAGCCATACCACCATGTACTTCTGACTAGAAACACTGAAAATGGCCACTTTTCAAGACACAAACACACTTTCACATTGAGTGGAAGACTGCTGTAGCTCTGTTTTGTGCTGTTTCCTTGGAACACTGACTCCCTTTTAAGTGTGTTGCTTTCAAGAGCTCCTCCCATTGGCCCTTGCATACTCCTGTTGACTGCTGGGAACTGAGGTCTTCCAACTAAGCACTGTCACAGGCTGATGTCAATAATGGGCTAATTTAGTGAACAACAACAACCAGACACATCATTCTGTAAGATCCTAACAAGACTGCTAACTTCACTTTCCCATTTTTACAGACAGCGGGAAATAACAAAGGAACAAATCCAAGCTGGTAGCAAATTGCAGCTAGCCTAATGTGGTTCCCAACCTGAACAATCTTATTACCACAGAATTAGCAATCACTGTCACACTCTTCATCATCACTGGGGTAAAGCATGATGAAGGCAAGCATTAACACTTGCACGGAACCTATATTTACTTGTTCTCTGCAAAAGATTTTGCCCTCTTTTTGTTTTTTAATCTTCCTGATTTATAGTATGCATTTCTCTTCCTTACCGAACAGGCTGCAGCCTTTCTGTTCTGCTTGTAAATAACATTGTTACAATGTTTTCAAACTCAGTAATCGGCAATGAATGATTTATTACAATATAACATTTTTAAATTTATTATCAGGAGCCCCCTTCCCACAATCAATTCCAATTTTAAAACTTTCAGGATGTCTAGTTGGTTAGTTCATTGGTTCCAGACCTCCTCCACTTGCAAGCTCTCGTATTTCTCATCCATACCGCCTGTATAGCTTCCTGTACCACAACAGGTGTCAATCAAAGGGTTATAGGTAGGTGCCATGACAAATATCAACAGCCTTTGGACTATAGGTTCTTGCAGCTGCCTCTGCTTTTGAAGTTTTCAATAGGGGCCATTCAGGCTACATATCACTGACCTCTCCCAAAATGAAGAAGAAGCTCTTCTGGAGGTGAGAATGGAACTTTCCCTAGAGAGATGAGAATTTAACGTTTTTTAAACATGGATCCAGTAGTCATTCTGAGCAAACTCTCACTACCGCTCCATCAACATGCAATGATCAGTTGATAGCTCAGCACCTCCTATTACAAGAGTGTCTAGAAAACATACTGTCAGATTAGATGACATGATTACAAATACAACAACAACATTTATTTATATAGCTCATTTTCATACAAATAATGTAGCTGAAAGTGCTTCATTGTCAATCATTGATCATCAGCCCAAGGTATTCTGGAACAATATTGTGCTTGAAAATAGTGTTGATTATAGAAAACTCATGACTAGCATAGAAATTCATTAAAAAATCTCCATTTAGATTTAAATAAGGCAAGCCATTCATCTCAATTACACTCCTCCAGGTATCTCTGTCATTCTATAGGTGAGCAAAGAATTCCCCTTGCAGGAAAACAAACTCAACAAATGGTCCTCTTATAAGCACTAAATCCGGTGTTTCCAAAGGCCAAATACTCAGATAAGTTCTTTAGGTACATGCAAGCAAACAACTGTCAAAGTTCTCCTCTCAACAACTCAGTGACATTTAGGTAATGCTGTCATAAACTGGAACAAACTGCAACTGTACAACACCCACCACAGGTCTTATGGGTACTGCCACAACCACCCAAGGCCCCTCCTATGTGGTACTTCAAAAGGGGAACAGAGATCATCCCTGATAAAGAATTCTAGTTCTACAACCAATGTGCAGATGAGTCCAACTCTCTAGCTAATACTTTTCAGACCCCCAGACAAGTTTTGTGTTCTTTCTTGATAGAAAAATTACATGTTTTATTATAAGAGTAAATTTTCATTGCCAACGCCTAGTATGGCCAGATCCATTATTATTTTTGCCTGCAACAACCGTGTTCCAACCCTCCCTCCCCAAACCCTTGCAGCACAGACATTGCAACCAACTCTCAGCTTTTGCCTGGTGGGTGCTGAGCCCACAATGGTGGCTCAGTGCATGGCAGAGCATGATTAAGCTAGGTGGCTCAGACAGCCACCAAGCACTCACTGGCAAACACAATTCCATGCCTGACTCCATGAGTGGGTCCTGGTATCGCTGTTTCAGGCAAAATTTTTGTAATTGAAACTATCGAGGTGATCGTTTGTCGATTGTTCTTGGTCTGTCTCCTCCCCTCAGATCAATTTATCATGGGTAATGCTTTTGGTAGCACATAGTTAAGACAACATATCTTTATGGATAATTTGTCAGCACAATTTCCCCTCAATTTCATGGTCACTGTTCTAGGACAGGAGTCAGAAGAAATGTTGCATGTTTATGAATAATGTTTATACCTCCAGATGTATCGATTTTTTATAGATTTATATTGTCATTATTGTCATGTGTACAGATTTCCGTGAAAATTTTACTTGCGTGTGCCAATCAACACGCAACATGTTGTCACTCTCTGGCACCATGAGTAATGAGTATATATAAAATGCAAAGTTGACTAACTGATTCACTCTTTCACTTACTCATCAACAAAAACACTATTTCCCATTTAGGTAAAAAGCTGAAAATTGGCAGGATTGTACATCTAGGAGACATCTGTTAAGAAAGGGCATTTCAATATATTAATATTTAGGGGTAAACCCTCTTTACAATAGAAAAATAAAATACTCCAAAATTTCAAAAATGCTTTGACAGATTTGATTGAAATTTGGTGACCTTAATAATACAGTTACACCTTAAAAAAGTGCACCAGTTGAACAGAAAAGCAGAACTGAAGCACAGCATGATCAAGTATGCAATGATTAGGTTTGTATGTGTGTTATACTCATGCCATTATTGGGTGATGGATCAAACTAACTATAATACAGAGAAAATCAAACATTGGTATCATAGTGACCTCAGGATACTTATACTGCTGCTAAAGCACAAAGGACACCTTAACTAACTTAATTGTCAGTTATACAAATAGTCCAACATATGTACATCATTTTTATGTAAAATCAATCTATTTGCTTCAGCAGTTGGAATTATTCACCATTTCTTTTAGAAAAGATTATTTTTTCATTACATTTAAACATTTAATATTCTAACAACTGTAACATTGTACCAAATATAGAATTACAAATGAAACTAACCAACCATTTTTTCTATAGAAAAATTTAAATTATTTTGTATTATGCAAGCAATAGTAACATGAACCAACTTACATTTTCTCATAGGTCAAATTTGTTTTACTGAATACAGAGTTTAAAAAAAAAAATATATATATATATATATATGTTAATTAAACCATATTTGTTCAAAGCTAACCTTTCATTTACATTCTGATGTTTAGGTCAATATTTCTTCACATCCATACAGAAAATGTTTCCATTATAATAGAATATCAAATATACAGGCAGAGCTACAGCTAAGTAGTAAGACAATGGCTGAGTTTCCATAACATATTAAACCAGCTCCATAGAGAAATGACTAAGTACATTGGCAAGAAGAGCTTGCTGAATTTCTTCAACTTTTCATAAACTTGATATACAAGCTTCTTTGCAAGAAAAATGGTTTAGCATTGCACTGCTTCCAAAGGTGGTATACGATGTTCAAACTGTTGAATGAAAATAGTTCTCATTGTATTAATAGTTCTAAAATACTAAAACAAAATAGAAAAAAAAACATATTTAAGAAATTATATTAAGGTAAAAAAGGCCATTTTTTTAAATTGAAGTACTGCAAAAAGCAGAAAATCTAACTTTTAGGGGCTATGCTTTCATGTGCCGTGCAACAGATAATTATTCTGTCCAAAGTTAATTTTTGACTTCCCTTCATACTGTACTAAATAAAATGGATTAAAAAATAGAAAACTGTATAAAGTTAATCAAGCTTTTATGCAAATTTAGGTCTTTTTGTCAGCTGCCCTTTAAGTACTTGGAAGTGGTTTTTTTTTTTTGGAATCTTTACTTACAAAAATCAATCATGACTTTACCCATCCTAAAGATCTGTAGTCATTTAATTACACAGAACATCCATCAAGAAACTCATAGCACTACTTACATTCATAAACTGTATAATTAAAAAATATATAAAGTTTGAATTTGCATAAGCCACCCTAATTCGGGTGATAATGATTTACTTCATGAGGTAGTAACACATAAAAAACAAGAATAGTTTTGTCAGATATTTAAAATATTAAAATGTATGATTCAAAGCAATTGTTTAAAGTCTAAACATTGATTTTAATAGAAATTTGTTATGTTTCACCTTCTGTTTGAGGTCCACAGATGGCTAGATCCTAGCAAAGGATCATAAATCAAAAATAACACCATATTCACTGACATTGAAACAGTCTAAAATAACACCTCAAAGGCTTATATTTGAAATTGATCATTTTTATCACTGGTGCACAAATTCAAGTACTTCTGATAATTTTTTCTGAAGACATCTATTGATTTACTCTTTATAATACAAATGTTATTTTCTGCACAAAATATGATCCACAAATTGAATAAAAATAGTTATGTTTTTCAGGTCTAGAGGGCCAAAAATAGGGTGAACCCCCAGAACACGTGTTGTCTTGCATAACTAGACATCAAGATGAGTTGAATGGCTTCTGATGTGTGAGGTTTTTCCTCATACTAATGAGTCAAGAGATGCCAGACAAAAAAACCAAGTGATTTTGAAGCATTCATAAGCAATTCTTATGAACACAAAATGTCAAGTTTCCTGACTGTCCACACCTAAAAAAATTTATTTATTCTTTCATACTGAGCATTCATTTAGAAATTCAGAGAAACAAATTTACAAATATTGCGCCAATTAAAACAAATTCTAAATTACCATAAAATGGAAATTTAGTACTGAACTAAAATTGAAAAGTACATATACTGTATATACCTTTGTACATATTAATATATATATACATATTTAAATAGCCAATACAATAAATGCACCTAAATATCATGCATGTGTGAAATGAATGTGCTTATTCCAGTTCTGGCATAAAGAAGACCAGAGATAATTTGACTGGAAACTTGTTTTATACACATTAAATAATCTATTATTTAGAAAAGAACACAAGGAAATAGTTGGAAACTTGTTAAAGGAAAATGTCATCCAAATGTTTTAAAGTTTTTCTTCTCACAAAGAACCATAGATACATGGAATAAATTAGCAAGCAGTGTGGCAGAGAGTAGAGTTTTAGGGACCTTCAACTCTCGACCCGATGGGTTTTTTAAGACTTGGAATCGCCTTAATTGTTCTAATGTTCTAAAGTGATGAAGGACGAGAAAGTGTAAGTGTTTTTAAACGAAGCAGTTGTATTTGTGTGACTGTCAAGTGAAAAACAAGAGGTTAAGAAAGAAAAGAAATTAAAATAAGGAAACTTAGCCTGTTGCAGCCAAATTACAATTTCCATCTAAAAGTAGGTTATAGACTGTTAACAGTAGTGGGATTCTTACTTTTGTTTTCTTTGTTTTATGAACAGTGAAAATGGTGGTTCTTCTAGTTTTTCAGCAAACTGAGTTGTTAGTTCCCTATGTACTCTCACAGCTTTAAAATTACTTTAATCAATTCACCAAAGCACTTTCAAAGTACCACTTTTTATTCTATGATGGACATGAGCAAATATTTCAATGCAAGCTACAGATAATGCAATGGATACACCATTACCTGAGGAGTTCAAAAGCGACTTTATGTCAGATGGGCTCCAGCAGCAATGCTAGCACAGTGATTCACCTGAAAGTTTTTTTATGATTAAATTTTTATTAATATGACCACAGAGTACAAAGTCCTTAACATGAATAAATTATATAATTACATTAGCTGTAGACTCATTGATACCTGTCACCCACCCTTCTTTCCATATTTTAAGTGGTGTACAGTGTCACCAGGTCATATCACTTCATCAGACACACACACAGAAGTCACTGTATCACAATTTCTGAGTAATAATGGATCTAACCAGAGATGCAGCAAAGTCTCAGTTTTTGATGGAATCATTCAATATTTTGTTAATCTATGGTAAAGATAACATGTGGATAGAGAGGACTAAGAAAATAAGAATTTGATGTAAATATGTAATTAAAACTGGTAACATCTAAGAAAATACGTAAAAAGGTAAAAAAAAGCAGAAATTCAGAAGAGGAAGTACTTATACATAAATGTGTCCTGGGACACCAAAGTGTCAGAGATGGAACTGAGAATCAGTACCTTAAGTTACCAATCACTGGTCCCAATTACTAGAGACCACTGACTTTAACCCTAATTGTCATGAAGTGCTTTAAGAGGCTTGTCCTAAAGCATATTAAATCCATATTTCCACTCACTGTAGAACAACATCAGTATGCTTGCTGGACCAATAGGTGAAATAAAGATACCACTGCTACAATCCTCCACACTGTACTGACCCACCTTGAACACCAGGGGACATATGTAAGGATGCTGTTTGTGAAGTACAACTCCATGTTCAATACAATCATCTCTGGTAGAATGATCATCAAACTGTTTAACCTAGGCATTGGCCTGCAGATGCACATGTGGATAAAGGACTTCTTGAGAAATTGCCCTCAGACAGTCAGTCTAGATACCCACCACTCTTCCGCTTGACACTCAGAACTGGTGTTCCACAAGGCAGTGTGTTGAGCTCTCTCATTTTCATACTTTACACCCATTGCTCAATTCCAATCCATAGCATAAACAATATTATTAAGTTTGCCGACAACACCACAGTGCTAGGACTGATCAAAAACAGGAATGAGATTACCTACAGATGGTAGGTCTATAAACTAATAGAATGGTGTTCTAACAATAACCCGGCATTCAACATTCCCAAAACTAAAGAAATGATCATCAGTTTCAGATGGTAGGGTGAAAATCTCACACCTTTATACATTAATGGGGATAGAGTGGAAAGAGTGTCAGTTTAAAATATCTCTGAAGACTTCACGTGAACACAGAAAATTACTTCTCTGGTAAAGAAGTCATAGAAGTGGCTCCATTTCCTAAGGACACCGAGGAAGGCTAATTTGATTGAGCTGCTTCATTATTTATAAAAAAAAAGACTTCGGCTTTATGTTCAATTCTGATTCACGTTCTTTAAATAAACAGCTGTCAAGGAATGTAAAGAACAGCAGAACATCATCAAAACAAAAATCTATGGGCAGGGCCTTGTCTTACATAACGAAAAGCACATTTTTCCCCTACCATAAGCCAAAATACTTTGATGTGCATGTCTGAAATCAACCCAAATCTAAACGCAAATACAGTGGATATAAAAAGTCTACACATCCCTGCAAAAATCGCAGATTTTGTTTAATAAAAAATGAAACAAAGATAAATCCTTTGAGAACTTATTCTGCCTTTATTGCAAAACTACAAAGAAGGTGAAAACAAATCAGAAACTGTTTAGTGAAAAAAAAAATCCTACAAAAACCTGATTGCATTAGTGTGCACACCTCCAAAACTACGGTCTGTAATACATACAGTAATTGAAGCACATTTTGATTTTATTACAGCACTATGTTTTTTGGTAAGAGTCTATCAGTTTGGAACATCTGGACTTGGCAATTTTTGCCCACTTCTCTTTGCAGAAAATGTCAAGATCTGCCAAATTATTAGGGCATCTCCTGTGCTGGATTGTTGTTTTCACCTTGTTTGTATTGATTGCAATTTTACAATAAAGGTGGAATAAGTTCTGACAGGATTTCTCTTGGTTTCATTTTTTTTATTACATAATTCTTGAGATTTTGGCAGGGGTGTGTAGACTTTTTATATTCACTGTACGTAAATGTGTCAAAAATAAAGTTATGTATCTGCATACTCATTTAAAGCAAAAAGTATTCTGACATATTTTTTAGCTACATTTGCTGTGCACTGCATTATCAGCCACCCTGATGACATCAAGCTGCATTCAGGCACCTGGAATCCAGGAGCTAGCTCTTATGAGTAAGACATGATTTTTAGATGTGGGTGAGTATATGTACCATGTAAGTGTATGGCCTGTTTTTATGTTTCAGACCAAATTTGAATAATGTATGCTATAGTTCGACCTAGGTAACGTTTACAGGTCTTGAGATTCAGGTTATGACAAGCAGTTACTGTTAATTTGTGAGGAACAGAAATTGAAGATTCAATAGAAAATCAGGCCACGGGGAGAAGTGTCTTATACACTTCTTAACTGGGTGTTGCACAGAGACCCAGGAATATAGTTCCATATCTGGAAGGCTAACACCTGTTGCATAACAGAACAGATTGTTTCAGCCTAGGTCTCTTGATATTAGAAATACATCTGGTGAACATAAAAGTATCATATAAGTTATAATATCTAATCTGGGAACAATATTCATTCTAACTGTGGCATAGGCTACACAGAAATAAGAATATTAGATCTTGATAAGGTAGATGTCCACAAAGTCACAATGGAAATTAGAAGTTGTGATCGTGTGTAAGAAAGAAGAAATGTCATTAGCCAGATGTTAAAAATTGTTAACAATAGAAAGGATCATTGGTATTATGATCTGGCATTTAATCTTAATCTTTTCCAGTTTTTCCTTGCACTTTCAAAACAATTACAGTTTTAAAAAGTAAGTATGTCCTCCTATGGTGAAATCTTGTTTTTGCTGTGCCCCAATGTCTTTAGCACCCATAGTCAGGGTTATGTTCACAGATTGTTAGAAGAACACTCCTGGAAGTCATGTCGAGTGACACCATTAGCATTATGGCTGCTTTTTAAGCTGGCAGCACATAAAGGTCATCATTCAAGTTTGTGGATACAATCTTATACAGTACCTAGTGTTTTACTTTAAGCATTTAAAACAGTCTCTGGTTTGGAACTCTTCTTTGCCCCTTGTCTAAGTTTCACATCTGATATGTTGGCTTAATTCACTATTTTTGATTTCTGACATTCCTATTTAGTTTGTCTACTCAAACTTTTTGTCTCACATCCTAGGCTTTATTTGCTAAATGTTGTCTTTCTGGTTTTGACCTTAGATAGTTTTATTTTTGCGATCCATATTTGGATTCCATCTATTTTCATAACCACTGTTGTTCTATGAAGTCACTTCTGTTGGAAAGGGGCAGACTAGGCAAAAGAGTTAAGTGGTATTTAGGAAGATCTGAAAAAAATAAATTTTAAAGCCAAACATAAATTCAAAGGATTTTTAGAGAATAGCCTCCGATTCTTAGAAGCATTTTATTCAAGCAGCTTGTGTCATCAGCAAAGATAGATGCTGATGCTCTCGTATACAGAAAAATAGGGGTCAGTAGTTTTTATGCATGAATAGCCTCAGCTAACAGCTCAAGAGATAATTTAAAGGGAAACTGGTAAACAGTACATACAACCTTGTCTGAATCTCCTATTAATGGGAAAGGAATGAGAGACGTATGGATACAAGAACAGCACCACCATCAGAGTAGTATAATGTCCAAGTTCTATTGTGCATAAATCCTGCCAATGAAAGGTTCATTTTAACCAGTCAAATGCCTTTCCAACATCCAGTGAAAATATCAACGTTAGTTTTGGCAAGGAAGGGACCATTTCAATGATATGAAATAGTCTGTATAGATTAACTGGCACTAGACAAGAATGTTGAAGTCTGGGAGGCAAAACTTTAGAGTCTGAGTTCATTAGAGATAATGATATTGTGTGGCCCATAGCAAAAAAAGTAAGGGAAAAAATAAGGTAAAACTTAAACATATTTTCTTAGTCTTGTGTTCTAAAAAAAAATCAAAACTATCAGTTTATCTACAAGTAATCCCTCCTGCCACAGTCTCTATTTACTAATTTAAGAGCAAGGAAAACAACCATGCCACCTATTCATTATAATGGGTAGAAGGGTGACACATATACTGTAGCTTAACAGATGTTCCTTATTGACATCTATTACCTATTACATTTTTTTTACATCTTCTTGCTTCATCCAATCTCTCACCAGTTTCTCAAACACATCGAATTTTGTTGCAGCAGTGCAGTTACCACTTCAACAATGTTTAATTTAAAATCAGCTATATATTTTCTTCTGATCGAATGCTCCATCATAGATAAGGGATGCTCTTACAATAAAGGTGTATGAGGGTGTGATATACAAAAAACACAAAACAGTGCAAATGCCACTTTGGAATAGTTCGGGTATTACCGTGTGGTCACGTAGGCACAATACATAGAAAAAAAGGCAGTGTGCTACATGGTTACTCTCTCAGGTGGGCATTAGCATATCATAATCTCTTGGACCAATAGCATGAGTTTTCTGCATTCAACTTACACATCTGACATTGTAAAATACCAGAAACTATACGGTAAAATCAAGCCCTGACTTACCAGCGGGAGAACTTAAAGGTGAGTATACATGGTAGTTGCCTGCCAAAGTTTGGAAGTAGTCAGTAATTTTCAGAGTTTCTCAGGAGATGCTGATTGCTAGGTGCTGAGCTACTTGGCCGTGTTCATCCTGGTAGAGGACCTTAATCTTTTGACATTGACAGCCTTAGAATAATTTAGAATCATTTAAGTCTTTCACCATCAGAGGGTAGATAATACTACCAACAACCTTATACCCCAGGCAATGTAATTCATGCTGACCTGATACCCTTTTTCTGTATTGATTAATTACCAGACCTGCTGCTTTAATTTGCTTAAAAATGACTTGTAACAGGTGCTTCTATCATGAATTACTATTTATAAAGACGTCATCAATGTAGGCAGTAATTTTTCTTCTTCCGCTATTCAATGAATTAGAAGCTACAATGAAAAATTAGCTCTTTATGCCACTATATTAATACAAGCCAACCCACGGCGTACCATACGCCACATAATCAGGCCGGTTTTTTAGTGATTTTTAAGCACAGGGAGAAAATTAACATCTGAAAAATCGGTAATGTAATAAATCAGCAAGAAAAGCAACATTGTAACAATGCACGGAACGAACCAACACACAATCGTCCGTGACTGAATTTCTCGTTCAGTATGCACTGCCTGCTCATGTGCCCACCTCCAACTCGGCACTTGAGTCGTTGTCGTCTTTGCACAGTCCAGATGCACCTGTGACTCACGTAGACTTTTCATTGCTCTGTGCGGTTGTGGCTGCTTTTCTATATATAATCCACCAAGACACCCGACCACGGTACTAGCGAGGTGGGGCTTCGTTGTTCCTTTCGCATGGTTTTTCATGGTGGACGCGGTCGGGTGTCGAAACTGAAAAGAATAATGAAAAGTCAACGTGGCTCTGACATGTATGTGGACTCCTAGCACAGACGAAAGGGACTAACTGGGTGGTCGGTGAGTTTTTGCGTCCGGGCATATGGGCAGGCAGTGTGAATGCCTAGAGAGCGAGGGTAGACGCGGGCCAGTGAAAAAGGAGTGTTGGTGGGCAGGGAAACATCTTTCGTGTTCCTGCAGGAACATCTAAGAAGACGCATGTTTGTCGCGGATGCAAATTGCTGTATGTAGCATGTAAAACAGTTTGCTATGGTGCACACCACGCCGCATACAGTGATTCACATCCGCGACAAATATGATTCTTCTTAGATGGTGCTGTCGCGTCCACCCACGCTCTCGAAACATACACACTGCCTGGTCATATGCCCACTCGCAAGAGCAACAAACAGAGACCCTCCCACCAACTGTAAGACCATGGGACACCCCTGGCAAACTGTTCTACACGCCGCATACAGCGATTCACATCTGCGACAAACAAACTGTTTTACACACTGCATACAGCGATTCACATCCACGACATGATTTTTCCTAGATGGTCCTGTCGCATCCACCCTCGCACTCGAAGCATACACACTGCCTGGTCATGTGCCCGGTCGCAAGAGCAACTGACAGAGATCCACCCACTAACTGTAAAACCATGGGAAACCCCTCGGAAACTGTTTTACACGCTGCATACAGCGATTCACATCCGCGACAAACAAACTGTTTTACATGCCGCATACAGCGATTTACATCCATGACAAACATGCCTGTTCTTAGCTAGTCCTGCCGCCTCCACCCTCGTTCTCGAAGCATACACACCGCCTGGTCATGTGCCCGCTCGCAAGAGAAACTCACGGAGACCCGTCCACCAGCTGCCTGTGTGTGCCTCTGTCTGTCTCTGGCGCTGCCTGTGTGTGTGCGCGGCTTTCTCTCACGCTGCCTCTGTGTGAACCGGTCAGGCACAGAGAAGGTCAGCTGCTGAAAGAGCGTCTCGACTGTTGCAGGGCCTGCATTGGTGAAGCAGATGAGACGGTAATGAAACAGAGGCACAGGGCTTATTGGTTTTTAAAGACTGCTTCCTTCATTGTGTTTTAACCTCAGTTTTAAAGGATTGTTTTAAGGATCCCATGGGATACCCCTCACAAACTGTTTTACACGCTGCATATAGCGATTCACTTCCGCGAGAAACATGCCTCTATGAACAGTCAACGTGGCTCAGAGGTGCATGTGGACTCTACGACAGACGAACATAAATGACGCCGTTTTTCCTGTGTCATCACGTCCGAGTTGGTGGCCGTGGTTCTGCGAGTTGTCGTCGTATCCAATGGTCTTAGAGTTGGTGGGTGTGGCTCCTTTCTGCATGCGCCATGGGTGTCTTACTTGTCGGCGGCTTAGTGAATCCACGCCCCTTCCGGCGTGCTTTCCATGGGTGTCTTGCCTTAGTGAATTATATATATAGATATTTGCATGAAAGATTTGTTTTTGTTGCTTGGGCCGACGAGTCACGAAAACGTCATAGGTCACAGGGCCATTCTTAGCAACTACCTCATAAGGTCCCTGTCACTTAGCAAACAGGTTGTTTTCTTTAGTGGCCAATAATAAAAATACTTCATCTTGCAGCCTTATACTAGACCTTCTGTGTGCATTGGACATTCAACACATTAACTTGTAGAGACACAGCAACATTGGTCAGTTTTTCCTATCATCTTTAAAAGAAAGCATAAGACATTAACTGAGTTTTCTCCGTCTCCCTCCTTTAACAATCCTAGTGAGAAAAAACTAAATAAAGTACTTCTCTGTATGCAAATACTATTAACAGCAACTATAAGTTCTAATCTGTTGCAAGTTCAAACATAAACTACCAGTTGATTGGTTTTAATGTTATGTTGAACCTCTTCCATCCATCTGGTTGTATGGTGTGGTTCTCAGCACCATAAAACTCAAAATCTTGTATGCTTGCTGAAACCTTGAAGTAAAACTGACACCAAAATCAGTAATATTTCTATAGGTACTCCTATACCCTAGAAAATAATTGTATTAGGACCCTTCTGATTATGTGGCAAATATTTCTCACAGGAGGAATGCCTCTTGAAATATAATGGCATAACCACATATTGCTAAAATATGCTTGTGTCCAGAAGTACTTTTTCTAAGGGACCTTTTGTTATGTCTGTGAGGAGGCAAGCAGAGAAAAAGTAGCTCAACCAAAAGAAACAGTAATGTGAGCTAAGCCTACCTTTCTGTAAACTAAAGTCTGTCCTATTTTTCAACGAAACCAAAATGTCATGACCGAAAGTCAACATTAGAAAACAAATCAAATAAATATCTTTATCGAGAGAGTTAAACAAGAAAGCACACACCAGAGAAAGTTTTATTTTTATGTAATCTCAGATGACTAGAAGTGTTTAAAGGGACAAACAGACTCCTATCTTCCTATTTCACCAGTTCAGCTTTGTGAGGTTTTGGAAAAAATCTTACAAAGTCTTGCCACATCCTTGAATGATCCTGGTCAATAAAAATGCCTTGCAAGCTGACAGCTATTTTAACTGTTCTTAAATGACCTGCTGAGGGTATACTGTGCCCCACTGTTAAAACCTGTTCTCTCAGGCACACTGGTAAGACTATTTGCTCTCCACACTTATCCTTGTTATAATAAGACAGCATTTTTTACCATAAACAGCTCAAATATTTTGGCTTTCCACTGTTTAGCAGCTTTGTCAAAGAAAAGGTAAGTTCAATTGCACGGACATACCTAATATCACCAACCTCTCATCAGCAGATAAGTAACCTGATCTCCATGCACACATTGCTGTACCACAATCCTGATAAACTCTACTGCACCATAATGGAGACCACAAAGGACTGGGTGCTTCCCATATCTATAAGTTCCTTACATTTTCTCCTTTCAAACAGACACATCAATTAATTTTTCTTTACTTTCCACCACAGGAGTCACATTTGGTATTAGACAAGGCTCAGAGCACAAGTTACTTACCTCCCTTCTTCTGCTAAGACAATTCCTACTATTACTGCCTTTATTCTGCAACTATAACATTCTGTCTTTACTCTTTCCTTATCTTTATTGGTGGTTTAGGAGTCAAGTGACAGCCATGACCACCAAACAACTGAAGACATACCTGAGACTGGAGGAAGCAAGATCTTACAGCCTCTCTCTTTCTTGATTGCAGAGCCAAGGGTCTTCAGTGTGCTGCTAAGAACACTTCTGCTAACTCTGCCGCCTCCTTTGTAGACTTGGGTCTGTCTTTTCGTATCTAAGGCCTCAGCTTAGAAGTGGAAACCTGCAACAATTGTTCTGATAAAATTAGGCGAACAATTTTTTATTTAGTATTCATATTGCATTGGATCCATTTCACACCCAGTATTTTTAAGAAATATAATGGAATCTCAGACATTCTCCATTGCCACCTTGAAAACAGATCCTGTAAATCTTTTGACTTAACTGAGATGTCTCAGACATTTTAGCAAGTCACACTCCATTGATTTTCAGCACCCATGACCACAAAAGCTGCTCTCACTTTCCTAGTTAAAGAAGGGACTAAATGTATAGCCCACTCATCTCTTGCCAACAAGCATCCTTATTCTATATATAAACATTTTTGGGAAAATCCCATGGCTTACTATACATATTAGTGTCATATGTTCTAGGGGCATCACTGACCTGACTTGAGGAGATGACATATCCAGAGAGGAAGATTTTTGTCAGCTTAGGTTCACTTCCTCTCATAGCTGAAACTACTGTATAACACTGTTCCAGTCATTGTTTGCAGACCTCCTGGGTTGACATGAATTGATGCAACAACTGCGGCAATGTCTGTATAACATCACCTGAAGCCACAACAACAGCATTTCCAGCCATTAAAAATTAACTACTGAGTCTTATGCTTGTTCAACGCTATCTTGTTTAATGTTTCCAGGGAAACTGTGGGTCACGTGACTGATGTTTTGTTACATATGATATCATAACCACGTAAGTATAAAATATGAGGGTTCAATTTGCTTTATTCTAATGTAGGGAGAAAACCTTAAACTCATGACTCTTGTGCTTTGATTTTTTGACTTTTATGACCTTGAGTTTGCCTTTTTGGGTAAGATTTTTGCCTTGAGTGTATTTTTTACTTTGTAAAATTTTGACTTTCTTGCTTTGATGTTGTTTTCTTCTTTAACCTGTCTTTTCTTTTACATTTTAATCCTGATCCAGTTTCTAACCTGTTCTTATGTGGACATACCTGTTTTTTAAGCAGACACAGTATTGGTCATTTCTTTTGCGAAAGCTTAGTGGATTTTTTGTAAATGGCATTTCATTTACCAGAATTTAAGTTTGGATAGTAGTCAGTTGTTGTTATTTTGTTTATATATTTTGTTTTGTTACTTTTAGCTTGTTTTATCATTTTTAATTTTGGTATACCACAATGGCATCTTGTTTTTGTGTTTCAGTTGTGCAGACATGACAGTCTGTTGTTAGGGGTGTAGTCCAGGAAGTCACATTGTATGACATCAGTGACAGAATATAAACCAGTATCAGTGGTCAATCATTGTCCAAGATTATGGATTTAAAACTAAAAACTTTTGCCTGTGATTTGTCTTCTGAAACTTTGGTATTTTGGCAATTTGCCTTGTTTATTTAAATATGCATTAGGCTTTGTTGCAAGATTATTTGTTTTTCTGGTTACATCGTCATTTGGTTAAGGCTTTGTGGTCTGCCAGAATTTCCATCAGTTGGCAGAACAGTTGTTGGCTATCTGACAGGGAGACAGATCAATAGTGAATTATAGTGTGTCATTTAAAGACTGACACAAATCAGCTATTATTTCTTTTGCAACTGTTTTTTAGATAAATTTAAAGATCATGATGACCAGTCTAGATATCATAGAAACTCTTGATATTATTATATTGGTTTTAAAATTCAGAATATGTATGTATGAGACTGGGTTGGAAAAACTGGTGCATAAAAAGTGCTTCTTTAGATATATCTGCAAACTTACTTTGTATACAAGATTAGCCATCATCATTCATTTTACCTGGGGAAGGTGATTAGGAAGTTGCCTTATAATTCCCATTCTGACCATTTTTTACAAACTATAGTGAGCTGTGTGTTATGTTTTAAACAGAACTCCTTCCCTGTATCTGTTTTCCATGCTTGTTTATTTTTTGTTTTTGATTTCTTTTTTATTTTTCTATGTTAGTGTCTTTATTAAGTCCCCTTGCTTCATATTTTGTTTTCATATTGTGTTTTGTTTTTTGAATTATGCATTTGTTAAGAATGCTGAACCAAAGTAGATAGTGCCCCAGAGCTGCAGCTGTGGGGACTGCCGTTGGGCTATATAATGATCTGAAAAGCCTACTAATGAGGCATCAGTTCCTTCTTGTGTTGTTCATCTCCCTCTTTGTGCTTTCCTCAACTTTTCAGGTTGTTGTTCTTGTTTGACTTTTTAATTTTTCTCTTATTATTTACTGATTTTTTGTACTCTTTTCATATACCTTTTGAATTTTGAAACTTTGATATATTTTTAAATTTAACTTTCTAATATTTTCCTTCCTTTTCTTCTTTTTCTAGTTTGACTATGAAATTATTTGTTGTGTAAGTTTGACTTTATTGTATGTAATGTTATTTTCTTCAATAATAAACTCTTAAAAACAAATAATAAATTCAATTTATTTGACCCCTGGAATTTTTAATGTTTCCTTTCTGCTATTAGGATTTATAAGCCAAGGATTTGTAGCAAGCTCAAGTTTGAAACCTGGTTTTGAGTTCAGGATTAGACCAATTCTGGGGTGTCAGACCTGTATTTTGGTTTCAGGGCTTATTGGGATTTTTGTGGCCAGAAATAAATTACACTGTAGAGTCAGAGAGAATTTTATCAGGTCTGAGAATTATGTCAAATAGAAATGATTAAAAATCCCCAAAAAGGAATATCTTTGAATTTAATTAGTCAACAGCAGACACATTGGTGGTGGATATCTTTAATACATAATTTATGACTTGTCACTAGATAGTGAGTTCTTACATTAGGAACACTGGTCTTTTTTTCAATTGAATCGCCAGTTCCACAAATTTTGTTAGCTTTTCCTTGGCTGCAGTGGCATAATCCACAATTCAACTACCAAAGTACATTAGGAAATGAAAGGGTTGAAGAACCAAATACTTACGTTCACATATATAAAAGTTACCATGTCACTCCCTTCAGATACATATATATACAGTAAGGAATATTTAGAAGTTGTTAAGAACACAGTGATGTGTCTTGAGGACTGTGGTTAATGTAGAAAATTAGAAGATGATAATGCAGCCAAATAATGTGTTCATAGAAAACCAATAGGTCCTAATTTAGACGGCAAACAGAATAGAGAAATCAAAAACCAAATGAGCAAAGCAAGCATGAAGATCAAAGTGAGAAAAAGGTTGTAACCAAGATATAGAATCCTAGGGCTTACTTGGAAATAAAGTTAACTATCACTTAGGTCTTGTAATGTTGGATTCACTAAGGATGAAAGTAGTGCGCATTTGCTGCCATATTTATACTGTCGTTTCCAATGATGTCATCACTGGCAACCTCAGTAATACGACAAAAACAAATGCCATCATCTAAAGAACTATAGCATCAATAAAAAAAAAATGTTTTTATTTCAAAACTAAAAGTAAAAATAACATTTAAAAACAAATTCCTCATTTATCAGGTAAGCAGGTAATATTTCAGATTTATTTATAAAACAAAAATTGTGTGTTGCCATTCCGTATGCCATGTGATTATGCAATAGATTGGCCACTTGATGCACTTTTACCTAAAAGTAAAATTCACTCTTTATCAAAGCCAGAAGTTAAAGTAATGACTGACCATATTCAGGAAAATCTGAAAATCCAGTTTATCTGTCCACTAAACAGTGCATTCAGGGCTGTCTTCTTTTCTAATGTGTAAAGCAAAGATGGTCCCTAAATCCCTATACTAATTACAGGGAAACATAAAATATATTTAATTCAATTATATCCTCTCAATTATTTCATCCTTGTTAAATCAGACTACCAGGTCCACAGTATTGACCAAGTTAGAGTCACATACAGTAAGACAAGGATGTGAGTATAAGATTTAATTCAATACTTAGATTGGCCATTATGATATCATATGGACTAGGTAATTCTACAGGCCATCTTTCAGTCTTTTATTAATATTTTAGGGATATTTGGAGCATACACATGCTGCCATATATGGGCAATATTTTTTTAGAAGTAGATTTTCGTAAGATATCTGCACACATATCCAGCATGTTTGTGAGGCAAAGTCTCTCTGGCTGCAGATGGATGTGAACTGCCTTTTCCCCTTCCATTGTTCCTTTAAAAGAATTGTGTTGGGTTATGTAATTAGAAAGGATTAGGGTGTTCTTGTCTAGACCTTCTGGGTTATGACTTCTTTGTGGATATTTTCACGACCCTCCATTTTGCAATAACTTCTGATGAGTACCTAAGGAAAACACCCTTTGGACATCTACAGCCACAGGTTTTCAGTGATCTTTGACAGTTGGCTCCATAAGAATCAGTTTGAAGACCTGTGAATTTCAGATCATCAGTGGTTTTCTTGGGGGTTCACATTTCCCACAATGGTCAAAATATAGACCCATAATATGGACTTAACTAAAATTCAAGGTATGACTGGAAAATTCCAACTTCCACTAAACAAGTTTAAAGGTTTGTAGGGTTCATCAGTTACTATGTGACGAGTATTAAGAGTTTTAGTTTAGTTATAGATTCAATGAATGGTGTAATGAAGAAATCAACTATTTTTTTTTCTGGAAAACTGTAATCCAAGAGACCTTTGAGAATATAAAGTAATTATTTACAACTTCCAGATTCTCACAAGCTATTTGAGTAGTGGTATTTGCTACAACTACAGCCTTATATATATTTTTGGAAACTGAACAAATTTGTTATGCTGGGTACAGCAAACTATTGAAAATGAAACTAGAACTTGAAGAACAGTGCCACTGGTTGAAAAATACAGACTATAAAAAATTACAGTCAAGGCTTGTGTGATCTTTATTTAATCAGAATCTGTTGCTACAGCGTATCAGGCAATTCTCTGCCTCACACATACAAAAGAAGTATTTTTTTTATATAGATTTTTGTCTCTGATCTGCCATATTGAAGTGTTTGTGCTGCCACAATAATAATAATAATAATAATAATAATAATAATAATAATAACTATCAGGTCTTGGCCTTAAAAATCTTTTAATTTTGAGTAGTACTAGAGAACCTCCATATTGGTAGATGAAATCTTTAACCTGCTGGTTATATTTAGATCTTTAAGATCAAATACAAATAGTTGAGAGATGTAAAGTATGCAATGTCGATAACCTCTGGATGCATTTCTGCTTTTGTCCTTACCTAAATGGCATCTGCAGTGTGTACAGTTCCCCACCAGGTGTGAAGTGGTCAGTTTGGGAATCTGCATTTTCATGTCTGAGATTGTTTCTTCCACCAAAAAAGTAGCTTGCTTCTTGCAGGTAAACGGGAGGGAACTACTCAACACTGAGAAGTCTCTGTACCTTGGGATGTTGTTAATGAGTGAAGAACATTCAAATTGTGAGACTAGTCAAGATGCCCGTGGTAATGAAAAGGGAGCTAAGTTCTCAAGAAAAGCCCTTTATTTGCTGGTGAATCTTTGTTTTCAAATATTGTTTTGTATTTGGGGAACTTATCAATAGAAAGAGACGATAGCAAGTGGTCAAAATATAAATTTTCACAGTAGGGTAAAGGGCTCAGCAATGTAAACACATGTAACAAAGTAAAGCAACTGTTGCTCTGTTTCAAGAAGACCACTTTAAGGTAGTTTGGTTGTATAGTGAGGCTAGCCTGTAGTTGCTTCCTATGAGAGGAGAGTCAGGCCTTGTCCAATGGAAGGAACAATTTGTAGACTATGGATACAGAATGTAAATGTTTAACACCACAAACAAATTTTGTGTTAATTTAATTCACTTAAATCTATTAAAAAAAGCAAATTTAAAGACTACTGTAATTAACTTATGCTTCACAGATGCAATATTATCATAAAATTCATGTGGCATTTCATATATGTATTTTATTAGTGTTATATGATTTGTGAAATAAAGAGTAGTCTAATAAATGTGTGTGACATTTGACAATAAAATACAGAAAAATGAATATGTCTTCTTTTGTCCTTCTTTAGTGCTAGGGTGTTGTACCGTGTTAGACATTACAGTATGGATGTAATGAGAAGTCAAGCAAAATGACACCTTTTATTGGCTAACTAAAAAGATTACAGTATGCAAGCTTTCGAGGCAACTCAGGCCCCCTCTTCAGACAAGATATAGTTTACCATTCTTTACCTTTACCTCCTGAACTGAATGTCATTTACAGTACAAAAATTTTCAAAGGCCTGATTAAATGATGGCCGTTTCTGAGGTGTACACATAAATTTCTACCTTTAGTGTACATTTATTGTTCGTGCAGTGTTAATCAAATGTGAACTCTGGGTTCTCTTCTGAACACAGGTGTTTACAGGCATTACATTCAGAATACCCTAAAATAGAATAAATGACCCTTCTCTATATTTTTTAAATTGCGTGGTTCCAGGAATTAAATCCAGAAACCGACTCGAGAGCAGAGTTCATTATAAAGTTCAATTCTATGTAGACTTAGCTGACACTGTAAAATGTGGTGTGGTTGACATTTTGGGTGTCGTTAAAGGCTATTACTATAGATAATTACCTCTGACTATTATACAAAATCTTAATATGGCTTTTATGACTGACAGATAGCTGTGTGCTCCATAAAAGTAACAGTAGCAGAACAAAGTCCACTCTCTCTCCTTAAAATCATTGTTAGTCTGGGGAAGATACCAGATGACACCACAATGAAGTAAAATACCGACTAGTAATTTTCTGCTGGTTTAAATTTTGAAAAAGTGAGCCTAAGGATCTCTGATAGAAGTGTCAAGACAGACATTTATAAAACCTGTTCATTTCACTTGTGACAGAGACTTGTTTTATTGTTAAACTACTTATAAGTTGACTTAGTGGTTTTTACATAGCAGTTTGCCATTTTCAGACAATTGTTTCATTTATTCATCTATTCATTTATCTTTTGAATCCAATTTTTCTATTATAGTGATTCAGAGTGCTAGAGTTTATACTAGCATCCATCCATTGCAGTGCATCAGTTTAATAATTTCATTGTAGAAATAAAAAAACACACATATGTATTATCTAGTCTCATCTATATTATACTGGAATTCATCGCCTACCAAAAAGTCATCTCCTATCAATGCTTACTGGCCACCTTCATTAATTGAAAAAGCCAAAAAAGTTAGACTCTTCTCTAATTACATATATTGCACAGTATTCTTATGTATTAAAGCAGATGTCACACTTATGAACACAGAAATAGTTAAATATTGCAGCAGCCAGCACACTACTCTTCACAGTCATGGTGGGCAGGCTGCTGTCTACATGCTGTACAGGCTGGGCAATGCAGATACAATATAATACAATTTATTTCTGTATAGCCCAAAATCACACAAGAAGTGCCGCAATGGGCTTTAATAGACCCTGCCTCTTGAAAGCCCCCCAGCCTTGACACTCTAAGAAGGCAAGGAAAAACTCCCAAAAAACCCTTGTAGGGAAAAAAATGGAAGAAACCTTGGGAAAGGCAGTTCAAAGAGAGACCCCATTCCAGATAGGTTGGGTGTGCAGTGGATGTCAAAAATAAGGGGGTCAATACAATACAATACACAGAACAGAACAAATCCTCAATACAGTATAAACATTTTACAAGTACGGACCAGAATTTAACAGTAGATGATATCACATAATATGATTTGGATTTATTTAGAGTCCTGGAGACCTCAGCCATCAAGCTGCCTCCCCCATTTGGCCATTCCACAGCTGAAACAGTGCTAGGCCAGCCAGACCCCTCTACCTCACGATTCATGTGATGCTCCATCAGGGATGACTTTACCTTAGGCAGGCTTAGGCAGGTGGGCCGTGGCACAAAGTGCCACATTTGAGTACCGAGAAGAGAAACAGAATAGGTAAGAGTTAGTAACAAATTATTAACTATCATGTTACTTATGTTTTAGTCCTAATGACTAACAACAGAGATGCAGTCTGTACAGTTAATTAGCAGCTCTAGTCAGGATATGCTAAACTGAAGTAGTGAGTCTTCAGCCAGGATTTAAAAGCTGAGACTGAAAGGGCATATCTTATAGGAATAAATAGGAAAAAAAGCATAAATAGGAACCTCACACAGGAGTTAGCACTTTATCGTTGGTCTTGGAGGTGCTGCATAGGATGGTTGACCCATGTGACAGATAGCAAAAAGAGAGTAGATGCTGACAGTATTCATGTTGTGGGGGAATAGCTTGAGGCAAGCTGCTTCTTGTCCCCAGTTTGCATTTGTGAGGCACTATCTGTGACTTGTAACAACAGGAAAGTGAAGTAAGAATTGCTAGGATTTTGGATATGTAGTGCTGAGGGTAATTATTGATCAAGTAACATGCCCTTTTTTGACTGAATTGTCATTCAGTGAGTGTTGCAGTTCTTCCATCTCAGAGCTCACTACAATATGCTTATGAAGGAAAAGACAGCATTTAGTCCATTCAGGTGATATATAAATTATTATTTCTTTGTTTTAAATGTAATTGGGTGCAATAACATAAAGAAGTGTTTCCTCATTTCCTGAAATGAGTGAATTTCTAATTTTCCATGCAGTATTCTCAAGAGCATACTTTATTATGCAGGGGGAAAATTCTGTGTGATTTTGTTTCATTTTCTCAATGTTTCAAAATGTTTCCAAAAATGTATAATTTGGTCCTGCCATGCAGAGTTGAACAAAATGAGTGTATTTAGCCTTTTTGTCTAGGGATACATTTTTCACATGACAAATGAAATATGCTTGTCTCATTTGTAGATCAACACCAAGTATGATCAGAGTACTAAATAAGAAGTCACAATGATTACTTCAGTTCAGAAATTGTTATTATTAGGAGCTGGAAGGCATAAGCAGGTGAAAAAACAAAATCAAGGTCTTAACTTTTGTGTGAATTTACACCAAAAAAATCAGGAATTCAAAAAACAACTTGAAAGGACTGCTTAAAATTATAGAACAAATTGAAAAAAAGATGTTTTTCTGAGAATTGGCAATTGAAAGAGTCTTTATATGCATTGGAATTGTCTGCCTGTAAAAAAAATAATTGGCACTGAGTCTGTCAATTTCACATATTAAATCAAAATTACAAACAAAATCTCATTACCTGAACAGAAAACCCTGGAAAATTAAGAAAGGCTAAGTAAATACAATAAATGTACATAGGATGTATGTATACTCACATTGTACGTATTGATTGCATTGTTGGCAACACATGGCCCTGGGTAAAGACAACTGGCTATACTAATAATAATAATAATAATAATAATAATAATAATAATAAAAATCTGCACACTTTCATTGTGACAGTGTCCTAATAAACCTACCAAACGACCATCCTTTGCTTCTATAGGGGTAGGTCTTTATGTAATTCACTTAACTGAAACCCAATCACCTTTAAAGGGTAATTTATTTTTAATATAAACCTACATGAACGTTTTTGCCATAAAAAGGCTTATAACAAACAAACAAGAGGAAATCGCAATACTCATGCGATTGAAATATGTTTTTTTTTTTATTTTTGGTCACTGACAGCATATCCTCATTTGATTGTGTTTGCTTTGATTTTCAGCCCAACTACTTACCGTTAGATTAGAAGTCTGCCAATGTTCACAAGCAAATGGAAAAAATAAATAAAAAGTATTTCACACCAAAAAATAAAACGGTAAAACAAAATCATAGATTGTCCTATAAATGCCAGAAAGCTTTTTCTATAATTTTGAGTGGAGAATGTTTAACTTATATACTCAGCAAAAAAAGAAACGTCCCTTTTTCAGGACTGTGTATTTCAACAATAATGTTTTAAAAATCCAAATAACTTTACAGATCTTCATTGTAAATTGTTTAAACAATGTTTTCCATGCATGTTCAATTAACCATAATCAATTAATTAACATGCACCTGTGGAATGGTCATTAAGACCTTAACAGCTTACAGAAAGTAGGCATTTAAGGTCACAGTTCTAAAAACGCAGGACACTAAAGAGACTTGTCTACCGACTGTGAAAAACACCCAAAGAAAGATGCCCAGGGTCCCTGCTCGTCTGCATGAACGTGCATTAGGCATGCTGCAGGGAGGCATGAGGACTGCTGATGTGGCTAGGGCAATAAATTGCCATGTCCACACTGTGAGACGCCTAAGACAGCGCTACAGGGAGACAGGAAGGACAGCTGATCATCCTCGCAGTGGAAGACCACGTGTAACAACACCTGCACAGGATCGGTACATCCGAATATCACACCTGCGTGACAGGTACAGGATGCCCACAACAACTGCCTGAGTCACATCAGGAACACACAATCCCTCCATCAGTGCTTAGACTGTCCGCAATAGGCTGAGAGAGGCTGGACTGAGGGCTTGCAGGTCTGTTGTAAGGCAGGTCCTTACCAGACATCACCAGCAACAACGCCGCCTATGGGCACAAACCCACCTTCGCTGGACCAGACAGGAGTGGCAAAAAGTGCTCTTCACTGATGAGTCACGGTTTTGTCTCACCAGGGGTGATGGACGGATTCGTGTTTATCGTCGAAGGAATTGAGCACGTCTGGGACCTGTTGGATCGCAGGGTGAGGGCTAGGGCCATTCCCCCCAGAAATGTCCAGGAACTTGCAGGTGCCTTGGTGGAAGAGTGGGGTAACATCTCACAGCAAAAACTGACAAATCTGGTCCAGTCCATGAGGAGGAGATGCACTGCAGTACTTCAAGCAGCTGGTGGCCACACCAGATACTGACTGGTACTTTTGATTTTGAGCCTCCCTTCATTCAGGGACACATTGTGAAACATTTTTAGTTTATGTCTTATGGTGTTGACTCTTTTAGTGTTCATACAAATATTTACACATTAAGTTTACTGAAAGTAAAAACAGTTGAAAGTCAGAGGACGTTTCATTTTTTGCTGAGTATATATAGAACAGTTTCACTTTTCACAAAAGATTGTTTTGCCATTAACATTAATAATCACTTTTTTCTTTCACACCTATTAGTTTTAATTCCAGTTTAATCCAAAATACAACTAACTTAATCTTAATCTTTACTGCAAACATTTTCAAATAAAAGAACTGAATATGATTTTTAAATGTGTATCAGTCCATTATCATTTTTTCCTTGTATTATTTTAATATTGTTGTCCACTGTGAAGCAATCTTGGGTGTACTGTTAGGAAGGTAAACCATCTTTTGAGGAAAGCTTGGCTTCCTTACTGGTGCTTCCAGCAATTGTATTGATATATTAAACTTGGGGCAAACTCACAAGAATAAAGTTGCAACATCTCTAAGAAGTGGGCCCGTATCAATTCAGGAGTTGTTCTGGCATTTAGTCATCCAATCCCATTTACAAGAAATTACTAAATGTTTGGGCATCAAGTATATAACATCAGTTTGTTAATGATACCTGTTAGGTCTGTCTAATTAAGTGCTCACAAGACTAAGGAACATTTTCTAATGTGTTTTTACAAAAGGTTTAAAATAAAGTCACCTTTTGTATCTAGACAGTTTACAGAAGCAACAAAGAAAACTAATGGGATGGTAGGTTACACAGCATAATCTGCTGAGTATGAATAAAGTTAGATTATTTTAAGATACACAGTTAACTAGTGGGCCCTCATCTGGGATATTGTGTGCAATTCCAGCTTTGTAAAAATGATGATTTGTGTATGTCACAACCAACCATTACTAGAATTTTGCACCAAACTTTGAACTACCTTACAATACATTAGGAAATATGCAGATTTATACATTTCCTCAAGACTCGATGTGAGGTGAAGTTAAAGAAACCTACATTCATACAAATCAGCATGCACATTTAGGTCACTGCCTCAAGTGTGAATTGCAAGTGATGCCACAGTATCAATGCACAGGTGGTCATGGATGCAAAATATACTGTAATAGCCAGCATATTACCTTGAAGATAAATAATGCTGGATGAATTATTGACGGGGAAATGTCACACAGATACACAGAGTTCTGAAAACCCCTGGAATACTCATTTTATATTTTACAAGTCCAGGAAAGTTGAAGGCAGATAGAGACTCCCTGGGCATTACATACATAAGGCATCACAGAAGATAAGGTGGGGTGGAGGTCATCAAGAGATGCATGATAAACAACTCTTGGGACACTGGAAGAGTTAACATGACATCAAAACCAGCAGAATGCCTTTGGCTAGTTTCAAGTGCTGTTACTTTATGAGGTGTGGCTATAACAGCAGGAAGATGAAAGTACAGACCACCCATCTATCCATCCACCCATTACTTTATCCTGATCAGGGTTGCGGGGAAGCTGGAGCCTATCCTTGCAGCCATAGGGCACCATGCAGAAGCAATCTTTAAAGCATTCATTATTAAATAAATGTGCACATTTTAAAACTTTACTTTCATTCACTGTGCACATGAGTCTACGTGTGTCTTTCTGTCTTGATGCCCATTACTGTATTATTGTTGTATGTTGCAGATTTTAGTTAATTTTTTTCTTTCCATTATATGTCATGTGATCGTGAGGGCTCTCGGCGATTATACAGTAAGATCATTGGTTTCAGCAGTGCCTTAGTGCACCATGCATTTTGGCTGGTGAGGCTCCTCAGCTTCACAGGTCAACCTGGTGGTCAGACCCATTACCTACGGGTTAAATACGGCAGCATAACTGAAATCCAGTATTCCTCAGTGAATAATTTTAAGTAAAATATTCTCTTTCTTTGTGATATATTTAGTGTCAAAAATCATGTAGTTAGGGTTACGCTTGGGTTTTTTGATTTTTGTTCCATTGTCTTGTTTTTGCATTCTCGCAATAGCTTCTCCCGGTTTGGGTGCTCAAAGTAATCCTTGAGACCTTGTCCTTAACAATTATTCTTAATATTGTAGCAAATTCACAAAAATTATACGCAGCTTAGCGCACCATCCTAACCTATTAGGTTTTCTTTCTTCTTCGTCTGTTGGTACTTTGAATATTTTTATTATTATTATGTTTGTGCTGCAGCCTTAGTGTTAGTATCAGACAATTACAAATCATGACTTCCAGTTTGTGACTTGGAGGGTCATAAAGTCGTGATATCAATCATTCTCAAACATGAACTTGTACTTCCAGCTGGAAGTGGGTGTAGAATGCTTCATAAATATTTCTCATGTCCTGTTCTGGGGTACAACAAATACTTATGCTAGTGTAACCTTTAGTGTAATTTCTAGGATTAGTTCTGAGATGCTTCATAAATGCGGCCCATATTAAATCAAGCTATAACTACACTAGAGGAAGTCCAGTGCTAGACTAAGTCCAGAGCTACACAGTGTAAGCTATGAGGAAAATTTTAAAAAGTTTAATGTTTTTCATTTAAACAAACTGATATTAAGAGGGGGGCTGATAGACGTGTTCAGATTTATGACTAGAATTGCACAGAAGATGCCAGTTCTTACTTTAAAATTAGTTCTTCTGCAAGAACACATGGACACATATTGACACTAGTTAAGCCTAAATTTAGCATGAATGAGAGAGAACCAGAGATATTTGAATAAATATTAAATAATATGCTGGACAGTAGTAATTTGGGGACCTTAGAAACTCAATAGGATCATTTAAAAATAGCTGAATATGGGATTAAGGGGTTATTTTCTTGTCAGAAATGTGTTTTTATGTTCATCATCACACGAATGAAAGAAGCTGGACTCTGTTTTGGCAGATTTGGCTACAAAGATAAAAAACAACTCTGGGCACAGTGTTAGTCACACAAATCACTCACTAAGGAACAAATAACTGATCTCCACATCTTTGATATATGGGAACATAACTCATATGTAATATATTAAATAAATGATTTTTTATTTTATGTGTTCTTTATAGGTGTCAGTTTAAAGGATTAAAGCCGTGGTTCCCAAATTTAAATCTGAGGGACCTGTCTGGCTACAGGTTTTCATCTCCATCAGTTCTACAGTCCATGTGTCAAGATCAGGCCCTTGTTTCTGATTTCTTAGAAATTTTCTTTGACCTCTAAACATATTCTGACATGATTTTATGAGTTAAGAGGTCAAAGAATCTCTTGGTCAAATCTACTTTGGTGCTTGATATATTTTAAACATGTTGAAAATAAGTATTGATCTCCTGTAAATGTATTTAGCTTTTTCTTATGGGTACCACTATTGCCAGAAGTGTTTGTGGACAATTGCTATGCTATTTCTAAATAACATCAACAGGAATAGCAGCATGTAGCATATTTATATTTATAAAGGTTGTATTGTGCACTTCCTGGTTGTCTTGGATTGGATTCAACTTAAACTTTAAAATTGTAATCCCTTTATTTATGGCTAATGAATTCTGACTCTGCTTTTTGATTATGATTTTTGTCACACATATTAAGCCATGGTCATTTGTTTTTTGACTTCCCAGTTACAACTCACCAATTGTTGCTGTTGCTACAATTTATCTCAGCACACAGTACATCATTTGTTCTTTTAATTGATCTTATTGTTCAGTGGGATGTCCCCTTTTATCTTATTCTATGAAAACCTGAAATATTTGTGTTTTAGCTAAACTTGTCTTTTTAATTCAACTCTTTCTCTACAGCTTGCTCCCTTGACTGCGTCCAGATACTTACAACAGGGAATGCTAAAAGGGACAATTACTTTGGTACAATATTCACTTGTGTACTCATTTGTAAGAAATGATTCTTAATGAACAGACACGTGACAATAGTTGTGAAGTAATTGCTCTCCTTTATCACTAATATTTTTGCACCTGTGTCTACACAGCTTTTTGCTAAACACCTTTCTGTTAATCATCAGTATCTGTATACAATAAAGTGAGCAAACTTTAAAGAAAAGAGTTAATTAAAATGAAAATAGTAAAGACATATCCAAAGCTAAGGCAAATAATACAGAAAATTTTGAAATATTTGCAGACAAGATAACTAAATAATGAGATCAATTAAATGTATAAATGATGCACTGATTATGAAATTGCCTGGAATAAGGACTTGCAGCCATGGGATTAAACTTGACTAAAATATGCTAGAGAAGTCCCACAAGCTATTGCCAGGAAGGTATCACTTCAAAAAGGGAGCCTAGTATTTTGTTCCTACTACTAGTCTCATGTATTATGAATCTGCTGAGTAAAAATGATATGAAAATGGCTGAGGAGAAGAATATTTGGGCTGACCTGTTTGGTCTGCTGCCAGCTGTGACTGTCACCAGGAAAAGTGTCCTGAGATGATAAGATGAGATAAGATGATGATGATAAGATACGAGTAAAATCAGGTCAATTTCTGCCTTAAGATGCTTTTTGCAGGACCGACCAGATGATGATCTCTCTATTTACCTTTATATAGAAGAACATAACTTTAGACAGAAAAGATTCAATTCTTCTATGGTCTTTAGTATGGTTGAGTCTAGTTGTAGTCGTACTTGTGTACTTGCTTATATACCAGTCAGCCCTGCTTCAGTAACAGTAAACCTATACCACATTCAAGAAGTGTTACACTGAGTTCTTTGAAGTTTCATTCTACCATATAACTTGTAATTTGCTATATGCAGTAGAATTCTGAAGTTCAGCAATCTGGACAGTTGATGTTGTTTCATTCAAGTATCATAAAAAAAACTGTTTATTTAATAAATGCTTACTAATAATGGGGCAACATACATAGTGATTTACGCCATTTGTCTATGAATCTTTGCTGAACATGCCCTTCTTCTGTCAGCTCCTTAATACGCTGTGAAAGGTAAATGGTGTGATATAGCAGGCTTAGCATCATGCGTTGACTTTTTGCAGGAGAAAAATCTATGTTTTATATGCCATGGCTTTATATAATTTGTGTAAGACATCAATTTTGCCAGGGGAATAAATGTAGCACTCTCACTGGAAAGAAGAGATTAAAACATGAAAGGTTTTACATATACTAATGTAATAATCTCTACTGCATGTCTCAAAGAACTGTAATCATTTTAAGTATTTAAATAAGTGCTGGCTTTTTAGTGGGTGGGTACACTGTATAATCAGCATGTAAAGCTAGTTTATAGTATGTTCTGATTGTCTGATATATCCAATAGTTCAGCTTTACTTTAGCCTTGGTGGTCCTAAATGTCAGAATTTAATTATATCTCTGCCATTTTTTTTTTTTTTGCAATTCTATTTAGAACTTTTTGTTCATTTAATTCCAGCTGGTTTATGCAGTATGTATAGCTTTATTACACAAGTGAATTTTTTTCCTGTTTTTAATAATAATAATTATATATATATAGTAACAAGGCGCTATATATGCACCCGACCCGACACAGATTGGACACGGAGGCACACGTATAAAATAAACAAACTTTTATTTTTCTTCAGCTGGAGGGCACATCTTCCCCATGTCCCCCAGCCACAACACAGTCCCAAGCACAATACAGCAATACCAAAAGCACTCTTGCTCTGCACCACAACTTCTCCCAGGCAACCTTGTCCTCCTTTACCCGGCTCTGGCTGCTGAGTGGTGGTCGCTGGCTGCTTTTATTGGGCATATAAATGCTCCAGGTGCTTGATTGCTGACATCCGGCTGTACTTCCGGGTGTGGCGAAACCAGTGCCCAGAAGGGTCCAGCAGCTCCTGCTGCAGCACCTCCTGGCGGTGCCTGAGGAACCCAACAGGACTGCACAACACTCCGGAAGATATGCTGCAGGCATATACAGTATATATATATATATATATATATATATATATATATATATATATATAAAACAAGAAGAGAGACACTAACCCATTTTTATTATCACCTGCATATTGCGCTACACATGAATTTACCTTTTAGTCTCATGATGAGATACATGACGAGAACTTCATTAGATATTTTTACTGAAGTCCAAATAGGTACTTCACAGGCTCTGCACTTATCCAAAGTTTTGTTAGTCCTTCAGATTTCTAAAACAATATCTTTCTTGTAAGATGTCATTTGACTATATCTTATTACAGCAGATTCATAAAATAATAGAACTCTTGTGGGATGTCATTTGACTATATTTAGTAATTAGGTGTCCTTCCAGTTTCAACCCTGTCACGTGATTGTGCTAGTTTCTTCATACTCAATGGTTTTTCAGGGACATAGGAAAATGTGATGCATAAGTAAGTTTGGTACTTCACCATTCTCAGTAACCCTACACTCAGATTCTCAAATAACAGAGCAGCATATCACTAGAATTTGGGAGAAAACTGAAATCCTTATAGAAAATATGTACATGCAAGAGAATGCAAACTCAGGTTGCCTGAGAATCAGCTTGGAGTCCATGGACAGGGGTGCTGAGAGCCAACGCTAGGCCTGGGGAAAAGATTTTTACCGGGCCCCCAGAATAAACAAATAATGCAATTATTTTTATATTTTTGTGTTTTATTAATATCAAAAGAATTGATAAACAGTATAAGACTAAAATAATCAAATTGAAAGTTACACATAAAAACGCTTATGATAATATAACAATAACAATGTTTCTTTCCGTGAAAATGAATATTGCAT
>JANRMT010062829.1:16782952-16809786 GCA_026402145.1 Polypterus bichir lapradei
TTCCAAAACTCTGGTCGTAAACCGATTTGGTCGTGAACTGAAGCAATGTCCCCCATAGGATTGTATGTAAATACAATTAATCCGTCCCAGACCATACGAACTGTATGTAAATATATATTTTTTTTAAAGTTTTTAAGCACAAATATCGTCAATTAAACCATAGAATGCACAGCATAATAGTAAACTAAATGTAAAAACATTGAATAACACTGAGAAAGCCTTGAACAACAGAGAAAACTAACACTGCAATAGTTTGCGCTATAGCGCTACCAACCACTGGCTAAAAACACTTTTTTTAATGAGTTTTAAGCACAGGGAAAAAAAATTAACATTTGAAAAATCCGTAATTTAATAAACCACCAAAAAAATAACACTGCAAGAATGCACGCTATGAACCAATTGCTGGAAACAGAAGTGAAAACAAAATCAAGCCAAGTCCAGCGCTCTCTCGCGCTGCCTGTGTGTGTGTGTGTCGCGCTCTCTCTCGCACTGCCTCTGTGTGTGTGTCGCGCTCTCTTGCGCGCTGCCTGTGTGTTTGCGTCTGTCTCTCTCTCGCGCTGCCTGTGTGTGTGTGTCGCACTCTCTCTCTCTCTTGCTCGCTGCACAGGAAATGCACAGGGAGAGACTGAACATGTACAAACCGAAAGGGAAACTGGCTTGTTCGTATACCGAGTGTGTGGTCGTGAACCAAGGCAAAAGTTTGGCGAACTTTTTGGTCGTAAACCGAGTTGTATGTGTACCGAGACATTCGTGAACCGAGATTCCACTGTATATATATATATATATATATATATATATATATATATATATATATGTATAGTTTATTTAAATATACGAGTAAACACACCTGAAAGGACAATCAAGCTTACACACACAAACAATTAAAAAAATTTATAAGTGAAGCTTGTTTGTCATACCAGTGCACATGCATGATGAGGAAGAGAATGAAATGAGTGCACACAAACACGCACATACTGTACACCTAGATCTGTAATGGTTGACATGGACAGAGGCATTAAGCCACCCTTTTACTAATGTGTTTAGTTTCATAAAGTATTAAATATTAACAATTGATTCAATTTCCTGTTAATTTTAATTTACATTTATTTGTGTATGTAATAAATATTATATAAGTCAATGTACTTAATTCTATATTATTGTACAGAACAATTGATTGTATTGTATTGTAATGTAATCTTCCATTAAGTGATTTCCTGTAGTATCAATAAAAGAGTAATTTACATGGAAGTACTGTTTGGACCATTTCAGACTAATTTTTATTATTGTACATTTGGCATTACAGCTGTTAACCATATTTTCACTATTGCATCACAAGGAGGCTTAGAAAGTTGAAGAGTGGCATACTGCATGCCTTATTGTAGTTTGTGTCTAGGCACTTAATACAGAGGGACTGGTAATCCTTGGTTTAATTCCTCCCAGTCCCTTCAGACATTTTATAGATAATATATGCTCCTGTCATTGCATCAACAAACACTCACACTATTTGTTGTCTAAAGGAATATCTGGTCTACATTTTGAAATTATACTTCCTAGAGGAGAAAAAGCAGAAAGAGAATCTGAACATGTAACTATATAGTCAAACCATAAATCTTCTATTGACTATACAGCAATAATGACATTAATGATATTGGAACTAAAAAAAATATTCGATCTATTCCTGACATAGACCTGAAACAAGGGATTTAACAGTAATACCTAAGCAAGCACAGAGGCTTTTGAACCTTCTGTATGAATATGCAAAAAATGGTAATAGCTCTATTGCCTATATTGCCTGTTTATCCATGTAATGATGCCATAGCACAGTGATGCCTAGAATCTGTGAGCCTTTGTGGCTCTTAGCCTCCCATCCTGATCTCACACTCACTCTTAACAGAGGGTCAGGTATCCCTAGTAACTTCAGCATGCTTTCACCGATACCACAACTCACTTTGTCATGCGTTGCTGCCCATGCCCATTGTCTTTACCAATGCACATTGAGGGCAACCTAAACCTAGTGGTGTCTGCTTTCCAATACCGACATGTTCAGGGTTTTTCCTTACACCTTTAGCTATGGAGGTCACTTGTGGTATTTTCCCAGCCCTTTCCCAAGCCAGTCTTGCAGTTGTACTTGGCAATTTCTTGCCTGTCAGGAACCCATCACAATATACTCTTGAAAAGTAAGTCAAAGCTTGGCACTTAAATTAAAACTGGAAAGCACAAACATATGCACTTTGTTCATATTAGGTGACACAGCAGACAAAATGTTCTGATAATGGTAAAATATGTAATAATCTATGCATTGATCATTAAAATCAACCACATACAAGCTTTCAGAGCAAATAATCAATTGTTTTACTAAAACAAAAGTGCTAAACAAACATGAATCAGAGTACTGCAAAACACTCAAAGCAGCATGCACCCCGTAGTGTGTATATCTTCTCATCAGTAATGTTAAGCCCAGACTATACAACAGGAGATTTGATTCTTGAATTCAATGAGAGAATCAGAGCCTGTGTGGTATCAGCTACTCATTAATAAGCATAGGCAGCACTTGATTTGCTTAAGTACAACATTTAGTTCTCTAGATGTATGTAGCTTAGGACTGGGATCTGGAATATTCTCAAAGGAATTTAGGGAGCTATTTACATCAACAATATAAGTTTCCTTTCATTTAGTACCTACATTATGAGAGACAGGATCACAGAAAAAGCAGTGTTACATAGGCATTATGTCATGCAACAAGTACCACAGAAAAGGCACCATAATATGTATCTTGATTCTTCCTTTGTAAAATGTATTTATCCTTTGTCACCTATTAACTAAAGACCTAGCTCATCTTAAAAAAGTATTATTTACTGTGCATCAAAGCTCAGGGAAAATCTATGCAATTATATTTATATCCTGAAGCCTACTTGGGATTTATAGACCATCATAATAGACAAGTTGCAAAATCTCCACAATGCATTCCTAAAATCTACACTATACATCTGATAGGCTTTTCTTGAATGCTGCTGCCTGGTGTTCTCAAAGACTGAGAATAGATTGAATGGATATATTTTCAAATAAACATGATTCATAAAAAGGTAGTTTCAAAAAGCACAAAACTCAGAAGGATAATCTTTTTTAAAAGAACATTCATTCTTTTTTCACATTTTATCATTCAGTCCTTACTGGATGCATTTCTGTTTTTCTTCATATAGTTCACTTAAAGGGAATCTACAGTAATAAAATGCTTTAACAAAGTAGTGTTATAGGTTTTACTACACAAAAAGTTAGTATTTGTGCCATTTTAATAAATAATTACAAAGACTAATTTGCTTTCAAAATATTTTTCCAAGATAGATTTATTTTAGTAAAATTTGCCTGTTACACAGGCCGATGATGGACATGCACAGAATTCCAATCCTAAAAGCCTCATGTTCCAAAATAATCAGGAAGAGAAGAAATACCGTAAGATAAATAGCTAGTCAGTTGTTGTAGGTTAATCAGGCGAGCAAGTTAGTGACTTTAGGCAAATGGCTAAAGAACATAACATTCTAAAACCAAAACTCAGAGTGGATAATCAATGTTTGTCTGGGTTATTTTTAATGTTCATTTTCCATTTCCCACCGTTTAGTAAAAAAAAAATACAAAAAGGCTTATATCTATTAGAGATTAATTATGGTAAAATACTTTAGTGTTTCATAAATATATTTTCATCAGCTCCTATATGAGTTTTGAATAAAGTACCATAACTTAAGTAGTTATATTTTCAGCACTAATATTAGTATTACCATTTGCTTCTTTGAGTGATATTTACTTGCCAGACACAAAGAAAGACATGGTAAATATAACTGAATATATCACATAAAATGCCTTATGTTTAAATTGTTTTGATTATTGAGAAATGCTCATCCAACAAGATCTGTAATCTTGGAGAGGTGGAGTGGCTTGCATAAAACTTAATAATATTTAGTAGTGAGTGATTTGTGACCTTGGGTTTCTCATATGGTCACTATTGGCAATTCTGATGGTGAGTTTCACACAGATAGTGGTGTTAAAACAAGAGCAAATATCACCTTTTAAGTGACAGAAATACATTCCCCTATTCTTACAGTTAGGCTTTGAGTACTGGATAGTTGGGCGACCCACAAAACCTATTCAGGTTTGTCCTAAAGAAGACTAGTGAAATACAATTTATGGAAATATTGTCCATAAGACAAGTAGTGATTATGTGCATTGACTGTTGACTCAGAGGGAAATAAACTGCTCAAAAAATTAAAGAAACGCTTTTAAAATACATCAGATCCCAATGGGAAAAAATCATGCTGGGTATCTATACTGATATGGACTGGTAATGTGTTAGGAACGAAAGGATGCCACATTGATGTAAATGAAAATTATCAACCTACAGAGGGCTGAATTCAAAGACACCCCGAAAATCAAACTGAAAAAATGATGCTGCAGGCTAGTCCATTGTGCCGAAATTTCATTGCAGCAGCTCCAAATCGTACTCAGTAGTTTGTATGGCCCCCACGTGCTTGTATGCATTCCTGACGTCGAAGCATGCTTCTAATGAGACGACGGATGGTGTCCTGGGGAATCTCCTCCTAGATCTTGACTAGGGCATCACTGAGCTCCTGGACAGTCTGAGGTGCAACCTAGTGGAATTGGATGGACCGAAACATCATGCCCCAGAGGTGTTCTATTGGATTTAGGTCAGAAGAGCATGGTTGCCAATCAATGGTTTCAATTCCTTCATCCTCAAGGAACTGCCTGCATACTCTTGCCACGTGAGGCCAGGCATTGTCATGCACCAGGAGGAATACAGGACCCACTGCATCAGCATAGGGTCTGACAATGGGTCCAAGGATTTCATCCCGATACCTAATGGCAGTCAAGGTCCCGTTGTCTAGACTGTAGAGGTCTGTGCATCCCTCCATGGATACACCTCCCCAGACCATCAATGGCCCACCGCCAAACCGGTCATGCTGAACAGTGTTACAGGCAGCATAACATTCTCCATGGCTTCTCCAGACCCTTGCACGTCTGTCACATGTGCTCAGGGTGAAACTGCTCTCATCTGTGAAAAGCACAGGGCATTAGTGGTGGACCTGCCAATTCTGGTAATCTATTGTAAATGTCAATCGAGCTCCACGGTGCCAGGCAGTGAGCACAGGGTCTACTAGAGGATATCGGGCCCTCAGGCCACCCTCAAGAAGTCTGTTTCTGATTATTTGGTAAGAGACATTCACATCAGTGGCCTACTGGAGGTAATTTTGTAGGGCTCTGGCACTGCTCATCCTGTTTCTCCTTGCCCAAAGGTGCAGATGGTGGTCCTGATGATGCTCGTTAATTACCTTCTACGGCCCTGTCCAGCTCTCCTAGAGTAACTGCCAGTTTTCGGGAATCTCCTCCATGCCCTTGAGACTGTGCTGGGAGACACAGCAGACTTTCTGGCAGTAGCATGTATTGATGTGCCATCCTGGAGAAGTTGGACTACCTGCGCAACCTCTGTAGGGTCCAGGTATTGCCTCATGCTACCAGTAGTGACACTGACTGTAGCCAAATGCAAAACTAGTGTAAAAACAGTAAGAAAAGATGCAGAGAGAAAAATGTCAGTGGCCACCACCTGTTAAACTATTCCTGTTTTGGGGGTTGTCTCATTGTTGCTCCTCTAGTGCACCTGTTGTTAATTTCATTAACACTAAAGCAGCTGAAACTGATTAACAACTCCCTCAGCTACTTAACTGACCAGATCAGTATCCCAGAAGTTTCACTGACTTGATGCTATACTCTTGATTAAAAAGTGTTCCTTTAATTTTTGAGCAGTATAGTAATGGCTGCCAGTTTCAATCTTTATACATGTTACAATAACAACTTCAGTTGTCACAAACTTCTTGACTATGTCCTGGCAAACAGGAGCCACATCTCGGCTCACCAAATTGCAGCTCCCATATACAAAAGAAGATGGCTTTGCACCATTATGCTATAAAAATATTTACTTTCTCAAAACATCTTGCAGGAAGAAATTAATGTTATTTTCAAAGTTGCAAAAAACGTAAAAAGATGTACAGTATACTTTAGTTAACAGTTTGAGCCCACAAAAAATTAACAAAAACTTTTGATCATACCAAAAATGTTGTAGACTAGAGTTTTTGTATTCTTGTCTAGATCAGAAATCTAGTACAAATTTACTACTGGTACATTTTCAGTTAAAGTATACACTGTTAATAAGAACACAAACCTTGCTTCAGTAACAGTCAATTGTGTTTCTATACAGAAGTTCACATTTTATTAAAGCAACCCTCTCATCTACCAATACAAACTCCAATTTTGAATTTTTTTGTAAATACTTGTAACACTCAGCAAGGGTCTTTCACAAGGAGCAATTCTAAAGTAGTAGAAAGGCCAGCTCCACTGAGAAAGTTATATCCAGGACAATTGTTGTATAATACAGGTGATGCTGACTGTATGTGACCCTTTCATTTTCAACCTATTCCTCATGTCCAGTTTTTCCTGACAGTGAACTACAGTCCACATTCAAAGAGCCAGTTTCCATTATGAAACTATTTTTGGAAAATATGTGCAGATCTCACCTGTTGAATTATTTATGTCCCTCCTCCAGCTCTACTGCAGTTATGGTGGCATTAAAGTTCAAGGCTGTATTCTCACCCTCAGCCTCATCCTATCCATCTCCTCCTTTTGATTAAATGTTTATTTTTGTAGTGTTTGAATTTTTCATATTTCTAGTTATTAGTCTGTTTAATTCAGTCTATCAGACTAAATTGTTTCATACATTTGTTCTTGCTGATTTTTGGATAGGTTTTGACTTTGTATCTTTATAGCATGTGTTTTTTGGCTGTAAAGGTTCCAGTTCCCTGGTTTTGTCTTTTTATTTCTTTAATAATTTCATCCAATTGGAGTTGGCATGTTTTTGTTGTTAAATTCTGTATTTTTTTGTAAATTCATAGGTTGGTGGCCTTTTGTTTTTCTTTATTCTTATTTAATTTTCTTATTTTGGCAATTTAAGTTGAATATTAAGGAAAATGTATTTATATTTTTTGTGATTTCTTTTAATTGGGATTGGGGTTTTAATGGTTTTATTGTTGTAGTAGGGGCCAATAATAAGAGTCAGTAGCTTTTAAGGTCTGTCTAAGGTTTTTAGTCTCTGTGGCATTCAAATTTTAAGCCTGTTTGGAGATTTACTTAAAAAAAACTGAAGGCATATTTGCAAAGAATCTTTTAAGTAAGACAAATGGAATATTTAATGAAGGAAATTAATTCATGAAAAAATTAAACTCACTTTTTCAATGGATTTTGCTTTTTTCCAAGGGTCCTGCTTTTCAGAAGAATTCTGCAATAGTTGGTGCCCAGGTTTTTACTTATTTTAATTTTTGTTATTGTATAGTTTATGCAACGAATTGCGTTTTCTGACAATTATTATAGACATCAGTATACTAAATTACCTGATGGCCACACTTCACAAATACTGACTTACATGTGCCCTGCATTTCCCTTCTTCTCCAATATGTTCTATTAACCTGATCATGATTCACTTTGTATTGTAAATATTCATGCTGCTGTAAGTGACTATAATAACATTCCATAGTAATCATGTGATTATTCTAATATTAAGTCCTGCCTTTTTAATTAGCTTGTTAATTTGGTGGGTCTCTCATGAAGTGATGTTACTGGCCCAACACACCAAAGCATAGTAAATGGCACTGGCCATTGCAGAGTTGTAGACAATATGAAAGATGTCACTTCCCACAGTAAAGAAACTCTGTCTCCTAACAAAAACAGTCTCTTCTAGCCATTCTTACATTCAGTAGTTCTTCTGTGTTATGAGACCAGTTCATTGTGTTATTAATGTGGACCCGCAAGTACTTGTAGAAGTGTACCACCTCTATATCCATTCCCTGAATAACCACTGAGGCGATTTGTTTTGGCAAAAGACAATAATCAGTTCCTTGCTTTGCTTGTGCTGAATTGCAGACAATTCTTTCTGCACCAAAAAACAAAAGTTTTCTTCATGACACCTATTCTCTGTCCTATCCTTCTTATTGATATGGAACATAAGTGCAGAATCATCTGACAGTTTCTGCAAGTAACATGACCTGGTGTTATATTCATAGCATGAGATGTACAGGGTAAGGAGAAAAGGAGACAGGGCTGTTCCTTGTTGTGCTCCACGTTTCTCACATCCGTACCAGAAACACAGTCCTTGATTCTTACAAACTGCGGTGTACTGGACAAATAGTACATTATCCATGACACCATGGGCTTATCTACCTGCATATCTCTGAGCTTACTCTTTAACAGGGATGGCTGAATGGTATTGAATGCACTGGCGATTAAACATCAATGTCAATTTATTTATAGAGCACATTTAAAGCAACATCAGTAATGCTGAAGCCAAAGTACTTTACAGTCAAATATGCAATAAATATATATAAAATAAACAGAATAAAATGTAATAAAACACATTACAAACCAGCATTAAAATGAAAACGAACAAATGACTATGTGGAAGGAACAATCAGTATCACTGAAGGTCACAGAAAGGTAGAGAACAGAAATATGTCTTCAATCTCAATTTTAAACAGTTGAATTAAGGGAGACCCTTATATGTAATTTGGTAATGAATTCCACAGATGAGGGGCAGCAGCAGCAAAAGTCCTGTCACCCTTAGGTTTGCACTTAGTACAAGGGACAACAAAAGACAACCTACCAGTGGATCTAAGCTCTCTGAATTACTGGTTTATAATGCACAATTTAGATAAATAAATATTGATTTAAAAAACAGCAGCAAATTTTTAAAATCAGTTCTGAGACTAACATGCAGCTAGTGTAAAGAGGCAAAAATTGGAGATTTAGAATCCATCTTTCTTATCTCGACCAAAAAACAGACAGTAGCATTCTGGACCAGCTGCAACCTGTGTATCAGGGATTTGCTGTTCCCAGAATACAATGAGTTGCAGTAATTAAGCTGAGAAAAGATAAAAGCATGAGTAACTTCCTCAAGATCCCTAAGTGATAAAAAGGCTTAACCTTGGGTAAAAGACAAAGCTGAAGAAAGTAACTCTTGAGCACAAAATTTATCTGTTTCTCGCAAGAGAGGTTACTACCAAAAATAACTCAAAGATTCCAAACATGAGGTTTGCAAAGGTCCACGAAAGAGCCAAGGAGTTAAAAACCAATTTGAGCTTTGACAGGAGGACCCAATATCAGCACTTTTATTTTGATTAACGTCAAGAAAATTGTCAGCCATCCAGGATCTCATTTCTACAAGGCAGTTGTGTAGCTAATCATTGAAGAGTTACACACAGGAATATAAAACTGCGTGTAATCAGCATAACAATGAAAAGAAACATTAAACTTACTAAAAATAGCACCTATAGAATGAAGATATATAGAAAATAAAATAGGACCCAGAACGGATACCTGAAGAACACCACATTTAGCAGGAGCAGTACATGAAATAGAGGCATTGAAAGTTACTGAAAAGTGTCTGTCAGTAAGATATGACCTGAACCAGTTAAGAGCAGCCCCTTTAAACCCCACCAGATGTTCAAGGCACAACAGTAAGATCTCATGATCAACAGTGTCAAAAGCCGCAGAAAGGTCTAGGAAGACAAGGACTGCTGCCCCACCTGAGTCAGTAATAAGACAGATGACATTAAATACTTTAAGGTGGGCAGTCTTAATACTATGATAATGCCTAAAGCCAGATTAGTAGATCTCAGATAAATTATTAGGGTTAAGATGATCAACTAATTGATTATAAATAATTTTTCCTAATGCTTTAGCCAAAAATGGCAATTGGGAAATCAGGTGAAAATTAGCTAACATACCAGGATCTAATTCTGCCTTTTTAAGGCAGGGTCACACAACTGCATGTTTAAAAAATGAGGGCACAGCCCCCTCAGTAAGAGATCTATTTATAATAGCCAAAAATGCTGGACCCAAGATATCAAAAACTTCCAGTAAAAGGCGTGGTGAAACAAATTCAAGAGATCAAACAAGTTGGTCTAAATGTGTCAACAGTACTTTTTAGCTGTGAAAGTGAAAAAAAACAGCATCCTTACAGGGCTGGCAGCTTTGTCTAGGTGAGTATTTGTATTTCACTTAGTCAACATTGAACATTCCTGGCATTGAGTATATATTACTTTTGAGGAATTAAAATGACATGATCTGCATTATTAATGGAAAAAGGTTTTAAGTAATGATAGGTAATATTTATTAAAATGTGGATAAAAAACCCAAAATAAATTTAAAAATAAGTATATCAGTTAATGTATGGGAAAATTCTAAAAGAATGGGTCAACTAAAAGAAATGGCTAGGGTCACTATAAATTGCCATTCATTTATTCTATTTCAAATATTATCTTAAGAAGATTAAATACTTTTTGATGCTAATTTATTATCAAGGGAGCAAATGTATATATATATGAAGGTATATTCTATAATTATAAACCTTTTTGCGGAATTGATTTTTACGATCAGGAAGAGAAAATACATTTACTTCACTGATCACAAATCAGAAAACAATATGATGTAACAGAGAAAAAACTACAAAAAACTTGATTGCAGTTAATATTTATTAGTAATAGTGAAAGCATTGGGGAAATGTGTGGTGACAGCTTTGTTCCACAACCTTCTACTTGCACCATTAAAGCTGAGCTAGTTTTAAAATACTTGGCATTGACACATTTGAACACAAAAAAGTTACAGTAAAAATTTCAGGTCTATCTTTGCGTGTCAAGTGAAGTTTGGCTTTCCTCATAATTAAGCTTGATCTAAGAGGCAATCTCTCAATGGTATATATTAATTCAAAAAGCTGAATGGATGTCAGATGAAAAGTTTAATAATAATAAAGTTAGAAAGCAGAAATAATACCATTTTAAACAGCCTCTGAAGCTAAATTTCTTTTTAATATCATTCATTTATTTATCACTATTCTTTCCAAAAGGGGACCCAAATCATTTTTTTTCTATTTATTGAATAGAAAAGTGTATCTTAAATACACACTAAAAATATTCTTTTTGTCTTTCTTTTTTTAAATGTTATTCTTTTTTTTTGGAAACAGAATATAATAACAAAACAACTCAATCAAAGAAATAAAAATAACATAACAAGTACAATTTTATTTTCCCAGGACAATCCATGAAATTCCACAATCAACTCCCATCCAACAAAGAGAGCTACATGAATATAGATATCTCTTTAAAGTAATTCTTTATGTAGACTAAAACATAAAATAAAATTAAAAGCTTTAATACAAAACCAACAAGTTTACTTGATAATGACATTAATGAGTTCAAGCCAAGTTGTGAAAAAACTGTATGAACAGAATCTTATAATGATAATTAGATTTTTTTTTCAATTTCATGTTAATAAAGAACATTGCTTTCCTACTGAGTTATAGAAAATGGATTAGGATTCTCCAGTTAACCAAACAATGTCTTTGTGCAACCAGTTTTTCATAGCACACCTTAATCCAACCAGGCATTACTCCAAATATTGCTGTTTAGGCATTAGGAGTGATATTAAATCCAAGACTATCTGAGAAATATATACTTTTTTTTGCCTAAATTAGTTTATGTATAGAAATTCCTAAAACCTGGGACCCAGGGATAAAGGCATTTTATGGCATCTTTCAGTGGTTGGATCTTGCCCTAGCTACTTTTTATGAAATTTTACATGAGGTATGTGTGAACAAGGAACAACTTCTAATACAATTATTTCATACTTGGTATAATAATGAATTAGATGTATTTTATGAATGAATGAATTCCTTCCTTTTCTGATATTTCCCATTCCTAAGATCATTAAGGGTTAAGTTCTTTTAAGTGTTTTTATATACCTGGAGTTACTGTCTGAATTTTAATTCACGCTAGGCAGTATCATCTCTGGGCTTAAGAAAATTATGTACGTTACTATTAACACAAGTTTTTCATTTTACATAAAAGAAAAGGTACAGTAGGTCATTATAAGATTCTGTTATCTGTGTAGAGATATCTAAATGGTACAATCTCTAGTATCTTCCATAGACTGAACACTGCATAGAGAAGGATGAATTGGGTGATTATCACATATAAGAATAATGGATACAGTATAAGTTTCTCTGTCTTTAAATGTGTCTTTCATTGGTTTAATATCTTTACTAAACAGGGAGACACGGGATTGTTTGCAAATTGATCATAATTAATGTTGACTTGAGCACAGAGGAAAGCATACAAAGATTTAGAATGAGATTTCCTTTCCATTGCCAATTTCCAGTGTTTTAATTTACAAATATTTACAGCTCATAATAGAAGTGAAAGTTAGGTAATGTCATATCTTCCTTAGTCTCAGATATCTAGTAGAGTTGCCATTGTAATAAATGGCTGTTCTGAGTTACAGATAAATGATATTACCGTTGAATCTATTTATTGTGTTGCTCTGAAAGAGATATTGGAACTTTGGGAGAATACTGATTTCTACAATACTGATTCTCCCACCTAAAGTAAGAACGAGGGAGAGTCATTTATTATCTTTTGGTTTGACGTTGTTTCTTTTATTACTAAAATTGCATTTAAAGAGATCTTCATGTTTCTTTTAATAATAATCCCAGGTATTTAAACTGCTATGATAAAATCAATGAAGAGTGATCTAGCTTGGTCTGTTGTGCAAAAGAATTCACTGAAAAAGAACTTTTTTATTCAAACTAATTTTGAATCTAGAGATCTAATAAAAGTCTCCTAACAGGTTAAATACTGATGGTATTAAGAATTTGGGTCTGGGATATAAAACAGCATATCATCAGGATAGGGAGATATATTCTGTTCCAACCTTTTCTTGTATTATTCTTCTTATCTCTGACTTCTTCCAGAGATGAATACCCGGCACTTAATTTGCAACAGGCATTGTTTATAATGGATACCCTTGTCTAGAGTTCCATATTCTAAATTAAAATAATCAAAGTTTATGTTGTAAATATGAACTGTGGCTTCTGGACTAGAATAACATAATTTAATCTATGCAGATTTACTGGAGCTAAACCTAAATTTGCCAAATAAGCTCAACAGATATCCCCATTCAGCTTTATCACAGGCTTTATCAGCATTAAATAAGATTGTAATACCTCTATTTATTTAGATTCTGTAGGAGAATATATTACATTAAGCAACTACTTAAGATTGGATACTAAGTGGCTGTCTTTTATAAATCTAGTTTGACCTTGTGATATTAAAGAGAGAAATACTTTATCCATGTCTCTGGTTAAGACTTTCATTAAAATCTTAACATCATTATTCAGAAGTGAAACTGGTCCATATGCACATTGTAGCAAATGTTTTTTTTGGTGGGGCAGGCGGTATTTGACACTTAACATAATGTTTTGTTAGAATTTTATTTCTATATTTAATAAACATTTGTAACGATAATGGCACTAACTGAGTTGTAAACATGTTGTAATATTCTCCTGGATAGCCATCTGGGCCATCTGCTTTCCTGCTTAACAAAGAGTTTATGGCATCTTGAACTTGATAGGGCCTCAGAAGTTTACTCATCTCTCGTGCACAAAAAGTATCAAGATGGTGTGTTTATATTTTGTGAAAGATGTCCTTCACTTGAGCAAACAGCCTACACAGCAAGAATTATAAGGATTTTTAATATTTCTTAAATGTGTTAGTTTTTCTTTGTGATCCCTAATTTTATTTTTCACCACACTGCTCATCTCTGTAAATATGTTCTAAACTTCCTGCATATGTATTTGTAATGATTATTATTGCAAAGAAATATAATGATCTCTTTACATGAAATTTCAGTAGTACAATGAACAACATCAAACAAAACTAAATAGATGGCCCTCTGTCTATGTATCTGAGTATATCTCACTCCTTTTGAAAAGGAATCATCAAAACTTTGCTACAGCAGAGATACAAACATTCTGAAGTCACCATGATATCATATTGTCTATATGTCTATATGTGTGGCAAGTGTCTTGTGCAATTTTCTAGTGGCTTTGTAAGTATACCTGCTATGCAGTACTTAATAATTTGCACACCGGGCCTTCCTAAAGTACAGTGCCATTTGTTATGTAATTTGGATGACTGCTTTTAGGTGTTGTAGCTGTTTTTGTGACGAAGCGTATATGTGAGCTGAGAAGGCATTTTAATATGAGACTGCAGTATGCCTTCACATTTAATACTTCCCACATCATTCTATTTTTGCAGGATAGACTGTAGACTCCGCCTACTATAACATTCACAATATAAAGGCAACATACAGTCCCAATTAATGGCTAGTAGGTTTATATAATAGTCTATGTTAATTTCTTCTTCCTACTGTTAAAGTTTATTGTATACATTAATTGAAAATCTAATCGCATTAAAAAGTCGTGCTATATTTATTGAACAATTTTCAGCAATGATAGAATCAGAGTAGATCAACATCTTTCCACTTGAAAGTTTTTGAGTTTTAGACAATAACATAGTATGTAGCAGGCAGGAATGCCTGCCTGATTCCACAGGGACTGATATCCATGAGTAAAGCAATCTAAGGGGCAGAGATGAAGGCTCAGAAATCGATAATGCTTCTTTATCCCTCAAGTGAATTATGTTAAAGTCACTGATGAAGAATGCAGAGTGACTGCATGGCCTGACCTTCCTTCCTCTTTCCTCTAGCTTTAATCCACTAAGTGGCCAGTGAAGGCAGATGGAAAAGGGGTGATTACCTGATCACTTGGGTAAAGCTACAAATTCTATCCATAAAAAATAACCAAAGTGCCGCTAGATAGATGGAATATAGATGGTATTTGTAATTTATCATATATAAAACTGAAGAATACTGCAGGAAAGAGGCCTAATTAATTGTTAAACACTCTCACCATCTGCTAAACTTAACAGAATTGTAAATCATCAAACAACATGTTAGAAGTACCCATGAATAATACTGTATGTTCAAAAGTGAGAATCAAGAATTCCTGCCAAGGGGTGTAAGAGGAGCTCTACATTGTAAATGTACTTTACTCTTTCTATGCATGGATTTAATTCCATGACCATTCAGCATTCCTCCAAAAAATGTCATTTCCTGATGTTTAGAATAGTAGAATAAGCAGTAAGGGGGAAAGTGTTGGTCTATTTGTACTGCTTTTGCACTGCATCAGGAGCCAGGCCGATAGCCTAGGTCAGGTTTATTTTCCATTAATAGCAAGAACTCTAAATGAGGTACTGTATTACTTGCCGATTAAAACATTAAAACAAATGTGATACATGAATGTATACTTAATCACAAATAAGATGATACGCATATTATTGTGATGCAACTGTTTTGTTTTATACTCTTGCTTTAGTTTTTATTTAATCATTTTGACAGTGTTGCCTTGCCCTGCAGAAGGTTGTCTTTTCTTCCAACTGTATTGATATTCATCTATAATACTGTATGTTGTTCATTATGGTTCAAAGTTTCCAATTGGTGTTGAGCACTGTGTTAAATTCAAACTGTAATAAGCTCTTGCAATTTGTCTGCAATGTTGTGCAACTCCTTTTTGAACAAAGGTTATCATTGCACAAATCAAAACTTAACTAAAGAGTTGAATCATGTTGAATTGTTGGACATTTATACAAAAGTAGCAAAATTCATCTGGACACAGAAGCCTGCTAGTACCAGCCTTATATAGTAAGCAGTCTTGTAGAAATCACTTACTTATCATTTAAGAAAATTCACACATTCCCAAAGGTTTCTTTGGCACATAATGGAACATAAACATTAGCAGAGGTAAGACAAAAATATTTTACTTTGAACAGGAGAATATATATTATAAACACATTAGGTATGTTCAAGCCATCAAGACCTTCTGCTCTGCTGCAAAATAAATGTACAAGTTTATTTGTATCTACTTTTAAATCAAACTTCACAAGAAAGTGAATATTTGGATTATTGTTATGAAAAAGGTGTGATGTGACACAATTTTCTGGTTTGTTATATGAATGAATGAGTGGTGTGCAACCCATTTAGTCACATTTTTAGATTTTCAACACAAGAGGAAGCATACAAAATGAAAAATTAAATTTTGAATGGGTGAAAAAATAATTGTTAAAGGAGCCAATGTACACATTAATCTTTGGAGTTACCGAATTTAAAAAGAACGCACTGTTCATAATTTCCCAATGCATGAATAGATGCATTAGCGGATGGACAAGCCACAGGAAAATAAATGCTAGGAGAGGCTAACAACATTGCAAAAATTAACTAAGAGTGCTGAAGAGATAGTTGAAAACAATTCTTGATTAAAAACAGAGTCAGAGTCGGTACTGTAAGTGCAGGGAGGTTGGTTAGAGAGTAAATGTCTGGCTTGCTATGTCCCAAATGCCACAAAATTTAAAAGAGATACCATTGCAATATCTTTGTTCAATAATGCAGAGCTGACAACAGAGGAGGCAACAAAGGTCATTCTTCTTCATTGGATTGTATAATAGTACATATTGCCAAGTTTACATCAAGTTTACTGGCACACACACACATCTTTAAACAGCAGCCTAATAGAACACATATATTAAACACATACAACACCTTAAAATAATAATAGCACATTTCCAAATAATTGCTGCATTACATAATACATAACTTGTCTAAAATGCAAGACACAAAAGATTAGATTGGATTTCATGCACAATCTAATTGTTAAAACTAAAGGAAAATCCACCAATTATTTTGTAGTGAGCATATGGCATATTGAGAAGATATCATGTTTGTAGTGGATTGACTGAGGACAAGCAATGTTCACAGTCAGGCTGGATTGTGAAAGGTACAACTTTTTAAATTAGCAGCAGAGATCTGAAGATGAATCATTTTGAAGAAAGGATGCCTTTGTCGTTAGAGTGGTTGAGGAGTTATTCGTTTATTGTCTTAGGTCCAAATCAGAGCTTCAGCGGCAGCATTTTGAACCTGTTTTAACTTGTTAATGCTTTACACAGGAAGACTGTTGAACAGAGGGTTGCAGTAATACAGTTGAGGAGTAATGAAGGAATAAGATAGTGTTTCCACATCATGGGATGAGACATAGTGTTCAACTCTAGCAATGCTTTGTTGTTGTTCAAATGAATGACAAGGACAGACCTTGAAATAATGAGTTTCCATTATGAAAGGGCACATTATTCCTAAGTACTGAATGCAAGCAACCCCTTTAACTCAAAAAAAAATAAAATAAAAATAAAACCATAAAATCAGTCTTTCAATCAATCCTGATTTTATATGTCACCAGTAACAGCATGTATCATTTACCAGGCTGTTTACAGAACAAACAGAACATTATCAAAGAGACAAACTCATGAGCAAAACAGAGTTAAAACCAGTCTAAGACTATTTTGAGAGTATTTTTGATGTCCTAGCAAGATTCCTCCATTAAACCATTGCTCCTTGTAAGACCATGGTTACACTTTCTTTATTCCGCTGTAGCAATTAAAAGTGTTGATGTAATTCAGGACAATCAAACAAGCCACCTTTCAATAAGGAGAATGTCATTTTCTTTGAATTCATCCACCTGCTTTGCAATTTCTTTTTTCATTTTACCAATGAATAATTAAAATGATGCTGGTTTTAAATGGTCTTCCTTTTTTGAAATTAAATATGGGTAATGGGTGGCTAGAAAGGGAGGCATGGTCATATAGAAGGTAGCATTAGTGCTGCCTCTCAGCTCAATTTGGGTCTCTGCTGACAAGCCTTTTGCTTCAGTCTACATGTTCTTCCAATCTGCAAGCTTTTGTGTAGGTTTCAGGTATAATTCCAGTTTCTTTACAAAGACAAATTTTCTTAATTGGTGACTCTTTTTTTTACTAGTGTACATGAGTGTGGGTGTCTTTTGAGGGACTGAACCTCATCTAGGGATAGGGTCCTTCCCTGCAATGTATGTGGAACTGTTTTCCAATGATTTACTGTATCAAAAAATGTTTGAATTAGAGAGTGAACAGATAGCCAGTGCAGGTCAGTTACCTAAATTAAATTAAATAATGGTCCATTACAAGGTGCAGTCAAAGTGGGGTAAATTAGAAACAATGGTTGATCTGACCATATTTTTTTAGGAGTGGGAGAAGACACCCCTGAGAAAATCCAAGCCAACTTTTTAATAGATAGATAGATAGATAGTTAGATAGATAGATAGAAACTTTATTAATCCCAAATGAAATTGCAGAAAAAGGTTAGTCACGATATCAAACAGCATACTTCAAGTGATCACAAAGAGTAATGGCTGACGTTTGTGTCTGCATTCTTTTTATTTCCTTGCTTATTTTCAACTAGTTACTGGTGAATAAAATGAGGCAAGCATGGAAAAACTCAATAGATATTTATCCACTAAATGCTACGGCAGGAATAAACATAGTGCAAAGCTTCATAGTGTGGTAAAAGCCTCACTGTTGTCAATTTCTGTCCCAGCAGACAGAAAGCCAGGGTAAGACATGTGACCGTATTTAATGATGAGGATTGACATCAGATTGATTGGAATGAAAACCTGCAGTGGCTCTTCAAAAGTAGCACTGGACATGCCTGCCTTAGCCGTTTATCCATATGATAAAGACTCTGTAATTCCGAGTTTGCAAAGTTACAAAACATCTGTGTCCCCCACATAAACAAATTACTGATTAAGACAAAAAAACGCAACACAAATAAACCTTTGTACGTCCAAATTGTTCATCTCCTTTCCAATGAATTCTTATTGCCGTGTTAGAGGTCGAACTAATGTGCTTTGTTACTATAGGCTACTGATGTGAAGTTGAGATTGGTTCATAATTTTGTCATTGATGCCAAGATTGCCATCAAGGGTGGGACCTGTTGTGGCTAAGAGAATAAAGTGTGAAGTTTAGGATGAGTGTCATCTCTCAGTGACGAGGATATTCTACAGCTAATATTGACTCCAGATAGTGCCATGCCTGGATGAGCAACAAAAAAAGAAATGTTACAAAGTGAAACAGACGTAATGAGTCTGCATTTGAGGCATTACAGTAAAATTACATTCTGCAATTTAACACTCCAGGAGCAAAGTACTGTGAGATTTACCAATTGTAAAAAATGATGTTAAAGAAAAATGTATTGTTGGTGTTTTAACATCTGGAGTCTGAGGTATGTAACTGAACTTAAAACACTTAAATGCTCTCTACAATTATAATAATCATAATAAGAAAAAAAAACAAATAAGAATTGTAATAACAAAGAAAAAGACAGTGAGAAGTTCTGGGGCACCCGTAGGCAAACCTCTTATAAATGAAATCTTAAAAGACACAGGAATAAAATGCAGGTAAAGTGTTAAGTTTACGTCTTTTCAGACGCTAGCCTGGATACAACTACCAAAGATGGCCAATGTTCTGGTTAAAACGATTTTCATTGGGAAGAGGTCAGTCCAGGTGAACGGACACTGGAGGTGGCATTGGCAGAAGAAAAGCAGTCAATCTTCTGGTCTGCAGAGGGATATAAAGAGAAGGTGTTATTTTAGAGTGCTACCCACTGGAGTGGTGGATAATTACCGTCACCAAAGCCTTTAAACTGTCCCTTAAGCACATGCGTGTGACAGCATTAAAATTCAAACAAGAATAGCCAAATCAAGTTTACAAAAAAGACAAAGAAGAAACTTCAGAATAGTTACAATTTTGAAAGTTCATCTTCTTTGTAGTCTCGCAGTTAGGAGACCCGGGTTTGCTTCCGGGGTCCTCCCTGCATGGAGTTTGCATGTTCTCCCCGTGTCTGCATGGGTTTTCTCCGGGTACTCTGGTTTCCTCCCACATTCCAAAGACATGCAGGTTAGGTGCATTGGCGATTCTAAATTGTCCCTAGTGTGTGCTTGGTGTGTGGGTGTGTGTGTGTCCTGCGGTGGGTTGGCGCCCTGCCCGGGATTGGTTCCTGCCTTGTGCCCTGTGTTGGCTGGGATTGGCTTCAGCAGACCCCCGTGACCCTGTGTTCGGATTCAACGGGTTGGAAAATGGATGGATTTTCTTTGTAGCTATACTGCTGTATTTGCTTTTTGATTTTAGTTAACTGATATATTTTCAAACACTCTTAGTGTATGGAATGACAGATTATTAAACTATCTGTATGGCTAATAAATATGGCAAACTGCACCAGTACATTGTTCGTATTGATGTTTTTACTGCTAACAAAATCATATTTAGTAGAGCAAAAAAGTTATGAACTATTCTGATTTCAACATTAATTTAGGCCTAGCCAGATTGTTGTTTCTATTGTGATTCTCTATGATATTTTGAATCACTGTGTTTAACTGTCACGTAATGAAGTCATTTTTAAAAATTTTGATTTACAACGATGGTAAACATCAAAAAGATGTTTTTGAAGTTATTAAGCAGTTACAAGGTGAGAAGTTAATTCAAAGTAAAGAGACCAGTGAATTAAATTCCATCTTATAGTGCATTTGTGAGGAAATTTTTGCTTTTGACAACACAAACAAAATAATTATGGGTTCAGATTGAGCTATCTATCCCCAAAACCTTAGAATGAATAGCATTAGTCTATATAGAGCATAAGATACTTTTAAGAGAGGACTTATTATTTTATTGCTGCATTGAATCATTTGTATGTGGCTTGTTCAAAGCTTAAATCAAATCATAAGTGCCATCCTTCTCTGGTTGGTGGGGTGACTAGCAGCACTCATGCGTCTGCCTTGGGGTGTAACCTTAACTCTGCTTAGCTAGTGAACGAGAGAACTACTTAATTGATTTAGATCTTTTTTCTTCTATAATTTGCTTGAACATTCTGGTTGATTTTACGACTTCTGTCATTGCGCTAAGAATCATAGTTCGCTTGTAGGACCGATATATTCGCGCTAATCCGAGACAGAGGCTGCAGGCCGAGGAGAGGGGAAGAGTGACGTCAGGAGTAGAGAGCTGGGCCGGGCCCTCCTCACTGTCCTGTTTCACTAATACGCAGCCGCAGGGGATGGCTAGTCAAATATAATTTCATTTTTAGTTGCAGGAGCTGGATGTTCATGCAAGAGAGCAAACAACCAATGATTGCTCATCTAGATGTTCAATGCTAAAATATAGCAATGAGGAATAAGGAACACACGTGTTTTGAAACTCACAAATAGAAGAGAAGGTCATCTGTCTGATATCTTGTGTTTTACATATTGAAACAGAATGGAAAAAAGAAAAAAAGGGCAGAGATTGCTGCTGAGCGCACCGCAGCCATTAACTCTTTGTACAGCAATGGTTCTGTCAGGCAGCTCAGAGTCTGTGGACTTCAAAAACAGAAAAGAAGCTTGTCTCATATCTCATGTTTTACTTACCATAACAGAATGGAAAAACTACTGTAAATATAGGATTGAGATTGCTGCTGAACTCACCGCAGCTGTTAGCCCTTAGTGCAGCATCAGGTCTGTCAGGCAGAATGCTATTGGTGGTCCGAAAAAGGAGCGATCAGTAACGTAATTTGAAATTGTCCAGCAATGAGATCAATAAATTTAACATACCTCACAAAAAAGTTGTGAAATTTGACATTGGCTTAAGCTAGAAGTAAGAGCTGCTTACAACTTTCTTCTTACTAGAGAGGCAAACGATTGAAAACTGCTTTCTAAACTGCTACATGGCACTACCAGTATCTTATAATGCTTTATGACTTTGAAAATGCCTTTAATCAATAATACTTTTATTGATGTACTGGGGAATTTTGTTCTAGTTTATACTGATCACTACTGATTTTTTCTTCAAATTGTACTTGCAATGTATGTCATGTTCTGGAAATCATAACCTAGACAAAATCAGGCATTTGTCTAATTAAAAAATTGTGAATTCCAAAAAACTTCAGTTTTATTTTCAGGATTAAACATTTCTAGACATGGTTTATGTGTGGGTCTCTCCCTCTTTGTGAAACTGCTATTCTGTTCACTTTTTTTAAAAACATGTAAACCAGGCCAATTTTGGAATGCCCTAAATTAGAAAATAAATAAGAAAACTTACTTTAGCCTTACTTACTGTATCTTTATACTCATTTACATTAATATTTCTCTTTCAGGAAAACATAACTTACATTCTGAAGTAAACCCCTTGATTTTAAATAGCCCCAAATACTGGCTTACCATTAATATGGCAAGTTTCAAGTGTAAAACATTATAAAAACACAAACTCTGATAATAAAATCAGTACACATAATTCTGACAGTGAAGAACATTTTGGATTGCTATCACGCTCTTACAGAGAAATATAAAACTGGTTACTTTGATTGTCCATTAATGTATTAATAGTCAGCTGGAAAAAGTGAAAACTTAGGCAGTACCCTATACTTAGCTATCCAATAGCATTCAAATATCATTTTCTGTTTTGCTGGTGTTCAAAATGTAGTACTGGACAATTCTGAAGGCTTTTTCAATGCTTTTAAGAAACAAATACAATTTATAACAGCTGAGAAGAAATATTCCAAAGATTTCATTTTGGTTGAATGAAGCAGAACATCATAACCAGTATTTCATTATAAATACGATAAAAATGAAAGAAAATAACTTATTGGTAGAGGAACAAATGTCCAGAATACAAAGTCATATGAGATTATTTTATGCCTTGTCAAGGTCTGAAAAATTATCCATTAGGTAGGTTATATTAAGGAACATACTCCAAAATTAATTATACATGTACAGATTTTTATTAAGCATGGTCCAAGAAGAAGCACAAAGCAATGTGCTTTGCACATCAGTTGCCCCAAGCCTAACAACCTGCCACTTGTTTATTTCCAAAATGACCAGCTGTTTGCAGTGACCCTTATGTTTAAGAGGTTAGGCTCTACAACATGACCAATGATATGTCAGCTGACCCTAGAGTGCTCTAAAATCAAAAGTGGTGAGTTGTTTTGTAAGTATTAATTACATAGCTGGAGTTCATTTTGCATTTCCTTAAGCCAAACAAGGTCTAGACACATAACACTGAGGAGCTCTGAGACAGTCAGAGACATGGAGTTACAATCTACGCCATGATAAACTCTGCTAACAACATTAGTGTATTGGACATGCTGGCTGGGCTGTCACTTTCAATCTGAGAGTGACCTCCTGGCTGAAAAAAAGTGAGCGAAGTGACGGAACATAGAACTGAAAGCTGGTATTATTGGTTTGACAGATTCACTCAACTGGATGTAATGCAAAATGCAATTTGTATTTATACCCTGTGACCCTGTGCTCCATGAAGAAAAGCATCTAAAGACAGGCTACTGATGGAAAAGAGAGTATTAGATTATTTTTCAGATGGAATTTGTTGAAATTCCTTGTTATTCAACTGTTTAATTATACCAAGGATGTAAATCTGACATGTACGATGAGGGAACCAAGCAGTGATGTTTCCATCATGCGGGTCAAGATGGGAATAGCAGCTGCAGCTACAGAGACTGACATGTTACAACATAGCAACTTACAGGCATCAAAATTACAAGGTCCTTTAGCATTCTGTAAAACTTGTTTATTCGTTAAAGTGCTTAGAGTGGCACAGAGAAAAGCAGGTTTAACAATGAAGCAGAGAAAAACACATTTAGACCAAAATGGAAATTGTATTCTATCCAATTAAACAGGTCAAGTTCAGATATTGTAAAGTGTACGGCCTGCTGCTTTACATTTGGCTCAGTGTTACTTTTCTGATCTTGGTTCTTCATGCCCTTGGTTGTCTGAAGTTAGACATAACATATGCTACGGGCAAATCTTCTGTGTTATTTTCACTCTCAGCTTTTGAAATATATATATATATATATATATTCTTTATACTATTATGTTGTCTTAATACAGTTTTCACCAACACACCATTTTTTCTGAAAAATAAAGAAATATGGGGATATGGTAACAAATAAAGGAACAATTGAATGAAAACACATTGTGTCTCATGTTCTAACTTGACACATCCTTTATGGACTTTTGAAATCTTTTATAACATTTTACATCAACATGCTATGAAAGGAGCTTTCATGGAGAAAGTCAGATAACTTCATCACTCATTAACTTTTTCTCCAAGTTTTTTGTATTCAAAACAAGTACTGGTGTTACTCATTGCAGATATTTTAATACTGTTCACTATAGTGCAGCGTGTTCATGCTGTAGCATTGCAGATTACTTTCAACTATTACCATTTAAACTTAAAATCTCGTACTGCTGAGAAGCTCAGTTGTTGGTCAGAGACATTAATCACCACGTTTGCTGAACTATACAAACAGTCTTATGTCCTACAGAGCTACAGTCACTCTTTATCATTCCACGGTATTGATATAACTGCACCATTCAATTCAGTGAGTTCACTATTTAACTCTTATTGAATTATTATCTTGATGATTTGGACACCAGATTGCAGTTCATGTAAATAGGGTGTGAAATATTCCATGCATTGGCTGAAGCTGAAAAGAACAGCAGGTGGTACTCACTGTTATTTCAGCATATTCATCCTCCTTCTTCACATATACCTTTCTTATATATAAACATCTATGCGTGGAAGTGTGTGTGTCTGTCTGTCCGGCCCGGAAGTGAGAGGTGTAGTCGGAGTAAGGGCTTCACCCTAAAGGAAACAAATGCGCTTAGCCACTAATACACAAATGAGGCCAGAACGTTGGCAGAACAAAACCTCCAAAGAAAGAGACACTCGCTTAGCTGCTAATACACAAACGAGACGAGCACATTGGTAAAACGATATTCCTTTTACTTTTTCTCCACCACTAATACACAAGCGATGCGAGCAAGTCGGCAAAACGAAACCTCTTAGGAGAGAGATGCCCGGAGTAGTTCCTTTCAATTACTTGACATCTCTACATTACAATTTCTTCTGACGAATTCAATAGTTTCTAGGACCCTGGGCTTTTTACAACACCGGCTTACACAGCTAGTATATTATAATTTCAATTGCAACTGATGGAAGGGAAGTTCCATTTGGAGGTGAAAAAAGCATGATGATATACAGAAACTACTACAAATATGGGCTGGTAGTGGGGCTTGCATTGTGAGAAGTGAATGTACTCATGGGTATGTACAGATTATTTGTCACTACTCTTAAGATAGAATGAGCAAGTGCCAGTACCGCTGAGTACTGCCCCACTTCAAGTACTGATTACACTTTATTAACATCCTACTAATTGTACTTTATAGAATGCTTTATTGTCCTCAATTATCAACATAAATTCTAGGTCATCTCTTGACAGATGTGTGACCCTGAGATACATGTCTGTGTTTAACACCAAGAGAATTAATGTCTAATTTAAATTATGCCTGAGTCTGTGAATCTCTGCTTAAATTTCTTTGGTTCCAAGTTAGTCTGCCAGTGTGTTTACATGCATATGCATAATTAGGTTAAGGTAAATAACCAGTCAAAGGTAAAAACCTGGTTTCTTAATAATCCATGTTTAAATGTGCAAGTAATTTTCTGGAATTCTCTTTTGGCAAAATGCTCTGGTGTCATTAAACCGTGAAAAAGAGTTCTTTGTCATCATCGGCCTCTGTGAATTCAAAAATAAGTATGACTCCTGTGATTTTTTTCTTGTGTATTATAAACTAGCTGTCCCTTATGGTTCTGCCCACATAGTAGTGAAACAGGACAAACTTTAAAAACCAATAAAAAATGTAAGAAAATATAATTCCGGCCAAGCAGAAGGCAGGTACGCTCCAACATCAAAGGTTGGCACTGTATCTGATCATGTTCAGCTACTGTATGACGGGAGAGTGTCCTGTGTGGGGAGCAAAGCATGTGGCTGTGATATCTCTGGCAATCAGCAGGTACCCTCTAAAACACACATAGCTCTGATCTCTCTCTAAAAAATGTCAAAGGGTACTCCTTAACAATCCGTAGATGATAATGTCTGTTCAACAAAAAGGTATCGCTAGCTAATCGGAGGCAAGGTACACTCTACTCCGCCCACTGCCTCTCTCTTGGATTTGTGCAAATAAATCGGAACTGTAAGCGAACTGTGATACTTAATGTGATGAGAGCAGTCACAAAATCAAATGGAATGTTCAAGCAAATTATAGAAAAAAACCTGATCTATATCTGTTAAGTAGTTCTCTCATGACATACATACAGACAGATGTCAGATTTATTCATATATATACATATATCTATACTAATAAACGGCAAAGCCCTCACTGACTCACTCACTCACTCACTGACTGACCCATCACTAATTCTCCAACTTCCCGTGTAGGTAGAAGGCTGAAATTTGACAGGCTTATTCCTTACAGCTTCCTTACAAAAGTTGGGCAGGTTTCATTTCGAAATTCTACGCGTAATGGTCATAACTGGAAACTGTTTTTCTCCATTTACTGTAATGGAGATGAGCTTGAAACCCATGGGGGCGGAGTTTCGTGTGACATCATCACGCCTCCCACGTAATCACGCAGTACGTAGAAAACCAGGAAGAGACCCAAAAAGCGCTGAAGAAAACATGCATTATATAATTGAGAAGGCAGCGAAACAATAAGAAGCGAGCGAGTGACATATACAACCATATTCATGAGTTCTGCTACTTCGGAAACAAAGCACGATGTAAACCTAAACTTTAAATTAAGTTCATAGACAGGCTGCCGCTGGCGTTTGTAATTTACTGCCTGCCCATATAAGGCCGTCCGTCAGCAGCAATCCAATAGAAACACTGCCACGGGTAAATATTCACGGGTGAAGGACTGTGCTTATGCAGAGGAAGATGAGATGGTCAGGGTGGTGTTTGGCACAAACTCAGCGAAACTGCGAGAGAAAGTTTTAAGTGCCGGGACTTCGGTAACATTAGAAACAGCCATGGACATAGCACGACATGGCACCAGCACAGCTGGGAAACTTCGATGCATGTACACCGAGCGGCTCACGTGAACTGACGCAGTGCACAGACAAAAAGCAACAGTTCCAAAGAGCGCTGAACAAAAA
>JANRMT010062829.1:16834786-16884784 GCA_026402145.1 Polypterus bichir lapradei
ATGCCTGCCTAAATAAGTCACCCTCGCTTCGCTCTTACTTTTTTACCGTTCATTTAATCATGGCTAGTGGCGGAAAAATTATAAAATGGAAGGAGGATTACACTGAGTATGGCTTTACCAAAACAATTATTGATGGCGAATCGATTATTCATAAAGCTTGAATTGGTGATCTGTTTTTGTGTGTTAACCTCATATTTTTTCATACTTCTTCTCAAACTAAGGTGGTGCGAGGATAAATTGAATTGGGATGCGCTGATCAATGTAATCGGTGTACCAGGAAATCATGCATTGACAAAAGTTCCCCTTTGATTGTAATGCAAAGTGTGATTAAATGCATTATTTTTTAACGCGTTATGGAGCACATGCATCGAAGCTTCTCAGCTGTGCTTGTGCTAAGAAAATTAAACATTTTAAAAATAACATAACACGATTGTCAATGTAACCTTTTGTAAGTAGTGCCTGGAGGATTCAGTGTGGAGAAAGTCTAGAGACAGAGTGTGTATTAACTTGTGGATTTCTCTGTATTTGGTGGCAGTGTGACGAAGTTGCTTCGGAAGACGGCGTTAGCCGCGGAGCTCAGCTCAGAGCGAAATGAGGTAAATGGGAGGGGAGATGATGACGTGACTCCCCCACCCGCCTTAACTGTCAATCCCCCACAAACACAGTCTCTCGGAATTTGCATAAGCACACCCCTTCACCTGCAATTTTAACTTAGTTACAAAGTGATCAAAACTCTCGTTTATATCCTGTGTCCTCTCATTAAACTTGTATCACACATTACCCGTGGGCACGAAAAGCACCAGCGGCAGCCTGTCTATTAAGTTAATTTAAAGTTTAGGTTTATACCTCGCTTTGTTTCCGAAGTAGCTGTACTGATGAATATGGTAGTATATGTCACTCGCTCGCTTCTTATTGTTTCGCTGCTTTCTCAATTTTATAATGCATGTGTTGTTCAGCGTATTTTGGAGCACTTCCTGGTTTTCTACATAGTGCGTTGACAGTCAATTCACGTGATTACGTGGGCGGCGTAATGATGTCACACGAAACTCCACCCCCACGGCGGTCAAGCTCAACTCCATTACAGTAAATGGAGAAAAATACCTTCCAGTTATGACCATTACGCGTAGAATTTCGAAATGAAACCTGCCCAACTTTTGTAAGGAAGCTGTAAGGAATAAGCCTGCCAAATTTCAGCCTTCTACCTACACGGGAAGTTGGAGAATTAGTGATGAGTCAGTCAGTCAGTCAGTCAGTGAGTGAGTCAGTGAGGGCTTTGCCTTTTATTAGTATAGATATATATATATATATATATATAGATAGATAGATAGATAGATATAGATATATATATATATAGATATGACAACACTCATATCAATGACAAAACAATTACATTAACAATCATGTTACGTTATTTTTAAAATTTTTCCTTTTCTTTTCCATAACTTCTTTAACACACTACTTCTCTGCTGCGAAGCGCGGGTGTTCTGCTAGTCTATACTAATAAAAGGCAAAGCCCTCACTGACTGACTGACTCACTCATCACTAATTCTCCAACTTCCCCTGTAGGTAGAAGGCTGAAATTTGGCAGGCTCATTCCTTACAGCTTACTTACAAAAGTTGGGAAGGTTTCATTTCAAAATTCTACGCGTAATGGTCATAACTGGAACCTATTTTCGTACATATACTGTAATGGACTGCAGCTCGATGGCCGTGGGAGACGGAGATGCGTGTTGCATCATCACGCCTCCCACATAATTGAGTGCCTGCCTACATAAGGCCGTCTGTCAGCGGCAATCCAATAGAAACACTGCCGCTAAATATTCACGGATGAAGGGCTGTGCTTATGCAGACGAAGATGAGATGGTCAGGATGGTGTTTGGCACAAACTCAGCAAAACTGCGAGAGAAACTTTTAAGTGCCGGGTCTTAGCTAACATTAAATAAAGCCGTGGACATCGCACAAGATGGCACAAGGACAGCTCAGTGTCGCGTACTCTTTGCATTATTTGACAGTAAAACTACAGCTTCTCCACTGTTTTAGCGTATTCATAAGTGCGGCTGCTGCAGAAATCAGCATGCCTCCCACGTAATTGACTGCCTGCCCATATAAGGCCGTTCTTCGCCTGCGCTGTTTTATTGTTTGTTTAGCATATTCATAAGTGCGGCTGCTGCGGAAATCAGCATGCCTCCCACGTAATTGACTGCCTGCCCATATAAGGCCGTTGTTCACCGCGGTGTGTTCATTCCTTTCCTTGCTTCGCCAAGGAAGCAGTTTTTTCACAGCTTCTTCACTGTTTTATAAACGAACGACATATAAGGCCGTCCTTTTTCCTTGCTTCGCCAAGGAAGCAGCCCTTTTATTTAATCCACGGGTTCTCCGCTGTTTTATTGTTCGTTTATTACGATTGTTATAGTTATTGTGTTTTATAAACGAACGCCATATAAGGTCATCCTTTTTCCTTGCTTCGCCAAAGAAGCAGCCTTTTTATTTAATCCACGGGTTCTCCACTGTTTTATTGTTCATTTATTAAGATTATTATAGTTATTGTGTAGGTTTTATTTATTCCATGGGTTCTCCGCTGTTTTATTGTTCATTTATTACAATTGTTATAGTTATTGTCTAGGTATTTTAGACTTAGTTTACTGTTCAGGTACCCATTTCCTTTATTTAATTTGCGGCTTCTCTGCTGTTGTTTTGTTTGTTTATTACGATTATAGTTATTTGATTCCCTTTCTTTGGCTGACTGCCTGCCCATATAAGGCTCTCCGCTGTTTTTTTGTGAAGCAGCCTTTACACAGCTTCCCTGCTGTTTTATAAACGAACGCCATATAAGCCCGTCATTTTTCCTTGCTTCACAGTTCTCTACTGTTTTATTTTTCATTTATTACGATTGTTATAGTTATTGTGTAGCTATTTTAGACTTAGTTTACTGTTCAGGTACCCATTTCCTTTATTTAATCCGGGGCTTCTCTGGTATTTTTTTGTTCCTTTATTACGATTATATTTATTTATTGATTCCCTTCTTTGGCTGACTGCCTGCCCATATAAGGCGCTCCGCTGTTTTTTTGTGAAGTAGCCTTTACACAGCTTCTCTGCTGTTTTATAAACGAACACCATATAAACCCGTCCTTTTTCCTTGCTTCACCAAGGACGCAGCCTTTTTATTTAATCCACGGGTTCTCCGCTGTTTTATTGTTCCTTTATTACGATTGTTATAGTTATTGTGTAGGTATTTTACACTTTGTTTACAGATCAAGTACCCATTCCCTTTATTGTTCCAACCGTACCCCCATTAACATGTCTATCGAGGTGATCTCCATCGACCAAAGAAGTATCACTTACCGAGTGGTCTCCATGCCCGGAGATGGCGCCTGCCTTTTCCATTCTCTGTGTTACATATTGCACGGACATATCAGGCTCACTTTTGATATCCGGAGGGATAGTGTGTCTTATGTATTAAATGACTGGGACAGGTTCAAAGTGTGGACTGATGATGGTACAGGAGATAATTATAGTACACAAGAGCACTAGAAGAGTGAAATGCTTAAGCCCTTCACCTATGGTTCTGCATGTGAGTGGATGGCTGCCGCTGAATTGTTCGGTTGTCGTTTTCAAGTATAACGAAATGGCAAAATATTTTACACCTTTGGACAACCGTCAATGCCTCTTAAACGTCTTAGATTCACAGGTGACAATTTGAGTAGTGGACACTTTGATGTTTATGAATGTTTCAACTCTCAAAAGCTGGATGCGAAGTTATCGATGAAGCCGGTTGTATGCTTACATTGCTTGCCACATACCGAATGTCACTTCAACACAAATCCAACTCGAACCGATTATGACAGCAGCAATCTAAGCTGTGAGAAAAAAGGAGGTGTGTCAGACGTCGTGGTAGATTTTCTGATGCAGCTAGACGGAAGCAACTTCGTGCAGCTGCTACCAAATACTCGTAAGCAAATCCACAAGTTAATAGGGACACTGTGGCAAAATACTCGCAAACAAATCCACAAGTTAATAGGGATGCTGTCGCTAAATACTCGCAAGCAAATCCACAAGTGAATAGGGACACTGTCGCTAAATACTCGCAAGCAAATCCACAAGTTCATACAGACGCTGTCGCTAAATACTCGCAAGCACATCCACAAGTTAATAGGGATGCTGCCACTAAATACTCGCAAGCACATCCACAAGTTAATAGGGATGCTGTTGTTAAATACTCACAAGCACATCCACAAGTTCATAGGGACGCTGTCGCTAAATACTCGCAAGAAAATCCACAAATTCATACAGACGCTGTTGCTAAATACTCTGAGGCAAATCCACAAGTTAACTGAGCTTCTGTTTCTAGATACGATCCCAATAATGAGAAGCGGCTCATACAAAAACAAAAGGTTTGGCTCAAAAAAGCCAATTGTGGATTTGCGTACGATCCAAACATACGTTATGAATCTGACAAAACAGTACACATTGGATCCATGGATGTTCACTGTGACTATTGTCAAGCTCAGAAGTGGAAATGCGAGTCTCCTGGTTTGTGCTGTAACGGTAGTAAAGTCTCTCTCACTCCTTTACTTAAGCTTCCTGACCTTCTTGAGGGCCTGTTAAATGGCGAACATCCTCAAAGTGAGCATTTCTTGAACAACATTTGAAAGTACAACAGCTCATTTCAAATGACGTCATTTGGTGCTAACCAAATCGTTGAGGGATATTTTATGCCTTCATTTAAAGTTCCGGGACAAGTGTATCACTTGATTGGCAGTCTTTTACCTATGCCGAGTGAGGAACACAAATTTTTGCAAATTTACTTCGTCGGGGACGATGAAAAGGAAGCACAAATGCGCTGCACTATTTTTTCTGGACTTAACATACCCCTGGTCAAGCAATTACAAAAAATGCTCCATGATTGTAACACTTACATCCAGGACTTCCACTCCACAATGGACAGTATTTCAGATGAAGACAAAGACTTCAAAGTTGTCATTCATGCCGACAAAAAAACATTAGATGCACACAAAGGCAGATTTAATAAACCCACAGTTCATCAAGTTGGTGTTGTCATCGTTGGCCAAACATTCAACAATAGAGATATTGTCTTGAAAACCAGAGACAATAAACTGCAACGCATTAACGAAACCCACAGATCCTATGATGCACTTCAATATCCTTTCATGTTCTGCTATGGTGAAGACGGCTATTCTGTGTCTATACCTCAAGTTCATGCTGCCAGTAAGTTACCTATGAAAAAAAACGTCTCTGCAGCACACTTCTATTCATACCGGCTTATGATCAGACAGCATCATGATAATACTATCCTTTTCTTCCGAACTTTATTAAATCAGTTATAGTTGATATGTACGCAAAAATTGAATCCGAAAGACTAAATTATATCAGACTAAATCAGAAAAAACTACGAGCTGAAAATTACGTTCACTTAAAAGATGCTATTGCCAAAAACGACACTAATTTAATAGAACTTGGTCAAGCTGTGATATTACCATCTTCCTTCACTGGAGGACCTCGCTATATGCACGAGCGTACACAAGACGCAATGACATACGTACGTCATTATGGCCGCCCTGACTTATTCATCACATTTACTTGCAATCCTAAATGGACTGACATCACTGAAGTTCTCCTTCCACGTCAAAAACCTCACGACCGCCACGACCTTATCAGTCGTGTATTTGATCTCAGGATTCGCAAAATGATAGACTTGCTCACGAGGAGTAACATTTTCAGCTGTACAAATTGCTACATGTACACCATAGAGTGGCAAAAGCGAGGGATTCCCCATGCACACATTCTACTGTGGCTAAAGGATAGGATTAAACCAGCTGTGATCGATCAAGTCATCCGTGCGGAAATTCCTGATCCACAGACTGACCCTGCCCTACACAAAATAGTACAATCCACCATGATTCACGACCCATGTGGACCTCATAATATCAACTCACCCTGCATGATCAACAGAATATGCAGTAAGAAGTACCCGCGTCCGTTCATCTCAGAAACTCAGAATGGAGAAGATGGTTACCCTCAGTACCGCCGGCGTGCACCTGCTGATGAAGGTCATACAATTAACATCAAAGGAGTAGATATCGACAACAGATGGGTGGTTCCTTATAGTCCTGTGCTGTCCCGCTTCTTCAATGCTCACATCAATGTTGAATTTTGCAATTCAGTAAAATCGATCAAATGCATCTGCAAGTATGTTAACAAGGGAAGTGACCAGGCAATATTTACAATACAAAATCAAAATGACGAAGTATCTCGATACGAAGCTGGTTGTTACATTAGTAGCTCTGAAGCCGCCTGTCGCATTTTCTGTTTTCCCATTCATGAATGTTTCCCTCCGGTTGTTTATCTTGCTGTGCATCTTGAGAACGGACAAAGAATTTATTTCACAGAAGGCAATGTTGCCGATAAAGTACACAATCCACCACAAATTATCTTTTTAGCGTTCTTTGACCTTTGCAAACACGATGATCTTGCAAAACAGCTTCATTATAATGAAATTCCATCATATTATGTGTGGGCAAACAACATGTTTCGTCGGAGGAAACAGGACAACCCTGTACCAGGACATTCGGGAGTGAAAAAGGATACTGTACTGGGATGGGTCTACACTATACACCTGAATAACTCTGAATGCTACCATCTTCGACTGCTGCTCAACAAAATCACAGGTCCCACGTCTTTCAAATCTCTCAGAACAGTTGATGGTGTCCTACATCCGACTTATAAGTCAGCCTGCAGGGCACTCGGTTTATTACATGATGATATCAACTGGGACGAGACTCTACAGGAAGCTGTTCTGTCTCGCTCACCTCAAAAGATCCGTGAACTGTTTGCTGTCATGCTGGTGTCCTGCCAAATGGAAAACCCCTTAAACCTATGGGAAAAACATAAACACAACATTGCAGAAGATGTTAGGAGACAGACTGAAAGAGATTCTATACGAACAGAAGTCCACCAGTGGTTAAATTTGATCTATAACAAGTGTCTACACTTGCTTGAAAACTACGTAATTGCTATTGGAGGTCAATCTCTTCATCATTACGGTTTGCCTTCACCTTTCACAGAACTGGCACAACTTACATCAGATCCCGAGTACTTGAAAGAGACATCTTATAACACCTCGCAATTGGCCAATATAGTCACAAATGATGAGTGGTTGCTAAATAGTGACCAAAAGTCAGTTTATGAGAAAATCATGAGCAGCGTTGCCTCACCCACTAGCACAGTATTTTTCCTTGATGCTCCAGGAGGAACTGGTAAGACATTCCTAATAAACCTTCTCCTTGCAAAAATCCGAGTAAAACGTAACATTGCCATAGCTGTGGCTTCTTCTGGCATTGCTGCAACTCTTCTTGAGGGTGGCAGAACTGCTCATTCAGCTTTCAAGCTGCCTCTGAACCTTAACCATACTGAATCCCCCATGTGTAACATATCAAAGCAGAGCAACATGGCTGAAGTGCTGTGACATTGTCAGCTTATTGTCTGGGATGAATCTACTATGGCACACAGAGGAGGTATTGAGGCTTTAGACAGGACCCTACAAGACATCCGAAACACCAAAAAACTTATGGGAGGCTTGACAGTGCTGCTGGCTGGAGACTTCCACCAAACCCTAACAGTCGTGCCCAGAGGAACACGCGCTGATGAAGTTAAAGCATCTGTAAAATCTTCATACCTATGGCCACAAATCAATGTTGTTACTTTAAAAATAAACATGAGGGTTCATTTGAAAGACGACAAAAAAGCCGAGGAGTTCTCTGCTCTTCTGATGAGTATAGGTGATGGCACCTTCATACAAGAAAATCATAAAATAAATATTCCTACAAATCTCTGTTTCATCGTAAATACCTTACAAAGCCTTCTAAAAAATGTTTACCCAATCTACGAAATCTCCACCAAAATGACGTTTCATGGTTGAGAGAGAGAGCTATCCTGACACCAAAAAATGACATGACTACGACTATAAACCACATTTTACTTCAAGAACTACCTTCACAACAAAAAACATATCAGTCAGTTGATTCAGTTGTAGAAGTAGAAGACGTGGTACATTATCCGGTAGAGTTTCTCAACACTCTAAATCCTCCAGGCACTCCTGAGCATAATCTCATTTTGAAAGTTGGGGCACCAATAATGTTACTAAGAAACTTACAGCCACCGAAACTTTGTAACGGCACGAGACTTCAGGTCACATCTCTACAAAACAACCTAATTGAGGCAACTATTTTTACTGACAGAGCCTCAGGTGAGACAGTTTTTATTCCTCGCATCCCCGTTATACCATCTAATCTCCCATTTCAATTCAAACGCCTTCAATTTCCAGTAAGGCTCTGCTTCGCAATGACAATTAATAAGTCTCAGGGACAAACACTACAAAAGGTTGGCATTGATTTGAGACAGGATTGCTTTTCACATGGCCAACTGTATGTGAGATCCTTAACAAATAATTTTTTGTATATTTTCCCTCACTTTGAAAATGTTTACTTTTTTCTTAATAAAAATATTAAGGCAGTATTTTGCCACTGCGAAGCGCGGGTATTTTGCTGTAAATAAATTGACACTAAATAATCAGAAAAATTTTAGACCTGGGGCCATGTATAAACGGTGCAAACACACAAAAATGTTGCTTACGCCCATTTCCAAGCTCACATCGCGATGTATAAAATCTAAAATTGCCGTAAAGCCACTCACATTTTCATGCCAGCTCAATTCCTGGCGAACGCAAGTTCTCCGCTCGTTTTTACAAACTGGCGGCACCAAGCGTCAAAGCAGTGCTTTTGTTCCAGTGTGGTTTCCCTTTCTCTTTTAAATCCACATCCCAGATGCGGCTTTATCAAATACACTGAAATTAACGGTATATTGTTTATTAGTTTAAGGCATCTGATTGTAATTAACCTGTAACAATACAATTGTCCATGGAATGTCAAGACTATTCCAAGTACCAGAGCTGCTTTAGCGTTGTTACTCTCAGTGCACCAGTCAAGAGTATTTATCCCACTGTATCTGAGTGTGGAATCACAGCCCTACAACAGCTGATCAGAAAGAGAATTATTGGTATACAGCATCAAGCACATGCTGCCTCAACCATGCACACAGTCTATTTGAACTGTCTCAATACCGTTTTTAGAGCCTTTCCTGTAGGGACCTCGCGATTCAGAAACAGTTTCATCCCAACGACTATAGACGCACTCAATCAATCCATCAAGTGCTCCTTGTAGAACTGTTTGTACGTATAAGTACAATTACCTTACTGTAAACTTGCGATAGTTATAATATTGCACAACCTGAACCACTTTATAATATGCATATTTACAAATGATGACGATATTATTTTTAAGATGAAATGCAGCAAAATTAATTTTTTTACATTATATAGATAAAATTTTAACATCATTTAAATAATTTATATTGTTAATAATTAAAAATGTGAGGACACGGTGTAGCAGTACTAGCGACGAACTGGGATTCAGGTTCAGGGATTGTTTCTGCCTCGTGCTATATTCTTGCTAGGACTGGTGAGACACTGGATGGATAGATAGAATAATTAGAAATGTACTACAAAGATATTTCAATATTCTTTAAAGGTTCTGAAGAATCGACATTCTAAGCTTATAGTTGGCTTGTCATCTGTTATAGAGCTGATTGTGTGGTGATTGGCTACTTGAAGAAAGAAAAGGACAGGAATTGGGTGTTAGTATGTTTGAAAGAGACAGTACTGCTGCAATAAATTATTTAATCGAAGGTCGCGCACAGCGCATCAAGCATCTTGCAGTAGGGAGGAACAATCTTTGGATGGGGCATCAGGTGGTCACTATCACTGCGCCACCGTGTTCCCATGTTAAATAACATGCTTTAATTCCTATCATCATGAAAATGATATCAAGTATACATCTCAGTATTTAAATTATTCAGAGAGCTGTAATATCACAAATATAATGGATTCTGTGTCCTGTCGGAGGAAGAGAAAGCTCTTTTAGGAAGCATGTAGTGATTCACACACATAGAGCACATAGAAGAACACATACAATACAAAGTATTTAATGTGCTACTTTAGTAATGATGGTATTTGAGAAACTAGTAACTTAAATGATTTTAAGATGAAGTTAATGACGTTCTACTTTAATGACAAAGTAAACTACGTAATTAAAGTGGAAATTTTGAGATTAAAGTTGACATTTACTGCTTTTTTTTCCACTGTGTGCCTGTTTTTTTTCTGTTCCCTGTACCCTAATAAGCTTCCATATGACACTCAGACAGTGAGCTATGGCTCGCCTATTCACAGCAACTTTGATATCTGACAACTTCTTTTTTATTTCGGCACTGACCAACTTTGTGAACTCGAACTTTTCAGTTTCTTCTACACTCTATGTCACTCAATCAACTTCCTTTTGTTGCTTATACCATTGTTTGAACCCACAAATAGTATGTTTTTCCTTGCCTCCACTTCGTATTCACTGAAATTCTTCTGTTTGCCCCCATGTTTTTGCCATTGTCTTTTCAGAGAACGTTGATCTTAAGGGCTGTTTATTTTAATTTGCATAATCAAAGGGGCATAATTCTGGGAGGAGGCGGGGTGGGACGGCAAACATTTATGGAGTGGAAGAACGTGGAAGTTGGCATACGCACAGATTTGTGCATCTGCATTTTTTTTGTGTGTACACACATTTCCACTTTTATCCAGATGCCATGTTTTAGTGTGAATTCTATGCATGGTGTTATGCATGAGGCCCCTGGTCTCCATCATGGTCTGAAGCAGCAAACAGTTTTACTCTGATACTTTAACAGAAGGTTTTAATTCTCCACAGGGGACTTCTTTCAAAAATGTTCTGTTTTTACAGAATTTGAAATACGATTAGTGATAGACCCAACAATCAACAAATAACAATAGTAGACAAGTCAATGCCATTTTTACAGCACTTGAACTGAAATCTGTTGTCTATGAAAGCTAATGAGCTACCACAATCCTAAAGTAGTGTAAAAAAGCATTTATTTAATGTACCCTATTAACACATTTAATCGCATTCCACAAGTATTATCCGTTATTTTTGAAAGCTGTTAGAAAAATATTTAATAAATAAAAATGTGCAAGTGCCTCTTTGATTAAGTAACTACAAAAACTGCTCCAACTTTCAAATCGTTTAACTAAGTCATCAAACACTCCTGAATGATACTGCATTCATAAATATTCCAACTTGTTTTTCCTCATGTCTCAGCTTACAAAATGCACTACTGTATTCTGGATTTTTTGTTCACATAGTTTTTTAGATTTAATAGGGGTGTGGTGCTGATATTAATATTGTTTGAGGTGGAACACAGATGTATATGAAATTAACTGCTGTTTTCTGTAGATATATACACTTTTATAAATTGTCATACCATTCTTGTAAGTAAATAATAAATTCAGTGTATTTCAAAGAAGGGGAAATGATTTACAAATCATCATTATGTCAAAACCTCAACATATCACCTATTCTGGTACCAGGTTGTCACTGAAATTTGAATCAAAAGATTTCTCCTTTATGACAGATTTTAAATAATGGAATGCACATCACAACCTTCACTTTTAAGAAGAAGAAGTACTAGAATGAAATTCCATAGTAAGCCATGTATCAGATCAAACTGATAGAGAGGGAGAGAACTAACATAATAATAATAATGTCTGAATGTTCTCTTAAGAATACAACTTTTCAAAGTTTGACTGGAGTTTAGCATTTGAGCAAAAAACAGGAAAAATTAAACTGAGGACTTAAATTATATTTTTCCACCGTAATGGATTATCTTTACACACAACTAATGGGAATAACTATGTAAGCAAGTTAGGCTCACCTGCAGGAGGAAAACTCTCGACATTTCAACTTAACTTTAAATGCATTTCCTTGAATATTGTTGAAAGCTTTGTATTATAGTCAATGAATAATGTAAATGATAATAAAATTGAGCACTAACACAAAAGTAGACACCCACTAAATTAGTCTGTGGATTGTGAAACATGTAGCACTGTATATTTTCATGATATTCATTTAACAAAACATGACCACAAAACAGCTGAGAATGGTCACACATGGCCATAAATTGTGTTACACAAAAACCACCACCCATATATTGCACTCCATCATTGAATTTAGTCTGGGTAATTGTCATAATTGATAGCTGCAAGGCTATCCCAAGTTTTTGTCCTACTGTTCTGTTGTCATATCATCTTGTAGTTGCAACAACTTAGACACTTTTTTTGACATGTTGCTGCCACCACCATGCTTCACCATACAGATGATATTAGACTGGTGATGAGCAGTGCGTGGTCTTCACCAGACAAAGCATTGAATTACTGCCAATAGAGTTCAAATTTTGTCCCATCAGAGTAGAGATTATTTTTCCTCATGTTCTCATAGTCCTTTAAATTCTTTTTGGCAAACTTCAAGCAGGCTGTCATATTCCTTTTAGTCAAGAGTGGCTTCCTTCAAGGCAGTCTACCGTAAACACCTGATTGTTGGAATGCTGGTGAGATGATCATCCTTCCAACAGGTTCTCTCAGCCCAGCAAAGGACTTCTGAAGCTCTGTTAGAAGTAACCATTGGGTTTTTGGTCACCTTCCTAATCAAAGGCTCTTCTTCTCCAGTTACTCAATTTGGCTGAATTGCCAACTCAAGGAAGAGTTCTGGTGGTTCCAAACCTATTCCATTTTAAAATTACTGAGGCGATTGTGCTCCAGGGGACAATCAAAGCTTTAGAAATGGTTTTATACCCTTGCCCTGGTCTATGCCTCTCCAGAATTGTATTGCAGAAATCTACAGAGACTTGGGATCTTTAATATACAGGTGTGTTCCTTTTTTATACAATGTCCAATCAATTCAGTTTGCTGCAGGTGGACTGCAGTCAGATTCTAGACATATCTCAAATATAGTAAAGCAAACAGGATACACCTGACCACAATTTGCAATGTCCTAGCTAGATATCTGAATCTTATATGAATCAGAGATTTCAGTTTTTGATTTGATGTACAAATATGGCAAATGTATCTATTTAAATTTAATCTTCAACACAACAAAAGTGTGCAGAAGGCAAAGAAGAAGACAATACTTTCTGAATCCATTATATAGCCTATGCCATGTCAGGGTATCTCTCTATATAGATAGATAGATAGATAGATAGATGGTACTTTATTGATTGCTTAGGGAAATTTCAGTAAACATTTGTTGAATGTCCAGTAAATTTCATTTTCACACTCATATAATGGCTTGCCAAAGGCATACTTAAGTGAGAGGATAAAGGAACAATGATATCACCAAAATGTATTGATTTTCAAAGTCTTAGCTCCTAATTCTCCAGAAAAGCAAACCTCTGTCATAAATACTGTGAATTTAGCTCCTAACTCTTTCCCTGAATTGCATAAATCAATATGACAGCAAATGGATGCATGTGGTGAGGTGTTCTCTTTCTCCAACAGCCTTACAATATGATATCAAATAACTATCAATGTACCCAATAAATGACTGCTTCACTGTTCTATCAGTTTTGTTTTTCAACTCTGAGACATCATGAATTACCTATGATATCCACTACCATATTTATCTTCAGAGAGTTTAAGAGATCAACTATGAATCCAGACCTTTGAAGCCCATACAGTGTCTATAGTAAAAAGAGCATGATTATAGTGAATAGCTCCTAAAATATTACTAAAAAAAGTTCTTGTAAATTGCTCCTAAAAATCGTATGAATCGTTTGTTTAAATATTTAGTGTCATCTGTTGTTTTGTGAAAAAAAAGATATTTTTCTCTGCTAACACCCACAACTTCAATCCCAAAAATAGTTTTCTTGTTTTAATGAAAGTAATTACAATAGCAATGCATCAAAGACATTTAATAACCATGCTCAGTATTGTCTTTTGGTGGGCTGGAGCCTGTTAGGAAGGAACAAGAGTCCACATACATGCACTACAAGATGTCTGCAATGTATTTTTGTTAGATAAATAATTAAGAAAGGTGGTACTCAAAGTCTGTATGGTGGGAACAGTTATCACAATTTGCATTGATTTTGAATCATGGTAGATTCTCAGATTATTGGACAATAGCCAATTACGCTGCACATACAAACTAAATTCTACACCTCTTATGGTATGCCTGTGTCTTTACAAAGCTTATGTGCAAATACACTCACACTCACACTGTATATGGTCAGTAATAGTTTAAGGTGTTAAAAATGTTAGGCAATTTATTGATGTTATTTTACCTAGTGGTATTATTTTGACATTTAATATTGGTGGAGGTTCATGTGAGTTGAATTGGAACTTAGTAACAGCATAGGCATAATATTTATTTAATTAATTGAAACTGAAAAGAATGAAAAGATAGATTTTGTTTTATTTAATAAAGTAAAATAAAATGAGCAATCAAAGTCAAAACTTTGTTTTATGCAAATTTTGTGTTATGTCAAAAGAAGTCAAATACGAATCCTAAACTTTTTTTTGCTACATTTTTTACAATAATCGATTTTCATTTCATTTTAAACAACTTTATTTTCTTATGTAACATAATGTAGCTATTGTCTAGAAATACATTATTTTGTTACAGAAATGTACAAGTCCCATGACAGTCAGATATAATCCTCCAGCATGCCCGGCACCTAACTCTCTGTACTCTGTACATTGTACTCCTTCTAAAGGATGCACCCAGGTGGCATACTAATTCTACACGCTCAAACCAACTCAAACGGCTCCTGTCGGTAAGGAGAAGCAGCAGTTCTACTCCACGGTCTTTCCAGATTAATGAACTCTTCACTTAATTAGTGTATCCAACAGCCTGGTTCAGGACCTATATTTCAGCTGCTTGTATTCACAATCTCATTCTTTCTAACACTGCCCAGAGCTTGTAACTATAGGTGACAGTATTGATGGAAAGTGACCATTAAATCCAAAACTTTGTTTGAAGACATAGCTCCCTTTTCAATACTGTGGAACAGATGCTGCTACTGCTCCTATTAAATCAAGAGAAACTTGCTTGGAAGGTATATACCAAAGCCCACTCTTGGAGCTACACTTAGGTAAGGCATTTGTTGGAGAGCTCCTAGACACCTGGGGCCTCATGTATAATGGCGTGTGTAGAACTCACACTATAACATGACGTAAGCACAAAAGCCGGAATCTGTGCATTCGCCAACTTCCACGTTCTTCCGCTACATAAATCCCAGTCAGCCTGAAAAGTAACGCTCGTGCACGCGCCTGCTGTCCCGCCCCAACTCCTCCCAAAATTAAATCTTTTAGAATATGTACATCAATATAAATAGCCCTTAAGCTCAGCATTCTGTGAAAAGACAATGGCAAAAGCACGAGGGAAAATAGAATTTCCGCGAATACCAAGTGGAGGCAAAGAAAAACATGCTATTTGTTGGTTTAAACAGTGGTATAAACAACAAAAGGAAGTCGATCGAGTGACATAGTGTGTCGGAGAAACTCGGAAGCTCAAGTTCACAAAGTCGCACAGTGCCCGAAATAAAAAAGAAGTTGTCAGATATCAAAGTCGCCGTGAAAAGACGAGTCGCAGCCCATATGAAAGCTCGTTAGTGTACAGAGAGAAAAAAATAGGCACACAGTGGGGAAAAAGCACGAAATGTCAACTTTAATCTCGAAATTTCCACTTTAATCATGTAGTTTATTTTGTCTTTAAAGTAGAACATCATAAACTACATTATAAAATCATTTAATTTACTAGTTTCTCAAATCCCATCGTAACTAAAGTAACATGTTAAATGCTTTGTTTTGTATTTGATCTTCTAAGTGTGTGAATCACTATGTGCTTCCGGGTTTTGTATTCCTCTGACAGGACACATTCGTAATATTACAGCTCTCTGAATAATTTAAATACTGAGAAGTATACTTGATATAATTTTCATGATGATAGGAGTTAAAGCATGTTATTAAACATGGGAACACAGTGGCACAGTGATTGTGCACGACCTTCGATGAATTTGTTGCAGCAGTACTGTCTCTTTCAAATGTACTAACCCCCAATTCCTGTCCTTACCTTTCTTTCTTCAAATACCCAATCGCCACACAATCAGCTCTGTAATAGACGTTAAGCCATCTGAATGCTTAGAGCGCCGATTCTTCAAAACTTTTAAGGAACACTGAAATATCTTTGTAGTACATGTTTAATTATTCTATCCTTCACGCCAGTCCCAGTGAAGCATACAGTGTGGAGCAGGAACAATCCATGAATGGAGCACCAGATTCTTGCTAGCGTATTATTAACAATATAGATTATTTAAATGAAGTTACAGTTTTATCTGTATAATATAATAAACATATTTTGCTGCATTTCATCTTTAAAATGATATCGTCATCATATGTAAATACGCGCTTTATAAAGTGGCTCTGGTTGTGCAATATTATAACTGTAGTGCAAGTTTACAGTGAGGTGATTGTACTAATAAGTACAAACAGTTCTACAAGGAGCAGTTGATGGACTGATTGATTGCGTTTAGAGCTCTTGGAATGAAACTCTTTCTGAACTGCGAGGTTCGTACAGGAAAGGTTTTGAAGCGTTTGCCATGTGCGAAGCAGTTCAAATAGGAAGCATGGCTGAGGCAGCGTGTGCTTGATTCTTGAATACCAATAATTCTCTTTCTGATCAGCTTCTCCGAGTGGTGCAGTGAGAGTAATATGGAAAAAGATGATCCGCTCTGGCAACCCCTAACGGGAGCAGCTGAAAGAAGAAAAAGAAGGTGCAGTGAGAGTATCAACGCTAAAGCAGTTATGGTATTTGGAATAGTTTGGTCATTCCGTGGACCATTATATTGTTACAGGTTAATTACAATCAGATGCATTAAACTAATAAGCAATATGCGGTTAATTTTAGTATATTTATAAAGCCGCGTCAGTAATGTGGATCTGAAAAAGAAAGATAAACCACATAGGCACTGCTTTGACGCTGGGTGCCACCAGTCTGCAAAACCGAGCGGAGAACTTGCGTACGACAGGGTATGAGGTACCGTGGAAATGTGCGTGGCTTTAAGCCAAGTTTAGGTTTTATATATCACGATTTGAACGTGGAAACGTTCTTACGCAACATTTCTGTGCGTACAACATATATATGGTGGAATACTACTAAAGGGGGAAAGCAATTCTGAGCATTTCACAGGTGGCACATGAAAAAGTAGCCTTGTGCACAGTAAGAAGTCCTACATTGGTTTTAGAAATGGCAAACATAGTGAGGTGAAGCCATCATGCATTCTCCATGTATGTTTTGGTTTGTTAGTTTGGTTAGCAGTGTACATGCTTTAGGGATGATATTCTATATACATTTCAATAGCATATTTCGATTATGGAACTGTATGTTTGCATAGACTCACTACCACCTGATCAAGGCACTATGCTGTCCCTACATTGATATATTGAAGACCAGAGGTCCACATGACCATCTTCATCTAATTTTTCCATGTGAAGCCTGAAAACTATGAGGACTGATTTAGATCATTTATGTTAGGTAGAATGCCCAGTGGGGGCTGGGTGGTCTTGTGACCATGGAACTCCTGCAGATTTTGTTATGTTTTTCTCCAGCTCTCTGAATTTTTTTTTTTGTTTGTTTTTTCTGTCCTCCTGGCCATCGGACCTCGCTTTATTCTTTGTTACTTAGTATTGCCTAATCTTATTTTTATTTTTTATAAATTTTTCTTTTTTCGTCTTGTAAAGCACTTTGAGCTACATCATTTGTATGAAAACATGCTATAGAAATAAATGTTGTTGTTATCTGAAAATACTTATTGTAAGTATTCCTGCAAAACACACAAGTCAGAAGTAGATGAAAAAGTGGTGCACTACTGCATCGTGGTCAATGCACCAATAACCACGAAACCCTTCTACATAGATTTTCTCCAACATTGGGGATTAGGTTGAAAGGATGTCATGAATGTCATATTAACTTGTATTCTGAGTGGTAAAAGGTAACTGCACCTTACTATAAAAAAGGTTTATCAATATCCAGATGATACAATATTAAAAATATTTTTAAGTTGTATGATTTCCATATGGCAATGACTCTTGTAATGCCTAGTCACAAAAGACACTGACCTATACTGTATGTTGTCCTTTAACACTTACTTCAGCAGAATCCTTTCTTTAAGACGATTATATTTCTGGTATTATTGATGTAGATATTTTTGATATTTAATGTTCTTGAGAGATATTTAAAACCTGTATATCTTTGTACCTCTTTTTAACTGGGCACAGTATCTCTGAGCTCTCACTAAAAACTTACTTTCCAGTGTTACCATCACAGATTTAGGGTCTTACATAAATTTTCAATCTTATCTAGTAGTTCTGTTATCTCATTCTGAACTCTTCACTTTCACCTGTAATTGTAACAAAATTAGTCATTGAAAACACTCTTACTGCTGTGTAATTCAATAGTAATATCCATTGAAACATTTTTGGAATAATAATAGTGTGCATGTAATGAGGTACTGATAGTAATGCAAAACTGTTTTATTTTGAAAACAAAATAAAAAATATTACATTATAATTAAAGAAATAATAACCTCTCAACACTTTCCCATCCTACAGGTATTCATACAGTTGTGCTTGAAAGTTTGTGAACCCTTTAGAATTTTCTATGTTTCTGCATAAATATGACCTAAAGCATCATCAGATTTTCACACAAGTCCTAAAAGTAGATAAAGAGAAACCAGTTAAACAAATGAGACAAAAATATTATACTTAGTCATTTATTTATTAAGGAAAATGATTGAATATTACATATTTGTGAGTGGCAAAAGTATGTGAACCTTTGCTTTCAGTATCTGGTGTGACCCCTCTTTGCAGCAATAACTGCAACTAAATGTTTCTGGTAACTTTTGATCATTCCTGCACACCGGCTTGGAGGAATTTTAGCCCATTCCTCCGTACAGAACAGCTTCAACTCTGGGATGTTGGTGGGTTTCCTCACATTAACTGCTCGCTTCAGGTCCTTCCATAACATTTCAATTGGATTAAGGTCAGGACTTTGACTTGGCCATTCCAAAACATTAATTTTATCCTTCTTTAACCATTCTTTGGTAGAACGACTTGTGTGCTTAGGTTCGTTGTCTTGCTGCATGACCCACCTTCTCTTGAGATTCAGTTCATGGACAGATGTCCTGATATTTTCCTTTAGAATTCTCTGATATAATTCAGAATTTATTGTTCCATCAATAAAGGCAAGCCGTCCTGGCCCAGATGCAGCAAAACATGCCCAAACCATGATACTACCACCACCATGTTTCACAGATGGGTTAAGGTTCTTATGCTGGAATGCAGTGTTTTTCTTTCTCTAAACATAACGCTTTTCATTTAAACCAAAAAGTTCTATTTTGGTCTCATCCATCCACAAAAACATTCTTCTAATAGCCTTCTGGTTTGTCCATGTGATCTTTAGCAAACTGCAGACGAGCAGCATTGTTTTTTTTGGAGAGCAGTGGCTTTCTACTTGCAACCCTGCCATGCACACCATTATTGTTCAGTGTTCTCCTGATGGTGGACTCATGAACATGAACATTAGCCAATGTGAGAGAGGCCTTCAGTTGCTTAGAAGTTACCCTGGGGTCCTTTGTGACTTCGCCGACTATTACACGCCTTGCTCTTGGAGTGATCTTTGTTGGTCGACCACTCCTGGGGAGGGTAACAATGGTCTTGAATTTTCTCCATTTCTACACAATCTGTCTGACTGTGAATTGGTGGAGTCCAAACTCCTTAGAGATGGTTTTGTAAACTTTTCCAATCTAATGAGTATCAACAACTCTTTTTGTGAGGTCCTCAGAAATCTCCTTTGTTCGTTCCATGATACACTTCCAAAAACATGTGTTGTGAAAAGCAGATTTTGACAGATCCCTGTTCTTTAAATAACACAGGGTGCCCACTCACACCTGATTGTCATCCTATTGATTGAAAACACCTGACTCTAATTTCACCTTCAAACTAACTGCTAATCCTAGAGGTTCACATACTTTTGCCACTCACAAATATGTAATATTCTATCATTTTCCTCAATAAATAAATGCTGAAGTATAATATTTTTGTCTCATTTGTTTAACTGGTTTCTCCTTATCTACTTTTAGGACTTGAGTGAAAATCTGATGATGTTTTAGGTCGTATTTATGTAGAAATATAGAACATTCTCAAGGGTTCACAAACTTTCAAGCACAACTGTATTTTGGAACTCTAAGTTTAGTACCTTCGATGTTAGAAAAGATCTTTCTCATGTTATCTCATCTCTCACCGCTTATCTGAGCTAACAAGACCATGTCTGCAAAAATCAATGACGTAAATATAAGGCCACCAAACTGGGCACCCTTCCCAGCTGTGCCTTGATATCCTCTCCATTAAAATAACAAACATGGTAAGTAAGAAAGCACAGTCCTGGCAGAGTCCCACGCCCACTGAGATCAGTGCTGATGTTTTTCTGAGTATATGGATATAGCTCTCACTATGATTATACAGGGACCGTATAACCCTTATATTAAGGGCCCTGGGACTCCATACTGTCCCAGCAACCCTGACAGAATTCCTCGATGAACATAGCCTTCTCTAAGTTCACAAAACACATGCAGACTGATTGGGGGGTACACCATGCCCCATCCAGGGCCTTCAGGAGGATAAAGTGCTGGTAAACTGTTCCATGGCCTGGATGGAATCCCCATTGCTCCTAATGGACCTAAGTTCCATGGCAAGGCAGAGTCTCCATTTCTAGTAAGCTTTTCCAGGCAGGCTGAGGAGTGTGATAGCTGGAGCACACCATCCAGTTCACCTTTTTAAAAATGGGCACTACCACCCTGGTCTGCCATTCCAGGGGCAATGCTCTCTATGATTACACAACATTGAAAAGATGTGTCAGCCATGCAAGCACAACAATTCCAACAGCCTTCAGCATTCCTGGGCAGATCTCGTCCACCTCTCCCCCCACGAGTCCTTGTCACTGTGGAGTTGCTGAACTAACTGAATGACCTCCCCTTGGGAAATTTGCATGGCTCTGTTTCCTTTACAGATGACATGTCCATTGGTTTCAGGAGCTCCTCAAAGTGTTCATTCCACCGCCAGGCTACATCTTTAGTCTGGGTTAGCATTTCTCCACCCTTGCTGAGAACAGCTTGGCTGAGACCCTGCCTACACCCTTTGAGTTGCCTAATTGCTTTCCACGGTTTCTTCTAATTACTCCCACATATGACTGCCAATGTTGAAGTCTTTTTGGCCTCTTGATACTCCTCTGCTGCTTTGGGAGTTTCCTGTGCTAACTATACATGGAAGACCTCCTTTTTCAGCCCGAAGGCATCCCTCACTTCTAGTGTCCACCATTGAGTCCTTGGGTTACCACATTAAGAGGCTCCTATAGACTTTAAGCTGCAGCTCTTGGCAGCCCCTTTCACAATGGAAGCTCTAAACAAGGCCTATTTGGACTCTATGTCCCCAGCCTCCACCAGAAAAGCTCCTTTGGAGGTGGGAGTTGAAAGTGTTCTTAACAGGAGCATCCCAGATGTTCCCAGTCCACCCTCACAACTCACTTTCAGCTTTCCATGTCTATCCAGGTACCTCCACCACCAGGTGGTGATTACTTGACAGCTCTGTCCCTTTCCTTACCAGAGTGCCAAGACCCTAAGGCCATAAATCTAACAATATGATTATAAACTTGATCATAGATGTTTAACCTAAAGTGCCTTGGCACCAAGTACACTTATAAGCTACACTGTGCTTGAACGTGGTGTTCATTATGGACAAACCATGCCTAGCTAGCATAGACATCTAATAACAAAACATCACACGGGTTTAGATCAGGAAAGGCTGTTCTTTTCAATCATGCCTGTCTGGGTGTCTTTATTGTTATCATTATTCATGTGTGCATTAAAGTTTCCCAGCAGACCTATGTAGTCCCCAGCTGGGACCCTTTCCAGGATCCCCTCCAGGCAACTTTACAAGTCCTGGTGCTCCAAGCCACCATTTTATACATAAACACATATGTCATTCAGTGTCCTCCGCTTCATGACCTTAAGCCATACACAAGGCAGCCCTCTTGTTCTCTGGGACAAACTCCAACATGACAGGGGCTCACTAAGAAGCCAATTTCTGCCTGATGCTTTTCCCCCTAGGCAACTCCAGTATAAAGGGGAGCCCTACCTCTTTCAAGAGGTTTGGTTCCAGAACCAAGCGATTGGTTGGATGCGAGCCCAGCTATATGTAGTTAGTATTACTCTGCTTGACCCACCGTCTCCCACTCCATTCCCCCAAGAGAGGTGACATTCCATGTCCCAAGAGTCAGTTAATATGTTTATATTTCAGACCTCTGTCTTCAGACCAGATCACATCACCACCAGCCCCTATTTCTTCTGCAGGTTGTGGGCCCACAGCAGAATTGAAATATCTTCTCATTATGTAAAAATTTGTATTAAATATGAAGCGATATATCTTTTCCAAACAATTAGTAAAGATATGCCATATTTACAATGGCTGTAACATCAAGAGAGTCATGTTTAACATTAAGAAAATCATCAACATTTCCTGTTGGTGGAAGATCAAGGATCATCTATGCTTACCAAAAAAACTCAGGCGTGGATGATTTTTCTTCATTCTTCATCAACTTAAAAAGTTTAACCTGTCCCAATCAGTACAGTTTTTATAGCATCATCACTGAAAGCATCTTCTTTTTCTCCATAACAATCTGGTATTGCAGAGCATCTGCTCACTGAAAACATAAACTGCATAAACATATAACTGCTTGTTATTTGGACAGAAAAAAAGATTTTAGGACTGAAACTGGAATCCATTGAGGTCATGTATGCATCACACATCAGGAGATGAGCTGGAAATATAAACAAAGATTACCCTCAGTCAGGCAACCATCACCTTTCAGTTATTACCATCGAGGAAACGTTACGAGTAGAAACAGTTATTTTCCTTCTGCCATCACTATGGTTAAACATAGTCTCTGATTCATCTCACTCTTCCTGATTTCTGTTCTCCTCCATTCAATATAAATTATGCTTATTTTATATAGGACTTACCAAATACATTACTAAGTGGTAGTGCAATTCCACTTTACTATATTGTTTCCTCTGTTTACTTTATATAATGTTATGAGGTTGTCATGTATTTAATATTGTAAATTATAGTTATAATGAACACCTACTATAGGTCTTATCATCCTGCATTAGTGATACACATCCAGATAGCTTTCACTTATGTCATTATTTATAGTAGTTATAGACCTAACAGACAAATATGCTTTCGTACCCTCGAGACCCAAACATATTGACTGATTGACCAGGTCTGGTGACTAATCCTTCTAACAGGTTAAAATAACTCATGTCCATGCCTACAGTGGTTCTCTTATTCCACAGTTTGCAGGCAGTCAGAGCAACACAGGAAGATCACTTTAGGCCTACTCTTCACTTCCTGTTGGCCCAGAAAACTGGCATGTGCCTTGCTCCATTTTCTCTTTCACCTTACTGCCGTTTGCACTCATAGTTCAATTTTGAAAGTTAAGCAATATGTTATCTGAAGAGCAACTTTCTGGAGATGAATATGAGATGTGTTTAAGTTATGTTTTGCACATTCAGCTCTATATGTCAATGAAACATTGAGGATGCACACTTGGAATAGTAAATGGGCTAAAATATCTGTATTGAAAGCTAAGTATCCAGTTAAACACAGTGAAAGTATCAGCCTTTCATTTTAATAGAGATACACTGTAATGATATTTCAAAATTGATTACTTTTGTTTATTATTAGCCAATGTGGTGCCATGATCACACTCTTGAAATTTCAGACCAGATAAGCATGTCTACTATTCAAACAGTAGGTTCTGCTGTCATTTGTCTGTAGTCTTTCTGTACAAGTCCTGCACAAAGGTAAGACTCCCCTAGATTATTTTATCTTTGGCTTTGTTGTAACCACAGGATTGCTGTTGGCATATTTTTTGAGTTGTAGCCCATTCTTAATATGCCTGAGTCACTTTTTTCAGTGAAAACCGAACAGGGTTAATGTTCTTAATTCATTTATGCCAGTGCATATGGTGCCTACTACTGTGTAATGTTCAAAGTTACTCATATGTTTATTCTTGACACACTCCTGAACTGTATGAACAATTTGTTTGGCATCTGCTTTAAATTATATTATTATAACATGCACTTGGATCCCAATCTGCATGGTTCATCGTGTGGTGGGTGCGGCAATGTGCTTTAATCAGCACATACTCCCAACCTCCTCCTCCCTCCTCCTATGATGTAGTCAATGTGATGTATAGCTGTAGTGTTTGTCCGTGGCATTCTTTAAGCCATATTGTTTTCTGTTCAGTCCCACCTCAGAATTACTGCTCAACCCTGAGTAAAGCATGTATCATGTTTGCACTCCAGTTGCACTGAATGGCAGTCTACAGCTGTTATTGTAAAGGTCATTTGGAAGGTGTTGATGTACAGTATATAAAAGGAGGGCTAGGCTAAACCATGAGAAACAGTTTTCATATAAATTTCTTTTACTATAGTGAAAGTGTGCTGTTAGAAAGGCATCAATTAGCACTGTATCTTTTTACAACTGCTGGGTGAATGACTATTCATGACAAGAATGCTGCATTTGATTTCACTCTAGATGAAGTTGTCATCTCCTAGATGATATCCTTCTTCTACCAGACTCAGCATCAGTGTATTGAGTTTGTATAAAGCCTAGTAGCATGGATTATAGGCACAGGCCCAGCAAAAAAAAAGTGACAGTTGTAAAGAAGAGAATCATTGAAGGTTATTACATTAATGTCACAGTCTCCAGTCTAGCACATAAAGTGGGGGAGAAGCTGAATTTAAATGAATTAAGAGATTGATGTAAAATGTAAAGTGTTCCATGTTTATTTTATTACCCAGAACTCATCCCTACTCTGTCTCTCTCTCTCTTCTTTCTTCCTTAATACATGTACAGTATGTATAAACACATACGGCTAAAGAGTATAAGTGACAGTAGTTGAAATGTCTTTAATACACGTAAACGCTTATTTATTATTATGAAAGATTGTAAAATTATTTTATGAGAGTTATCTCATAAATGTCAGTGCTTTAGAGAATTTGGCTGACTTGTGTACAATTTAAATTGATCTATGGCTCCTCATGTAACGAGATCCTGCCAGTGGGATTTCATTCAGTTATAAATACCTTGTTTATTCTGGAAATAAATCAACAGATGTGACTAGTAAAGAGGATCACATTAGAAATCTGTGGAAGTGTTCTACAAAGCAAGAAAATGGCTAATTATCATATTTTTGTTGTGATGACTGTATGTAGGGCCATTTATTCATGCAGATGCCCAAAGCTATCAAATTCCTTAAAATCCCAGTAAGTTTATTATATAATTGCACTCTTTTCACAATCAAATGGAAATGCCAGTTCTTGGCCCTGTGTCAACCATTCATGAAATACCTGAAATTTTACATGTATGCACATTGAGTGGCATCTCAAAAACCAAGGTCTTAAGAATTGAATTCTTTAGCTGTAAATTATACATTATGCCAGTGTTTTTCTACTGTAAATCAGGCTTTAGTATAACTGTTGTTTGTGGACTTTTTTGGAAAACCAGAACATATAAGTATTTAATCTTTGAATTTGGGGACTGGCTATGGAGAAAATGTAATCTCAATGCAAAAGGTTAAATAGAAATGTGTTGGGGGCAGTTTTAGGAAGAGTTTTATGTCCACTCTGATGGATAACATTCTTCTTTTGCTATAGAAAAAGTAAAGATACCCTAATATTGGGCAAAGAACAACTTTTGCATTATTAAGTACTTTAGGTACAAGCATATGAGATTTATTCTGCATTATAAATATACTTTTAAGGAGTGCTACACCTCACAGAATGCTTCCATTACAATTCAGAGTTGCCCAGAATAAAGTTTAGGGAGAAGATGCATTTAGATTGCAAAATATATATTATTAAATTATACAGTGCAGCTAACGGGCTACATATTAGATTTTTTGCTTTTAATGTATTAGCTTCTAGGCTGAAACTCTTCAGGCTTTGCTGGTCTGCATGAATAGGGTAGGGTTTATTTATGTATAATATTAATTCACACCATTTCAGAACCTATTTGTTCTAATTCAGAGTTGTGAGTACAGTAGCAGAAAGCACTCAAGAAAGTGACAACAGAGACACCTGTCCGTAACAAAATGGTTTCCTGGCATGTTGAGCTACTGCATACTTGTGTTTTAGTTGGAATGTGTAAGATTTAGTAGTATTTAAAACCATAAAGTGTGGATATTCAGCTTTGTGCAAGCAGACTGTGCACTTCTCTTTCTTTATTCTTGTTATCTTTTGGATGTGCGGTGCAATTGCAATGTGATGTTTATACTCATTTAAAATGGTGTCAGTTTTATTTTCAGCATAAATCACTATTAGAATGTTATATTTTATATAGTAGATTACACTTGAAGGTTTTTTAGCTAGCTTCAAATGCAAATTAAAAATAATTTTAGTAGGTTTCTAGCAGCAAAGTGTATTTTGTCTCTTTTCTCTAAAAAAAGTGTATTTTGTCTCTGTAGTTTTTTGTTTTAATTTTTTTAATCTCTCCCTTTTGTATTAACATAATAATCTCATATCTTTTTCTGTGGCTCCCTTGTCATTTTTCTAGATCTGGAGAGACTCCATGAGGGCACTCTCATCTGCTACACTCATTGCAAATTAAATATTATATACATGCAAATAAATTGTGCATTTAGTAGGTATGTGGGAGAAAGCCTGTACTACCCAGAGGAGCCTATTTAATGACAATTGAACTCCAGGATTTGATACGAGGACTATAGAGCCCTAAGACAGCAGTGCTAGCCACGCTGTTTATCATACAAATTATAGCCCAAAAATGACAAAACCTCATTGGTAGCCTTGGATACCTTTAATTAGTTTTCCTTTCATAATTGCGAAACTCAGTAAACATATCAATTGAAGAGATGACATGTCATTCATAGAAATGCTCTAAAACTTATGTAATTACCAATTTGTATGAAAAGACTGAGTCCCAAGCTGACTGATTATGCAATGTCTTTGGTGCACAGTCCAACGCAGGCCCACATCTGCTTTTGCACTCTAAGGATATAATTTTTTTTGTAATAGAAATGTAAAGGTTTATTTTGTCAAATAGCAAGCTCTGTTAAAATGCATGTTAGTTTTCTCTGTGCATGCTATCGCATACACTAGCCCGTACAGTCAGAACTACTTTTTAGACACGCTGTAGTGAAGCAGCTAAGTGTTTTCATTTTAATCTCTGGCCCTGTCCCCTGCCTGCCCTTATAATTCTGTGGCATGTGCCAGTGACATCACATGACTTAAAGATCCAAGTTCCCAACCCTTGTAACTGCCATTAACCACAGTAGGCAAATGAAAACTGACGAGGCGACTCACTGGCTCCCAACTCTGACCTTGGGTATTATTAGAATGACCTCCTTTTGGCTTAACCAAAAAACTCTCTTGATATTGTCACTGTGAGTAAGTTGTAGGAAGATAGCTTATCTGCCATTGGTCAGATGAAGCATTACACAGAGGACAGAAAGCAGTTATTCTGTAAACCTATAGCCAACCCCACACTGCTTATACATTTTTAAACAGGAGATAAAAGTTGAATTATTATTCTTCTGAGCTTTATGACCCTCTTTAACAATAACGAACAATATTTTGGTTCTTATTCCAATCTATGAAAAAAAAATTATATATTTTGAACTAGTGACATGATAGACTGATCTTAACTGTGTGTAATCTGAATCGTATAAGCTATTAAAAATAAGAGCAAAATAGAGAGGGTGAGGGAAAAAGATCAGCTGTTCAACTTGCCTCTGCATAAATCAAAAGAGTACAACAAATTTAAACGGCTACTGCCTATTTAAAGAAGATCCACTATATGAACAAAGGTAAGGCTTCATTTTAGAATATAGTTTAAGATGAGCTTTGTAATAAAAGATTAAATAGCAATAGTAATGATTAATACGTTCAGCAGAGCCAGTACGATTGTTGTATAGATAGCCTTCACATACACATTTCCTAGCACAAAACCCATAAATGTATAATATGACCCTATAGCCCATACCATTAAAAGCTTAATGTTTTATAGAAGCAAAGGGAAAAAAATGTAAGCATACACACACATGAAGTGTATTCATCACTCTTTCTAGATAAGCAAAGAAAAAGACACAATGGCCATTGATTTACAAAGACCACAATACCGAGTCAGATAAGCAGATTACTGTACACGTTTTAATATGGTTTATTGTAAAACTGTATATATTTATAAAAGAATACAACAGATATATGTGTGTGCTGCACATTCCCCCCAATAAATTAAAGAGATTTACAATGGTGACAAAAGAATGGTACTTCATGCATGTGTGTGTGCATGTCATGATTCCAAAAAGCTTTATTGAAAAGATATGTCCTTGTATGGATGAAATAATCTTTACTTAAAAAAAATGAGGTTACAGCTCTATATACAGGGGCATCATTTTTAGATAAGCATAGATTATTCATTTTAATTGATTTTATGCTAGCTATAGAAAGATAATCCTTTTGGTCTTATTGCCCAGCTACAAGCCCATCACATTCTTTATGAGAGCTATGCATATTTTTATCTTCCTACCAGTTTTAGAAACATGTTATTGTATTCCTTTAATATTTTTGTTTCATTCCAGTTTTCAGACACTTGAAACAATGATTTTAACAGGACTAGCACTATTTAATACCCAAAAGGGATTTTGTTTGGCACCAAGTTGTAAAAAAATATACCACAATAAATAGTAAACAAACAAATAGAGCCTACATGGAATGGAAGAGTAAAACAACAAGGCAAGTTCAAGTGGGAAGTTTAATTCTGCCTAGTTGCCCATTTCATCTTTGAATGATGCATAAAGTAATGAGATTCCCAAGGGCTGGTTTAAAGCAGACCTGCCAAATGGTGAAAAGCCACTGATTAAATGTGTGTTGTCACAGTAATATGGCTAAATATAAAAAAAAAAGATTTGCAGAAATACTCAGTAACAAATATCAATAAATTGTCTGTTTTTGGTGACAAACATAATTGTATATAAAATGTAGACATATTTATTCTGCTTTATTTTATAAAATCTAACTTATGTATAATCATTTCTAAGTATTTTTATTATCTAGAACAGGCATGTCAAACACGTGGCCCGCATGACAGATCCTAGTTACCACTAAACTTGTACAAAATGATTACTATTGTTTGTGATTGAATCATTCTGCATCTTCGGCATAACTTATTGACTTTACTTAACCCCCAAGAGCCTTGACCAAAGTTAATGAGCTGCAATGTCGCAACTAAAGTGCTAGGCTGCAGCAGCCTGGCAGGCTACACTACTGGCTGGGCTGCTGAGACAGGCCACTGGGCAGAACTGACCATCATGAGTAATAATAGCTCGCATATTTTCACGTAATGAAGCAGGAGATCAACAGGTGGATCGGTGCAGCGTCCGCAGTGATGCGGGCTATGCATCAGTCTGTTGTGGTGAAGAAGGAGCTGAGCCGTAAGGCAAAGCTCTCAATTTACCGGTCGATCTGCGTTCCTACCTTCACCTATAGTCATGAGCTGTGGGTAGTGACTGAAAGAACGAGATCATGAATACAAGCGGCTGAAGTGAGTTTCCTCTGCAGGGTGTCTGGGCTTTCCCTTAAAGATAGGGTGAGAAGCTTAGTCATCTGGGAGGAATTCAGAGTAGAGCCATTGTTCCTCCACATTGAGAGGAGTCAGATGAGGTGGCTCGGGCATCTGATCAGGATGCCTCCTGGATGCCTCCCTGGTGAGGTGTTCCAGGCACGTTTAACTGGGAGGAGGCCCCAGGGAAGACCCAGGACACGCTGGAGGAACTATGTCTCTCAGCTGATCTGGGAACGCCTTGGGATTCCCCCGGAAGAGCTAGTAGAAGTGGCCGGGGAGAGGGAAGTCTGGGCATCTCTGCTCAAGCTGCTGCCCCCGCGACCCAATCTTGGATAAGCGGAAGAGGATGGATGGACGGATATTTTTGTTCTAGTTTTATGTAATTTTGTGCTAGTATTGTAAAGAACAGTTATTGCAGACTACAGCTGAAGATCTGAAGTGGATGCGAGAAGTTTGTGAGTTGTTTATTAACAAATTTTTGTGATTTTGAGTTTGTAAAATTAGTGTATATCAGGGGGCTTTTTGCATATCAGCTTATTTTACAAAATAAACTTTGAAGTAAACTTAGTAAAGTAAAATTTGATTTTTGGATGATTTGTTTTCCAACTTGAATTACTGTGCAATGAATTCAGTGAGTGTTTTTGTGATTTCATTTCACACGGACAGGAATTTTCGCTGTTAACATCACCATACCCTTACAACGTTGAGAATGCACCTGAGAATATCCAAATTGAATTGATTGAACTGCAGTCAGATTCTATTCTGAAGGCAAAATAGAACGAAGTTGGTTTGTCAGGCTTGTATGCTTACCTGCCACCCTCGTATGTGCAGATCCGTAAGTTGGCATTGAGAGTACTGTCTATGTTTGGAAGCACTTACCTTTGTGAGCAATTGTTTTTGGTAATGAAAGCTACCAAAACCCCACATCACTCAAGACTTACTGTCAAGCACCTTTCATCCCTCATAAAAGTTGCAGCTGCACAAGATTTCAAGCCTGGTATTGATGAACTGGTTACTAACAATAGATGCCAAATGTCGGGACAAAAGAAATAGATCTCACACTGTAAGACTCCTATATAAGGACCTAGCTAAGAGGCTAAGACTGTAATTTTACGCTGTTGTATGGAGATTGTATGGAAATAAATTGCTTTTCTTTAAAATTTAAGTGTTACATTTTTTTTAAAGTTTTCAGTATTAGATGAAAGCTACAGTAACTTTGTATAATAGTATATTAGTATTTGTTACAGTGCGGCCTGCTGACGCATGTATGGCAGTCGAAGCGGCCCACCAATGGTAGTGAGTTTGACATGCCTGATCTAGAATATATATATATTATTTAGAACATAGTGCTTTCTGTTAACTGTTCTATGAAAGTGTTTATTTGGAAAATAAATAGATAGATAGATAGATAGATAGATAGATAGATAGATAGATAGATAGATAGATAGATAGATAGATAGATAGATAGATAGATAGATAGATAGATAGATAGATAGAACCTTTTTGTCCTCATATATGCACTATTTTCTCTATCTGATGTTTTGTATTCTTATGTGTTATTTAACTTTGATTTAATGAAAAGATTGCCAACCATAATACAATAAAAATGAACTTTGCTAAAACAAATAATAATAATACTGTATATTTGTTATTTATGGTTTTAAAGAAACCTTTCAACTCTAAATGCTCCATTACAAAAGGTATTTGGTCGAATAACATAATAATGGGTTACGGCAGTTTTAGCAGCGATACATTCAGCCAGATGTTTCAAGTAATTATTGATCAGATTTGCAGGGTGCCACAGAGTAATTCTGAACTGCTTCAACTCCGTGTCATTTATCAGATTCTGAGCATGAACCACTCCCATAAAATCCTTTCACTGAATGGCATTTACTTCTGTATTTTGACTAATCCATCACAAGACTATAAATGTAATAATTCTGAGGTAGACTTCCTTACATCTTGTTGTGTGGCCTGGCTACTCTCCTGCTTTGAATGGACGACCTAACATTCCCCTGAGGAAGTGTTCTAATAGAAATCACAACCAGTGTTTACGTGATTGATAAGCACCCAAGTGTCCTGAATCCATGATCCTACTACTAAAGATCTTATATAAGTAGGAGGATGTTATGGAATTTGTGTATTCCCCAATGTATTCATATTGGCCAGTAAGTTATATTTTTAAATCAACTGTATACTAAAACTGTTGTGAAAGATAGGGGACATCACTGAGCTCCAAAACCTGGACACAACTGACAGAGTCACGGGTTCAAATATAATTTTATTTTTATCCAGTGCCTTTTCAGGCCCTTCTAAAATCCTACAATATTAAAGACTTTCCTCCTTCTCTGCCCTACTCCTCTTTCCCCAAACAAGTGTTGTCATTTACCTCCAAACTCCTACTTACCTTGATGAGGTTGAGTGACTTCTTTTATCTATGACCTGGGAGTACTTCCAGTGCTAGGGAATAGCTCACTGGAAGCACTTCCAGGTCAAATGGAAATCCCTGAAATTAGGGATTACTAATACTGGCAGCTTCCCCTGGTGGCCTCCACTGAGCTCAGTCTGGCTACCTCAGGGGACTAGAGGTCCCAGAATGCCTATGGGTGTTTGTGTGGGAATCCTAACTTGGGAATGCTGTCATTTAGCGAATTGGGAGAAAAAGGATGCAAATTTTGTTGACTCCCTTGGTCCTTCCATTATACTGGGGTGATGGCAGGGTAAGCGTTCCTGTTTCTTCTCGGCTGGAAAGCTCGTAAGTCTATTTTCCTTTATCATGGCTTTGTGGCTGGGCAAGGAATCATCCTCCATCCCTTGGGAACACCCATTCATCAACTGTGTTAATCAAACTGTACATATTTAGAACTCTTGGTAACCGTATATGAACATTTCTGCAAGCTTGATGTGAAAACCCATATTCATGTTAGTGAACAAGAGATTACTCCTTGGCACTTTGTCATGAATTTTTCCTAATGTTTTTCTATTGGTGAAGTCACAATGGGATTTGTCTGTGAATTGCCAAATGAAGCTCTAGGTTTTTTGTGATCCTTGGAAGCCCTTGCAGTCTTCTGATTGTCACCACCATCTAACACAGTGTTTCTCAACCATTATGGATTCAGGGCCTATTTGCACATTAGTAAGTTCACTGATGACCCACAGGACAGCAATCTAAGATCCAAGAGGGAAGAGGATGTGAAGTCCCTCTTGGTGAATCAGACGAGATTCAAAGTGGTTCACCTTGGCGAAAAGAGTGCAATTTGAAGAACGGGTGGAGGGTACATCCCCCTTGGTGAAACGAACATGGGAAACATACCACTTTGTCAGATCGTCGTGGTGGGGGTGGGGTCCTTTGATTTTAGCCTATGTCAGCACAGTGCCAGTTTAAGCCCATTAAGGACCCTTGGTGTTGAATGTTATGTCTTGGTGTCCATAGCATGGACCTAAAAGGTAGGGGGATTCAGAAAGGTCCAGCGCATGCAACACTTGAGTTTCATAAATGGCGCCCCTTAATTTAAATAAATTGTGCCTTAGATGACTGCCTGTGTCACCTAATGGATTGACTGCCTGTGTCTCAGTAGTTGAAGTGGCATGTTTTTCCTTGTGTGTTTGCAAATATATTGATAACAGCCTCTGACCCACTCCTATTGGTTGAGAAACACTGATCTAGCATGATATATGATAAACTTAAAAATAAAAAATTTTTAAATATTTACAGAATATCTCCATACATGTCTGCTTTCCAAGCTGCTAAGTACACTACAAAATCACTGATAACAAGAAATTTTCTTCTATTTAAATACTCTAAGTATGTCTTTGAATTAGAGAGGAAACCAAAGTACACACAAAAAATACATACAGACATCAGATGATTGTGCAACTTTCCCACAGTTAAGAGACCAAATAGAGGTTCTAGCCTATGCCCTTGGAGATCTGAGGTAAGAGTGTTAGTAACTGCACCACCACACTTTTATAAATAATATAAGCCTGTTTAAGAGGAGAGAAAAGAAAGAAATGACACTAAGAAGTCAGGTCTCTTTGAAAAGATTAAGGGAGGGAGTTGGTGGTTGGCAAGAAACATGAAGAATGATATATGACATGTTCTCCCTGACGTGCTGAACATCTTTCTGTCTTTCTATATGCATATTTTGTATAATTTGCTGCCTTTTAAAAGATTTTAAGGTTAAGGCTGGGTTAGGAATAGTCAAAAAAAATTCAATAAATAGGTATTTAAATTGAAAAGTTACAGGAGCTTCTGTATCTGTCCTACACTTGACCAAAATTGCAGAACTTGAGTTGGGAGTATCTTTGAATGTCAGATAGGAAGAAAAAACCTGGAGATGGCTGTGATTTATGAGTAATTATCTGGCATAAGACTGATAAAGTTATAAGAAATGTTTCGGAGACAGGATTGAACCATGAAGGGAAGCTAAATATAAACTCCCCCATAAGCTTCTTCTATTGCCAATGTACACATGATAATGATGATTGTGAAAGAAAGGCTCTACCGTATCTGTACACCAGCTTGACATATTTCTAGCTTAATTCAGTAACAGACAAGAATGCCAGATCTTTTAATTTTGCAAGGTTGAATAACAAATTTGTTATCTTCAATTCTTGCTACATTTTTGAGGAAATTTGTTCAAACACATTTGCTTTTGGAATGCTTTTTCACTATAGAAAACCCAGGAATGGGTGGGCGGCCAGTTGGCCGAAATCTCCAAGACTGTGACTTTATTTTTGACTTTCTCTTGTATGATTTTAATCTCCACCATTGTTCTTGAGTTAATTAATGGGCAGATATTGTTGATTTCCATTTATGTTTAATCAGTTTTTACCTTGTTCTTTCTGTGTTTTAACAGATGTGCATTTATGTGTGTACTAATTCTGTATTTAGTAATGAGTATAATCTGTACTTGTATTTTAACTGAGAGTTGTTCACATCGCTCTGCGCCTGCACTCAGTGAGGTGTGTTATACAAAAATAAGTTGCATTGTAAATGAGTTGTATTGAAATACATGCTTATATAATTTATCCGCGGTCTGAAAAACAGTAATTTGCATGTATCATTTGAAAAACCTCTTTGGCTTTGTGTGTACAGCAGCCTGCAAATCAATAGCACTCCAATGCACTCCAAAGTAACAACAAATACAGACACATGATGTGAGATATGAACAAAATGTTGTATTAAAAATACATGTAAATCAAATTTTTCAAGTATTATTGTGCTTGTTGTGTGTCATTGTAATCTGTATTACATAACTACATATGTCCTAGCTAGTGTTCATTGAAGAGAATGAATCAGAACACAAGAACATAAGGAAACGTAGTCTATGATGAAGTTTTGTTTACGTAGTTACTAAACCACCCCAATATTAAATGTGTTTTCTTAAACTAAAAATTTTCATGACTAGAGCTCATCGTTACTCTCACCACCTTATTCATAAAAAGTGTGTCCTATTTATATCTAAATTATACTTTCCTTTAACTTCATCGGTGTTATTTATGTCTAATTAAAAAATTCTCTTATATCACCTTTGTGAGTTCTTTTATGTACTTTGAAGATCTGTATTACTTTCCCACTTATGTTCTATGTTCAAGACTAAAGATTTACAGTCCCCTTATTTTGTTAGAACTTGGATGTACTGTAGTGATGTTCTTTATGCAGCTGTCTTTTGCATTGCAGGCTTTGAAAACAAAGTCAGTCAGTCATTTTCTAACACAGTCCTGAACAGGGTCTGGGGGTCTGCTGGAGCTTATCCCAACTAGCAAAGAGCGCAAGGCAGGTGCAAACCCTGAACAGAGTGCCAGACCATCACAGGGAAAAACACAAAAACCTCCCCCAACTACTCACTAGGGCCAATTCAGGAAATGCCAGGCCACCTAACCTGCATGTCTTTGGACTGTGGGAGGACCTGGGACACGAACTTACTGCAAGGCAGCAGTAATACCACTGCACCACTCTGAAAACAAACTCTTTGAATCATTTTAATAATTGTTATGATTTAACTAGCCAACTTTTCCCCAGGAGGGAGGAACCAGTTGCACTGTATCAACATAACCACTAAATCCATTTCAAAGTTTGCTTAATGATGGTAAACGTAAGCCATCTTCCTTTTAAAAGTAGATGTCTTCCATTAGCTTGCATAGAGCGCATTATACTTGTCTACAATAAACTGCACTTTCCAAGTGTTTCTGTCCTTTGGTATTTTGTCACTATCTGTTAAAATTGCCTTTATTGCCTCATTATTATTTTCTAACACTCTGTTGTAGTTTGCCTCTTATTATTATGAATTTAAGTATGGTATCTGAAGCATTAGTTGCAGCAAATATTTTTTACAAAGTAATAAACAACCTTATTATTTTTTAATGTTTCTTTGATCGACATCATTCCTGCACCATTTTGTGTTTCTGGTCTTCTTTTTTACTGGAAATGCTATTTTTGGATTTGACTTATGGCTTATGGTATCATTTATGCCATGACTTTTTAAGATGCTCATACAGAGACATCTTCATCCAAGAAAAGCCTAAAAATTGAGAAATCTCATTACTTGAATAGGAAAAGAAATTTTATAACCTTTTCAGTGATTTATTTTTAATTTTTATGTTCGCATTTTGCGTTGACTTCTGTCAGTTTCTTCAACTACTCTTTGGTTTGGCACCTTGTGAGTCACTTCCTGGTCCAATTCTATAATTCTTTCCACGGGATGCTATTCTTTCTGTCCCAGTAACAGCATAATCTTGGCCTTGTTAAAATAATGGACCCTGAGGCATAGTGTTTGATTTAGAATTAATGCAACCTGAAGAGCAGTGGCGAAATAAAGGATCTCCAGTCAGTTGTTTTCTGTAATATTACAAATGAAACTATATTCCAACTTAGAGATAAAGAGATAAACACTTAGTGATAAGTGTTTTGCTTAGAGAATCAGAATAACAAGCACCAGCCATGTGTATTCTTTGTTTTTGTCCACTAATCATGTTTTAGATTTTGCTTTCATCCACTAATCCACCTGCCTGCTCAAAGAAGTCTAAAACATTTGTGTGACAACCATTTGTATTGTCTTTCAATACTTTGCCCTGTTTTGTAAAATTAAACAGAATTCAACCACCATCAATCATTTCTACTACAGCCATTTATTTCTTCTTTTGAATAAATGTTGGATTAACTTTTCCCACTCATTTAAACTTATGTCCCTTTTTTATATCTGAAACTTTTATTTTTTCTTGTTTTGATTTACTTTACTTTTAGTTTGAAGAAGACAGATGTAGTGTTGTAACAAGAAAACAGGAAGACAACCTCTTCTCCAACTCTTAAGGTTGGAAGCATACTGTAAATCTCCAAGCTATGAACAGGTTCTCCTAACTAGGCAGCGCTCTCTCTATATAGACAGATGTGAATCTTGATCCAGATATCATCACTATACATTGTGCCAAGGCTAGGTTTGCTTTTTGGGAGACTGTCTAAATACTTGTGAACTGAACAAGACATACAGCTAAATTGATTGCTGTCTACAATGCAGTTGAGCTGACTACTTTACTGACTGCTCTTTTGCTACACCATCATGAAACTTGATGAATTGCACATGTGATGTCAACTGTGAATTGCCCATATTCATAGGCAGGTTAAAATTCAAAATAATGTGGTTTTTCTGATCTGTGGCCTCTCTGGTACAAAATACTTTTGTTTAACACCTCATCTTTGTCTGACAGGCCAAGTCATTTGCATGGACAACTGCCGGCTTCCAGAAGTGGTAGCTTCCAGTCAATCTGAGAAAGATGGCTGAGCTACAGGAGGCCGACAAAAGCACTATAAGGATAATCATAAGGGTAACCTGAAGATGTGTGCTATACACCCAGGTAAACATGAGAAGCTAGAGGAGGAAAGATTATTATGACACTGTGTTGGTCTTTTAAGTCTAAGCATTTGAGCTTTTAAATAGGATAAGCATACTCAATGAAATAGTTATCAGTGGCCAGCTACTGGCGGTTTCCTATATGATTTATATTATCAAAAGCATTTGTGAACTCCTGAGATCTGTTTTTGTCATTGCCCAGTCCAGTAGCAAGATGCATCAGGATGTTCTTGAAATTAAACCACCTCTTAATTATAGGAAAATCGATTTTACTTCTACTTTCCCAAGTACTTTCTTTTTCCTCAAAGTCTCAATTTTCCAAGTTCCATGCCTGTTTTGGTCTTTATATGCAAAGACTACTTCAAGTTTAACTATATTCAAATTTTTGTTACTTAGATCAGAGCTGTTTCTAGCCTTTTTCTGTGGACATAACCAGTATACCTATTTTGGAACCCCCCACCCTTCTTCCGTCTTGCCCTCTGTGATTTTTGGTAGCCCCCAGTTGGTGTGGAGCTTCTGGTGGTTGCTTAAGTCACTCATTCCAAGAGAGATACATTTCATTTCTTTAATTCTCTAGTCTTAATAAAGTAACATAAATTTATTCAATCACGAGAGTTAGTTGTTTCAATTGCAACCTCTCCTAGACTTACAAACAAAACACAAATATTTTGTACTCTATATAATTATGAGCCAGTTTTACACATTCAGACTAACGTGTGATGAGAGGTCTGTGGCAAAGTACAGTTATTAAATAAATAATCGTGTCCCGGGAAGTGCAGGCTCCAATTGGATGTGGGTGTATGCAAGCATGCATCACTCTGGTTTTGATTAGGGTACTTGGCTGAATGTGCATATGCGTGCAAAGGTGATGTCAGATATCTTGTTCACACCTCGGAGTAGCTAAATCACCTCACCTGTGTCTAACCAGGGAGATAAAAAATAGCCTACGTGACAGAAGAGGTCAGACAGAAAGAACAAGATGAAATGGAGAGAACAAAAGACACAGATGTTAATGGAAGAGATAATAAGAGAGGGCAGGATAGGGAGAAGAGCTGGTGTGATGCAGAGAGGAGGAAGACAGTGTGGCACAGCAGAAAAGCGTGCGGCTGATGCTCAAGAGGATGCTGAGGGGTGTTCCTGCTGAGCAGCCTGGGAACAGGAGCGATCAAATGCTTCCCCTGGGCTCCTGCCTGAAGGTTGTGTTATGATGGCAGAGGAGAGACAGAGCAGAGCTCGTAGGTTCCTGCAAATACCAAGGGATGGGCCTGCACTGACTGAATGAGGTGGCTAGGGTGCAAGCCCATATGACGGATGACTGCGCTTGTTGGCAGGTGTCTCTGTGGGCTGAGTAGACCCTGGTGGGAGAGCAGCAGAGATGTCAGATTTTAAGATGAATGCACCAGGACTTGCAAGTTTCTAATGAACTTTTTCCTTCTTGTGATTTTAACCTTGTTTGAATGGGTTACGTATTTATTTGATGACATTTAACCTCACTTCACAGATTTTATTGTTTATTTATTTATTGGGACAAAATTATGCACTGCACTATTTGCACTTTCTATTTGGTTTTAATAAATAACTGACACTTTTGCACCAACCCCTTGCAAAATATGTGTGTCCTGATTTGCCTGCTTCATCTCGGTACATAACTATTGACGTTACAGGTTGAAGAGACACCCAGAAGTGACAAAGGAGTGTGGGTCTGACCCGGACCATCACAACATGTGGTTCTTACATTCAAGCTGTTGTGTGCTTCACACACTCTGGCTGCTATATGCCAAACATAAATATTCACTGTTCTGTTTTTTTCTCAATATTAATCTTTTTCACAATACCCAAGTCTTCATTTGTTCTTTATCAAAATTTCTTTTAGCTATTTTTCTTCTACCAAATTGAAAAAAAAACATCCTATTGTCCTTGTTCTAATGAAAGTGTGAAATGCTTTCTTTGTTCCATTGCCTTTTTTTTGTTAAGACTAATGTATTTCTCTTTCTATGAACCAAATCCCTCGCAGAAATCAAAAGTGTTCTAAACACAAGTCAAACATTTTCGATTTCTCCTAACTCTCTACAAAACCTTACAGGTCATGTAAAACCAGATTCTTTCCTTTTTTTTCTTTCTTTCTTTTTTTTGCAATCCATCCAAGAAAGACCCAATGTTACCACCAAATTGCACCTAAATGTATATCATAGAATAGTACGGTGAGTATCATTCAGCTGTCAAAACTTTTATGTTCTGAAAGGTGCATATATATTCTATCAACACATTTTAATCAAACACTGGAGAAATACATTAAGAAAAATCTTAAATAGTTTCATTAGATCTTCCATCTCTCCTTATGAAAGCCCTATTTTCATATGCTGTATATGAAGAAAAAAGATTTTGTCAGTCTATCCATGTATGTAATAACAATATCCATCCATCCATCCATCCATTATCCAACCCGCTGAATCCGAACAGGGTCACGGGGGTCTGCTGGAGCCAATCCCAGCCAACACAGGGCACAAGGCAGGAACCAATCCTGGGCAGGGTGCCAACCCACCGCAGGACACACACAAACACACCCACACTATGGCCAATGTAGAATTGCCAATCCACCTAACCTGCATGTCTTTGGACTGTGGGAGGAAACCGGAGCGCCCGGAGGAAACCCACGCAGACACGGGGAGAACATGCAAACTCCACGCAGGGAGGACCCGGGAAGTGAACCCAGGTCTCCTAACTGCGAGGCAGCAGCGCTACCACTGCACCACCGTGCCGCCCCATAATAACAATATTCTTACAAAAATCACTGTTAATATTAATTATCTTCTTTCTTTACTGCCATTACTAGAAAGATAGATAGATAGATAGATAGATAGATAGATAGATAGATAGATAGATAGATAGATAGATAGATAGATAGATAGATACTTTATTAATCCCAAGGGAAAATTCACATAATCGAGCAGCAGTATACTGATACAAAAAAAAAAAAAAATTAATTATAGAGTAATAAAAATGCATGTAAAAACAGACAATAACTTAGCATTTACTCCCCCGGGTGGAATTGAAGAGTCGCATAGTGTGGGGGAGGAACGATCTCCTCAGTCTGTCAGTGGAGCAGGACATTGACAAAAGTCTGTCACTGAAGCTACTCCTCTGCCTGGAGATGACACTGTTCAGTGGATGCAGTGGATTCTTCATGATTGACAGGAGTTTGCTTAGTGCCCGTCGCTCTGCTACAGATGTTAAACTGTCCAGCTTTATTCCTACAATAGAGCCTGCCTTCTTAACAAGTTTGTCCAGGTGTGAGACGTCCTTTTTCTTTATGCTGCCTCCCCAGCACACCACCACATAGTAGAGGGCACTTGCCACAACCGTCTGGTAGAACATCTGCAGCATCTTATTGGAGATGTTGAAGGACGCCAACCTTCTAAGTAAGTATAGTCGGCTCTGACCTTTCTTACACAGAGCATCAGTATTGGCAGTCCAGTCCAATTTGTCATCCAGCTGCACTCCCAGGTATTTATAGGTCTGTACCCTCTGCACACAGTCTCCTCTGATGATCACGGGCTCCATGAGGGGCCTGGGCCTCCTAAAATCCACCACCAGTTCCTTGGTCTTGCTGGTGTTCAGGTGTAAGTGGTTTGAGTCACACCATTTAACCAAGTCTTTGATTAGCTTCCTGTACTCCTCCTCCTGCCCACTCCTGATGCAGCCCACAATAGCAGTGTCATCAGCGAACTTTTGCACTACAAATCCACTTAAAAGTCTGCCATTTTTACTTATATATTAGTTGCAAAAGGATTTGCATAAGGAAAAATAAATTTAAAATAGGTTGACTATGAGCTGTGTTTGGTGAATTACACTTCAAGGTATTTGGTGAATTTTTGTATTAGTATACAATAATGATATTCTAAAGTTCTCTCTCGTCTATTAACATTTTCAGATATGAAATTTTGAAGTTTATTAATGGACTACATTAAGGTAAAGGCAGTGGTCTTTCATGTCTCCAGTTAAAGCTTCACTGATCGATTGTAGGTTTAGCAAACACTTCGGTACAATAGACTGTTGACACCCTTTGATCACTTAAAAGAATTACAGTATTTGCAACAGCACCTAAGCATCTTCATCTAGGTTGTTCCCTGCCTTTTAAATTCAGTTCATGGTGGTACAGTTTTGACTTGCAATTTGGCACCTTTGACTCCATTGTAATTCTTAGGCATTAATATCAAATATAATGAAGGCTTTACCTAATACTAATGCCATGATTTTGTTATAGGCCAATAAGTTATTGTTTAGGTTTAGGGTTTGAACTGGTGCATATGCAAGTGGTGGCAGATGAATTAAAAAATTATGCTGCCTTATTTAACAGAAAGAGGGTACAATATTCAACAGCCAACTCTAAAACTAGAGACTGACAGAATTTTACTTGTTTCTGCTTACTGTCGTACTTTCATGCTAAGTTTACAAGTTCATACTTCATACTTTAACAGTGATAAGCACACATTAATTATTCAAGAATGGCATGGTGGTGTAGTAGCTAGGGATCTGCCACATTAATGCAGCATCCTGAGTTTCAATCTCTTTTCCAATCACTGTGAATGTGGAGTTTGCAAGTTCTATGCATATCAGTGTTGAATATTCTCTGAGTGAGTCCTTTATTTGTCCTATATTCCCAAAGTTATTTTACGTAAATTGTACCTTAGGGTGGCACGGTGGTGCAGTGGATAGTGCTGTGCCTCGCAGTTAGGAGACCCAGGTTCGCTTCCTGGGTTTACATGTTCTTCCCTGTGTCTGCGTGGGTTTCCTCTGGGTACTCCGGTTTCCTCCCACAGTCCAAAGACATGCAGGTTAGGTGCATTGGCGATTCTTAATTCTCCCTAGTGTGTGTTTAGTGTGTGTGTGTGTGAGTGTTCGTCCACCCAACGGTGGGCTGGCACCCTACCCGTGGTTTGTTTCCTGCCTTGCGCCCTGTGTTGGCTGGGATTGGCTCCAGCAGACCCCCATGACCCTGTAGTTAGGATATAGCGGGTTGGATAATGGATGGATAGAAATTGGCCTTATAAGAGTGAGAATATATGTGCACAAGAATGGCCCTGTGATAGTGTCCTGCCTAGGATTGGTTCATTCCATTAGCCATTGCATCCCTGTATTGGACGAAATGGGATGCAGAATATTATGTTAATCAATCAATCCATTCTTACTTTACATTAGATCTTTCACAGAGTCTGCTATGACAATGAGATTCACACAGCACAAAGAAATACAGTATAATACAAAATGTAAGGGTCTCATTTAAACTAAGGAATACAACTGCTTTCCATTGTATTTACTTTCAGTACTCAGAGTGATTTGCTTATTGATTTTAAGTAATTGTATGCATAGATATGTGTTAATTTGTGTCATGCTTTTCTTCCTCACCAGAGCAGACACAACCATGTATTTCCTCCTAGGCTGCCCTACTCTATCTCCTCTTCCTAGGTGCTCATACCTCTTACATTTCTGAGGTATCTAGTAAACCAACAAGATATTGTCCCTGGCAGTACACTTACAGGTATAGAGACATGAATTGTTACTGGGAGCTGCCAATGCCTTGTGCCACTTTACCCTGCCTTCAATCCCCCTGATCAACCACTATGAATAGTGAAAAAAAAAAAACATAAAAAAATTAAGAGCCAAAACTAAGAGAAAACATACATTTCTTTGGTTTTCCACTGATAAATCCACCTTCAGCAGCTATTCATATTCAAATTTATTGTCATGTTCACATAAAACAATGAAATTCTTACTTGTGTGTCTCTTCAGAAAAACAAAAGTAATACAAAGAACAAAAACACATGAAAAATAGAATGATACAGGTACATATGCGCGCCAGAGAATTGCCTTCTGTACTCACCTAAGTTATGCGGTACCACCCCAGGATTAGAGAGGGTGCTGTTGCAAACAATCTTGTCTCCTTTTTCCCCTAACAGCCTTGACAAACTGTCCCTTGAGGGAAAGAAGAAGCCCTGTCCCTTCTCATCTTTCCAATATAAAAGGGAGATGTTCCTGGAAGGTGGCGTCTCATTAGGACATGACCTCACAAGAAAGAAAGTCTCTTAACACCAAGTGACCAATGTAAAAGGCAACTGACCTGTCAGTATAATGCCATTGAGCATGTGTTTCATTTGACGTTTTTTCTTTTAGTTTGAATTAACACTAGAATTACCAGAGCCTACGAAAAAAAATCGTAAATCCGTCCCACCTTAAATCGCTTCTTAAAATCGTTCACAGCTCTCCACCAGCGTCCTTTGTCATCTAAATGTGCTGATAAAATCAGGCTGCAAGTAGCCGGCTATTCCATCCCCCCACCGACTTAGAACGTGCACAAACTTCTCCCAGCTCATGCCTTGATTGATTTTCTAGGAGTGAAGTGGAGTTTTAGAGTGGAAATAATAGATCGTTGTTTGGAACACACGCATTTCATGTCTGTTCCGTTTCTACAGTAATCTGTGTAAACACATTGTTAAAACAGAAACGTTTTTTATATTCTAGTAGTAGATGACAAAATGTAGGCATAAACTATATAATGTATGAAGCCTGAAGTCCAAATATAAAATAAACACTCTCACAAAAGGTAGAAATCTAACACAACAATTGCGCTTTTATTCAAAAATATAACTGCAGAAGCAAAAAGCCGCCTTAACAAGCGACATTGACAGCCATTCATTATGACTGTCTCCATGGTGTAATAGAATCAGCTGCTGACTGGAAATCAAAAGGTCACGAGTTCGATCCTGCACCTCTCCGCTTTGAGAAGTAAACTGCTCTTAGTTTTACTATTTTAGAATAAAAACATACATTTGATTTCAGTCTGTAACAGCCGGTGTAATTTATGATACTTGAAAGGGTTAGCTTTGGTTTTTCTTTTTTTTTTTAGTCAGTTTTATTATCTCAGCCACGTTCACGAACCCAAACACACCCCACCCCCGCATCTGACACTGCTGTTTTCACATAGACGTGCTATAACAGAGGTAAGCTCAGCTCCCTTCTACATCGGAGCAAGAATGCCCATACCATTGCTTGCATACTAAAGTGTCTGCAGGCACTTTTCGTGGCATTACACACATTTTTGAGCATGCCCTCTGCACACTACTTGTGACTTTAGGCTTTAGGAAGTAAGTAAATACACAGGATAGGACCACACAGGATATTCCGGCACCGGGGCGTCGCCTGGCAGTGGCCACGGGTCCCTACAGGGCTGGGCTTCCAAGCCCTGTACCCGAGGCCCCCAACATAACCAGGACGGACGCCCCCTCGCGGTCTGGAGGAGGCACAATATATATATATATATATATATATATATATATATATATATATATTTAACGCTATTTATTAACAAATTACATCACTTTTCTACACAGTCACCTTCATTTTTGATGTAATTTTCCCAACGTCATACCAACTTTTTAATGCCCAATTACTACTCTACCCACCTTCACTGTTTCCAACGAAAATATGAAAGTGCAAAAACTTTGTCTATCATGACAAAGATTAATAGGACATGTACCAGTGATACGGCTAAGATAAGGTATCGTCAGTGTTTTCTTATGGAAGCCATTGAAGGCAGCAAGCAGAGGTGGGTCCACGTCCTCTGCCATGGGTGATTCCTAAGAGTTAGCTGATTCCTCTTCAAGTTCACGAATATAGTAAAACTGCTAGGGAGTGTACAGGTTGTGTTTTGTCACGAATGCAAATATATATATATTGCAAGAGAATAGACAGACCACGATAAGCAGTTGGGACACCACCACTGTGACCACATATAATTGGAATGTAGCAAAACAAAACACCCAATAATTGTGAAAAAGTCATTCCGGACAGGAGTTCCAGAAAAAACTTTTTTAAGATTCAGGTGGACAAACACCATAATTGACCTTGGTGGTCTTACAGCTGTCAATCATCTGGCCTGCAGAGGGAGGAAGAGAAAAGTTATTAGGATACAGTGCCAAACCCTGGAGCGGTGGGGAATTACAATTACAATGTGAGGCACAAAAATAACCGGATTGGTAGAAAAAAAAAATATTTATTGATGAATTACAGCATTCTAAACATTGTCACCTTCTATATACTCCCCTTCCCAATCTCTACACCGCTTCATACGTATATTCCATTGATTGAAACAGTGCTGGTAGTCTTCTTGCTTGAGGCTCTTCAACAGGCTTGCTGTTTTTGTCTTCACTTCATTCAATGGAGAAAAATGTGTTCCCTTCAGGTCACTTTTGATGTTCGGGAACAAGTAAAACTCACAGGGAGCTCAATCAGGCGAATAGGGAGGATGATTGAGGACAGGAATGTTTTTGTCAGTCAAAAACTGGTTTATGGAAAAAGAGAAAATTAGCGGTTTGAGAGGGCATGTAGGAGGGGATATAGTTCTATGATTCATGTCCAGCTGACCTCCAGACTGTTTTCCAGGAAAGCCCCAAGCCCAGTCTGGTTATTTTTGTGTCTCACCTCGTATATATATAATTATTTACAATATCCATATATAAAAGAATACATAAAATATTTTTATTATGACTACATTTTCGATAACCTTACATGCAAAAACAGGTGTAGCATTTGTTTTTAGTGATCAGTTGTTCAGTAATCTTACAACTTGTGGAAAGAAACTATCCCTGTGAATAGAACTGTACCATTTACCAGACAGGAGGATTATGGAAACAGATTTTGTGAGAATGCTGTGGTCTTTCGTAATTTCTAAAGAGTTGTGTTATGTACTTGTTACTGATACTGATGTGCTGACGTCATCTTTGTAAGTAAAAGAGAAGCTGCTAAGAGTTATTGCTTTTTCTGTGGTGTGAGAGTTAATTAAAAAAATAATTTTACTCCCATAAACTTAAGTCGGGCATGATTTTCCAAAGCTTTTTTTTTCCTTTTAGAAGGATTTTTTGCTTTTTTTTCCAGCGCAGGAGCAAAAGCAGCTGGGTGTTTGGAGGTACATTTGGAAAAGTTACTTGTTACTTGTGTACTTGTTCTTGTTATTTGTATTCGAACTAGCATCGGTGAGGCAGGGCAGAAAGCAGCAAATAACTGGCGTAAGTAAATAACTGGCGTGGTAACGACGAATAGTTAGTAAGTTACAGAAACAGTGGTTCCTTAGTGGGGATTCCAAGCAAAATGGCACCTTTTATTGGCCAACTAAAAAGATCACAATATGCAAGCTTTTGAGGCAACTCAGGCCTCTTCTTCAGGAAAGAACACGGTACAACACCCTAGTACTACTTACTGAGGAAAAAAAGGCCACAGCTTACTTCAAGGCAGTAAAGGGGAAGGCTCAGCAGTATGTAGGCAGGTGGCCCTTGTTAAGACAACAATCAGGCACAAGCAAACAAGACTTTAAGAAATTAACTAGTGCCAGATATTCATTAAGCAAGTTTTTCTAGATTGAACAGTTCTTAGCGATCAGGTAAGCAGAGTAGTTAAGGGGACAACAGCATTAGAGTTTATTAATATGAAGGAGTACAAACGGTGAAGAGGAGAGCTTTTAAGTAAGGAATAAGAGGAGCGCAAAGTTAGGAGAGCAGAAAGAGAAAAGTAAAGTTAACCTCATAGAAGAACAAACAGCAGGCAGTCGTAAAATAACTGTAAAATAGTCTTTAACTTGATTGGCTTAAATTTTTTTTAGTTTTACTATTTAAGTTAAGACATTGAATTTTAATTAAAAACAAAGTTAAGGCAGTTTTAGTAATCTTAACTCAAGGTTTAATAATGAGGCCAGTGCAATACAACTCCTATTGGATGTTGGACTTTTTAGATGACAGCTTGGAGGAGCCAGTCTTCAATGAGTGCTACAGCTGCAGGAGATGCCAGCTGATCCAGCACCTTGAGCTCACGGTCACTAAACTGGAGGAGGAGGAGTTGCCTGGCCTACGTGGTAGTAGAGAATTGACGGACCTGGCCCAGGTACCCTTTAGAAAAGTAGTGTGCACCTCTGGGATGGCACAGAAGAGGATTCCAGACCAGACAGGTAGAGATAGGTGGGTCTCGGTCGCAAGGCATAAGGTAAAGGTGCACACTGTCCGAAGGCATCAACCCCAGTATTGGAAGTGTCACACCATTTTCAGATTCTTGTGGAGTTGGACAGTGTCTCGGATGATTCTGAGGTGGTAGGCTGGAATGAGGAGCCCCAGTGGGCCACCTCAAAGCCAGTTCTTAGAAAGAGTTAGTGATAGTTGGGAATGCAATCATTAGGGAGATTGAAGCACAGGTTTACTCCAGAGATAGAGAATCTCACACGGTGTTGAGGGTTAGTGCTAAGAATGTGATGCTGCCAATCCACCCACACTGTAGTGTGCCAGTTATTGTTATCCTTTCTAACTGGATTTTGGATTTCCCAAGTCCCTACTTGAGGAGTTTTCTATTCAGCTTTTCAGGTGAATGATTTATAAATGAGCAGTGTTGCTGAGGTATAATCTATAAGAAGGACTCAGGCAGAGCATTTTTTTATTATGCAGATGTGCAAGGATAGAATGACGTGCAAGGGATATACCATCCTCTGGGGACCACTAAAGAAGATTATGACTATCTGGAATGTTCTGTTTAATGGAATCCGGCATCTGTATTGAAAGACACAAGTCTTTAGTCATTGAAACAGTCCATTTTTGTTTTTATAGGCACAGGGACAATTGTCCTCTGAAGCAGGCATAGACCACAGATTATCTCAGTGAAATATTAAAGATATCACTAAAGACATCATTTAATTTAGTTGCTACTGGTTTTCATGACACACCCTGAAATTCCACGCCTAATGGTTTGTTTTTGGGCTTGCTTAAAAATCCTCCTTATGTCATACACAGGAATGGAGAAGGCTGAATCTTATTGTGCTGCAAATGGTGGACTGTTCGTTATCATGACCAAAGCATTAAGTTCTACAGAAAGAGAAAATGTCAATGAGATCAGATGTATTTTGTAATCTGTAAGCATCTATAAACCCTGACAAAATGTGCATGAATCATTAATGCTTCTGTGCTCAATTCCCAGTTTATCTCCATACTGACATTTAGCTGTTTTTACTATATTTCCAAGCTCATACCTGAATTCCTTGTATTTTCTCATATCATTGTTCCAAATATACACTGCTCCATGCCTTTAGTAAACTTTTGCCTGTGCTAGAGCAACATCTTTCAGAGCTTGACTGGTGTAGCAGACCTGCTGAGATTAGTGATGCTAGCTAATTCTTTCAGCAGGTTGAAAACAATGCTCTTCTGCTTTTTCCAGTATTTCAACATTCTTCTTAACTGTCAAATTATCTCCATTATCTGGGCTTTGGACTCTCAAGATGATAATATTAAAATACCACCTGCATTAATTTTGAATCATCGTACATTTATGTACAGAAATGAAAATGATTTACTTGTGTAGTGAAAGGTAATGCAGAGATTGAATGACATTGTCTGCTGTTTACTGTTCTTGTAAACCTTTGTTAGCCTCACTTTGTCCAGTTGTTGGTAAGCATTTAAGACCCTCCCAGGTAACATCTTACTCTGTTACTATTAAACTAAGTTTGAAAAATGTTTTTCAAAATTTCTTCCTTGAAAGATATAGAAGGAATTACAGTTTTTTTCTTTTCTTCACTATTCCTCGGGTACAATAAGGTATTCCTTTAATTTCAGTTTTACTGCTTTAAAGCCTTTCTGTCATAATATATGAAAATCCTTTCTTTTTCAATGTCAGTCTTATTTCAAATGATAAATGTGCATAATAAGGGTAACACACACAAATATAACAGATTATATATGTAACTTTATGTCACCATACCAGCAACCATGTCAAATGCGCTTCAGAACAAGTCATCCACCTGAAGCTAAGCACATTCTGGCCCAGCCAGTACTTGGATGGGAGACCTTTGAAAAGAGTAGAGTTTGTCCCGATGTCCTGGGTAAATCGAACCATCATGGCCTTGTCCGATCTGCCCCCATAATCATTCCCTGTCTCTCATTGGCTATCTTTTTCACCCATTCACCACCCAGTAGTTAATGTGTGGTGCATTAATGGCTGCTGTCGCATCATCCAGGTGGGTGCTACAACTTGATGGTTGTTGAAGTGGTTCCCCTCTCTCTGAGTGCTTTGAGTAGTGTAAAAACACTATATAAATGTAATTAATTATTATTTTCTAACCCACTTAGTCCAGAACAGGGTCATGGAAGTAGGGCTGGATCCTGTCACAGCTAGCATAGAACACAAGGCTGGAACAAACCCTGGACAGGGAGCAAATCTGTTGCAAGGCAAACACATGCACACAGTCACACGCACACATACCCATACACTTAACACACACTAGAACTAATTTAATGTAGCCAATTCACCTAAACTGCTTGTCCCTGGACAGTCATAAACCAGAAACCCAGCACCCAGAGGAAACTCATGCAAACACAGTGGGAACATGCAAATTACGAGCAGAGAGGACCCAGGGCTCGAACCCAGTCTCCTTACTGCAAGCAGATATATATTTATATATAT
>JANRMT010062829.1:16901807-16916591 GCA_026402145.1 Polypterus bichir lapradei
CTATCTATCTATCTATCTATCTATCTATCTATCTATCTATCTATCTAACAGAGAGGTTTGAACCCATACTGATAGTCTCCTTTTACTTCCAATGTGTCCCGAGTGCATCCTATATCTGAACCTGCCCTTTTAATTAGCTTATTGATTTCGTGGGCCTCTCTTGAAGTGATGTTACCAGCCCAGCACACCACAGCATAGAAAATTGCATTGATCATCACAGAGTTGTAGAACATGTGAATAATGTTACTACCCACATTAAAAGAACACAGTCTCCCCAGGAAAAAGAGTCTTCTCTACCCTTTCTTAGACAATTCCTCTATGTTCCAAGACCAAACCAACCTGTCATTAATGTGGACAACCAGGTAGTTGTAGGAGTGGACCACCTCTACATCCATTCCCTAAATAGTGACTGCACATAGAGGCTGTTTTCGTGCAGTGAAAGTCAATATCTAGTTCCTTGTGTTTGCTGATGTTATCTGGTATATTCTGACATTCTGGTTTTCAATTTTCAGCCCATTATTTTGTCAACATTACACTTCTTGGTGCCAAAACAAATCCAAATTGATTTGGTAGTACACATCCTAAAGATATAATGAAAGAGTAATTGCTGCAATGATTGATAATAATTGTTCAGGACAAGAAATGCATAATATACACGTGACAAGAGCAAGTTCAAGACATAAGACACCACAATGTAATTTAGCACAGGTCTTTGAGAAAGTTATAAGACAGACTTCATATGGACAGCACATACTGTAAGTTACAATTTGGAAAGAAGTAAAGAGTATCCGTGTTAGTCAATTTCACAAGCTTCATAAAAGTGATTTCTTAACATACAGCCGTAACATATGCAATGATGATAACATAACAGTATCAAAACACTTTTTGAACAGTTCTGCAGTATAATAAAAAGGTAATGAGAACAATGCACTGTGTGCCTGTATCTAAAGAGGTAGTATTGTTTTCTAAAATCACTAGGTTAACATTCTACAGTTAAACTTATTAGTAGAGTTCAACCAATCACTTTGGAATGAAAGAAATTTAATCTGCACCATACTGAGACAACATGAAATGTTGGTGAAGTGATTTATTCCATGAAGACTACTTCAATTTCAGTTTGCACTTTCTCCCTATGACTACAGTGTTTTTCTAGGCACAACATTTGAATTTTTGTTCGTTGGAATGGAGTCTAGCTTCTTGTGCATAAATGGATTAATGGGTAATTCTGTCTTAATCCAAATAGGGTTAAGCTGAGAATCAAAAAAATCGTAAATAACATAGCTATTGTAATATTATATCAAGATTTTCCAGAGTCTTCCATAACACATATAAATCTCTTTCCCTTATCCTCAACTTAGCTTTACATTCATCTTTGCTGTCAAAGCACCCCTTTTGCACTTTAAAATCCTAATCTGATGCAACAGAAAGATAATGTATATGCAGAATGGTTAGAGAGCATAGCTGAGTTGTCAAAATGATACTCAGCTTTGCAGTTCAAGGGCTGAGCCATTTCAGATGCTGACCCTTTTCATATGCTACTTTAAAGATTACAGTGAATTACACTGAGGGTGTATACTAAATAATTTCCAGTTCATGTGTTCACAACTTATTAAATTTATAATTGATGCTGTTCACTTTAATCATGTATTCCAATTAAAATAAATATTTCTAAGTAAAAGTGTTCATGGGAATATGGCTTTCTTTCTATTATTCTGGAACATTTCTGTGTGGTTACCTTGCATTATAATTTGTTGAGAACATAGTGATTATTATTTGGCAGTACCACAGCATTATTTTGTTTTTGAATATGCGTGCAGACATATTATGACTGCTGTTACCAGAACACTGCTCCTAGTTGCCATGGAACAAGGTTTTGGATGTTGTAACCTACTTCTTTGACATGTTCTAAAGCACTTTGAATTACATCCTTTGTATGAAAATCTTCTCAAGAAATAAATGTTGTTGTTGTTGTCTTACATCATCAGCTCAACATCTTAAATACTAGCATGACAGTACATTCAGTATCTGTGATTTGGGTAAAAACACAATCAAATGTAGTGCAAATTACTCTCCTGAATTTCTGGTTCTCATTCCTCCAGTTTTCCTCTTTGACTTTGACTACTGGTTAGTTGTTAGACTTTGGTGCAGAAGTTTCATCTTGTAGGTTACAGATTCTTTCTGGTTTTGACTACATTTCATCTCTTCCAGCCTTCAGACAGACTAGTCTAAAGTCAAGAAACTGAAAAATCAAGCATCTACAAAGCTCTTAGAACAGAAGAATTTTCTATTTAGGTAAAAAGTTGGTTTTGTTTGTTTTAGTAAGAATTTGATAAAACACTGCTTATTGAAAAAGTCAATTTGAGAGCTGTAATGACTATAAAGGAATTATAGGTCTCCAGGCTACAAAAAACATATATAAGTGCTAGAAAAAGTCCAGAGAAGAGTGACTAGGCTGACTGCAGAACTGCAGGGGATAAGTTATGAGGAAAGATTAAAAGAGCTGAGCCTTCCAACATCATAATTCTGTTCAAAATAAATTACATAAAATTAATTTAAGTCTATTTAAGACACTGGGTTTTGTTCCAGAATTCCAAAATGATTATCCAAGATTGTGTATTTTCCAATTGACATTGAGTCTCAGTGTTAAACATTACCTGTTGTGCTCTCTTCTTTGAACTTTGATTTTGATCTAGTCATTCGGCTTTGTTATAGATAGATAGATAGATAGATAGATAGATAGATAGATAGATAGATAGATAGATAGATAGATAGATAGATAGATAGATAGAACTTGATTTATATAGGTAAATAAATAAGTGCACACATACAGACTATGGTCTGAACACACACTAGAATGCCTAAATAGCTAGAAAGTTTAAAAGAAACAAAACTTCTGATATCTCCATCACAGTCACAGTGAGGCATTATACAGACATATTGATGTTGGTATAATTTGTGAACATACATCTGTCCATTTATGGAACACATTTTAATGCAGGTTTAAAAGAAATTTTAAGAAAACTGTAGTCTAAAATCTTTTAGAAGTTGCACAGATCTTCCCATACCATCTTACTTGAATGCTTCTAGAAACACCTCAGTTCCTTCTTGCTTTTGCCTCTTGAAGATGTCAAACCTACAAGGCATATGACTGTTTAACTGAAGAAGGGACAAGGTCAGCTTGAATATTCTATGAGTGCATTTGACAAACAATGAATAGAAACCCATATTTTACTAGGTTCAGAGATCCAGTCTTGCAGAAGCACATTGTTGCAGATCATACAAGAAAGAAAGATCAATAACTTCACCCTTTTAGAAAATAAAATAACATTTTGCTTCATTAAAGGACTAGTAAAAAGAAAGACAAATACATAAAATAAGGCAACATGTTTAAAGAAACCTTACAAAGCCGTGTGCACAGTGTGTAGGGCTGTGTAATGGTACTTTACTAATTTGACCACACATTGATATCATGTAATCCACTGGGCTCTGCTTTGGTATCATATTTATTTAACACGCTGAGGGACAGTGTTCGGGGACAGCGTTCCTGCTGGCAGGAGCAGTCACATTACACACTACCCCAGGTATTCTTATTGATTTTTCCCACCCTGGAGTCTGTGGACCATAATTTAACTCAGCAGGTTCTGGAGTTAATACTGGAATTCAAACATTCTATCTGCACTTCAAGAGACAGAAAACAATTGGCACTTTATAAGTGCAGGGCCTTTTCTAATGGGAAAAAGATTTTTTTACTTTCTTCTTCTGTTTACGTTTTCTTTTTTTCTCAACAGCTGAAAAAAATGGTGTATGTAGCTCAATTGTTCTAGACAGATTTAAGATTTGTGTTCAAATTTAAATGTGAGCAATAAAAATAAAATGCTGTATGCATTCTGTAATTTCCAAAAATAGATACATAGTAAAGGTTGCAGATGTGTTAATATTTATTTTTAAAGTATGCAATGCATTCCCTTAAAGAAAAAAGGTAACAAAATAACAGACTTTATGGTTAATTTTTTGGAAGTTATAGTTTTTACATTAAATAAACAAGTGCTATGTGCGCTCTTAAAATGTGCCAGATTGGTTCTTCACAGTAAGTCTATTAGGAAACCTATACACATGAAGGTTACAGAAAAAGCCTTGATTTTTTAGATCCATAACAGGCTCCATACAACTAAATAACTATGACTAGATGGTAACAGATTTGTGAAATATCAATGGGTCATAAAGGTTCTTTATGCATGCAATAACATGACCAAGTCCAGGTTTTCCTTCACTGTAGGTATCCTATTACAATACAGTAAAGATTTTAGTTTCTTTTTCTACTTATTAGGAAGTTTTTAAAAGCACAAAGAACCAACTTCATAAGCAGAGAACCCTTCCCAGAATGAAATAAATGGTGCTTTGTCAAGCATATATTCTACAATGAACCACAGAAATCAGTAAATAACAATAAACATTTTTATGAGAGGCAACTTTGCCCATTGCATGAGTAGTTGAACCAATGTATGAGAAGGGTAATCCACAATCTTATATACAGTATGAACAATGGTTGCATTACAGATAATTAAACTCATATTGGAAGTCATTACTAGAAATGAGATGTAAACTGGAAAGCACCCGTGGTAGACTTTGTGGCACTCAGCTGATATGACGAACATAAGGATGTGAGGTGACTCAGCTTAGGATTACAAAAAACATTCAATGCTTCAGCTGAATTTTGAAATGAGGCCTTTGAATTTATGATGAACAAAATGATTTGCAGTGACTAACTGAGGGTCACATAAAGACTCAAGGCTGGCAAGGTTTGAGATTCTGGTCGAGGAGGAGGCCTTGGAATAATTCATTGTAACAAAAAGCAAATCACTTCTAAAAATTTAGGCGACTTTACATCCTTTGAGGCATTCATGTTAAATATTAAAACAGATTCCAAAACAATTATAGTGCTAGCCTACAGACTACCAGGGCCATATTCATTGTTCATGACTGAATTTAGCAACCTTTTATCTGATTTGACTATAAATTATGATCACGTAGCATTGATGGGGGATTTTAATGTACACCTTGATGTGGAAACTGACACTTTTAGCAAATGTTTTACTTATTTGTTAAATTCAGTAGGATTTTGTCAGAATGTCAAAGGTCCAACTCATAATCATAACTACACATTAGGTTTAATTATAACTTACAAAGTTGAAATTCAAAATTTAAATATTACTCCATTAAATTATTTCCGATCACTACTTAATTACATTTGATTTAGTCCTGCCCTTGCCAACGCACTCACAGATTAAAACAAAGACAGTGCAACATCTAGATTGTAATTCTGCTTCACTATTTATAGATACTTTGAGCAAGTCAAGTGTAATTGTGGAAAACCATTTAGATCAGTTAACATCAAATGTAAACATAGAAAACAATTTAGACATCACATTATAATGTTACCTTGTGAGATGCTCTGGACACAGTGGCTCCCCTTAAAACAAAAGTGATTAAAGCACATAGAAACTCTCCCTGGTTTAATGAAAACACTCAAACTCTTAAATTAGAGTGTCGAAAACTGTAGCATAGATAAAGAACAACAAAGCTACATGTCTTTCAACTTGCATGGACAGAGACTGTTAAAAAATATAAAAAAGCTCTCTTTAAAGCTCGCTCAGAATACTATTCTACAATAATAGATAGCAATAATAAAAATCTTCAGGTACTGTTTAGAACAGTGGCTAAATTAACAAATAGAAATTCAGATCTACAGTGCAAAATACCAACAGATATCAGCAGTACAGACTTTATGAACTTTTTCAGTGAGAAAATTAAAAATATAAGATCTTAGCATCACAGTACAAACCAAATACTAGCTTAGCAGACCCTGTCTCACATTGCATTCAGTACTTTAGTAATTTTAACCCTGTAACTGAGCAGGAAGTCTTAACTTTAATTTCTAAAATGAAGCCCACTACTTGTTCCCTTGATCCAGTGCCAACAAAACTAGTAGAAAGTGCAATGGTTGTTCTTGCAGCGCCTATTCTAACCATTATCAATAGTTCATTATTGCATGGCACAGCACCTGATGCACTAAAAGTGCCAGTCATTAAACCATTACTTAAAAAGTCAGACCTAGACCCACACATACTAAATAATTATAGGCTTATTTCAAATTTACCCTTTCTCTCTAAAATACTAGAAAAAGTAGTCGCCAATTAGCTTCAGACACACCTTTGAGAAATTCCAATCTGGTTTCCGCACTGGTCATAGTAGAGAAATGACACTAATGCGGGTTGTAAACGACATTCTGATATCCTCTGATGAAGGAAACTTCACTGTAAATATGTTGTTAGACTTAAGTGCAGCATTTGACACCATTGACCATTCTATTTTACTGTACAGGCTAGAAAATTATGTTGGGCTTACAGGCACTGTGTTCACTTGGTTTAGTTCTTATTTATCAAATCGATTCCAATATGTACAGAAATGTGCTGACAGTACTCTATCATTATACACTTAAGTGAGATATTTACTGGGACCTTTACTATTCTCAAATTACATGCTTCCACTGGGATCTACCATTTGGAAACATAATGTTAATTTTCACTCGTGTGCAGGTGACACCCAGTTATACCTTTCATTTAGATCAAATGAAGTTTTTCCGATGTTGTCTTTAATTAGTTGTGTTAGTGAATTAATCAAAGACTTTGTTAAATGGTGCGACTCAAACCACTTACATCTTAACACCAGCAAAACCAAGGAGCTAATGGTGGATTTTAGGAGGCCCAGGCCCCTCATGGACCCTGTGATCATCAGATGTGACTGTGTGCAGAGGGTGCAGACCTATAAATACCTGGGAGTGCAGCTGGATGACAAATTGGACTGGACTGCCAATACTGATGCTCTATGTAAGAAAGGTCAGAGCAGACTATACTTTCTGAGAAGGTTGGCATCGTTCAACATCTGCAGTAAGATGCTGCAGATGTTCTACCAGACGGTTGTGGCGAGTGCCCTCTTCTACGCGGTGGTGTTCTGGGGTGGCAGCATAAAGATGAAAGACGCCTCACGCCTGGACAAACTTGTTAAGAAGGCAGGCTCTATTGTAGGAGTAAAGTTGGACAGTTTAACATCTGTGGCAGAGCGACGGGCACTAAGCAAACTCCTGTCAATCATGAATAATCCACTGCATCCACTGAACAGTGTCATCTCCAGGCAGAGGAGTAGCTTCAGTGACAGACTTTTGTCACTGTCCTGCTCCACTGACAGACTGAGGAGATCGTTCCTCCCCCACACTATGCGACTCTTCAATTCCACCCGGGGGAGTAAATGCTAACTTTTTTCATTTTTATTACTATTTAATTTAATATTGTTTCTTTGTATCAGTATACTGCTGCTGGATTATGTGAATTTCCCCTTGGGATTAATAAAGTATCTATCTATCTATCTGAGTGGATGGATGAGAACTACTTGTCTTTAAACATATTGTAGATCATACAGAGATGTTAATTGTTGGAGGGAATGACGCTGATCACAACAATATTCTGTCATCATTTAACTTAGTTGGAATCACCATTAATTTTACTGAATCAGCCCGGATTCTAGGAGTTATCTTTGACTCTAGCATGTCATTTAAAGCGCATATTACAAAGTTGTCCAAATCATATTTCTTCCATCTTAAAAATGTTGGGAAATTAAGTCACTTTCTAAATAAACAGAATTCTGAGAAATTAATTCATGCATTTATTTCTAGTAGGATTGCTATTGCAATGTGGTGTTCATTGGATGTTCAAACTGTTCTTTATACAGCCTCCAGTTAATCCAAAATGCTGCTGCAAGAATTATTACAAGAACAAGAAAATACGAACACATAACTCCAGTTTTTAAATCCTTACACTGGCTCCCGGTTAAGTTTAGGGCAGACTTCAAAATCCTCCTTTTAACATATAAAGCATTAAATGGCCAAGGTCTGGCTTACTTGTCTGAACTTATCATGACTTACAAACCAGAGCACACATTAAGATCTCAAGATGCCGGTCTGCCTATGATTCCAAAGATTAATAAAATAACAGTGGGAGGTCGAGCTTTTAGTTACAGGACCCCTTAAACTGTGGAATGGTCTACCTGCTACTATAAGAGATGCCCCTTCAGTCTCAGCTTTTAAATCCCGGCTGAAGACTCACTACTTCAGTTTAGCATATCCTGACTAGAGCTGCTGATTAACTGTACAGACTGCATCTCTGCTGTTAGTCATTAGCATTAAAATATAAGTAACATAATAGTTATAATTGAATACAAACCCTCACCTATTCTGTTTCTCTTCTCGGTACTCAAATGTGGCACTTGATGCCACGGTCCACCTGCCAAGTTGTTTTGCCTTCCTAAGGTAAAGTCATCCCTGATAGAAGATCGCAGGAATCATGGGAAAGATGGTCCTTTCATCTGATTAGTGCTATTTCAGCTGTGGAATGGCCAAATGGGTGAGGCAGCTTGATGGATGAGGTCTCCAGGGCTCTAAACAAATCTATATCATATTATGTGATATCATCTACTCCGTACCTCTAAAATTTTTATATTTATACTGTGTTGAGGATTTGTTCTGTTCTGTGTATTGTAATTTATTGTATTGACCCCCTTCTTTTTGAACACCCACTGCACGCCCAGCCTACCTGGAAAGGGGTCTCTCTTTGAACTGCCTTTCTCAAGGTTTCTTCCATTTATTCCCTTCAAGGGTTTTTTTGGGAGTTTTTTCTTGTCTTCTTAGAGAGTCAAGGCTAGGGGGCTGTCAAGAGGCAGGGCCTGTTAAAGCTCATTGCGGCACTTCTTGTGTGATTTTAGGCTATACAAAAAATAAATTGCATTATATTGTTTGAACCAAATCCATGAACTTTTTGAGTGTTTGTCTTTTGCTCACAATATGTGCATTTAGATCAGTGGTGATTCACCACTTTAACAGATTGTTAGTAAGCTCAGTCAAGCAAATTTTCATTTTATATAGTACCATTTACAGTATGTGGCATTACAAGGTATGTCACGAGGAAAATAACCTTCAGATTTAGTACACATGAAAAAAATATAAATTGTTTCTTAACTAATACCTCTTTCTAGATAATTTACATATAATAATAATCTTAATTTTCTTTAATTCACTTATCTTGTGTTGGGTAGCACAGAGCAAGTCCAGATCCTTGCATCTATGGAGTCACGGCTGAATTAAGAGTGTTGATAAATCATAATCATCATTAATAGTACCTGTCAGTCAGTCATTATCCAACCCGCTATATCCTAACACAGGGTCACAGGGGTCTGCTGGAGCCAATCCCAGCCAACACAGGACGCAAGGCAGGAACAAAGCCCCGGTCAGGGTGCCAGCCCCCCGCAGTAATAGTACCTGAACCACTTTTTCCAGTGCAAAGTAAAAGAGAGCTAGAGTGTGTCCAGCAATAGAAACAGGGATATTAATAAATCCTAATACATTCTATCAGAGATTGTTTTTATAATCATATTTAGCAAACTTTGACTTTGAATGACTGAAAAATATATGCAATGATCAAGTACTGGTTGTTAAAAAGGCAAATAAATTCGGAAAGGCACAATCTGTTTTCAGATATATTCTGTCATGACATGTTAGCAGACACACCTTCCTGCCTTTTCATTTCCTAGCCATTACAGCCAGCTAAGATTATTCAGTTTGCTGATAAGCACCACTTAATGCCCACACTTCAAACTTTTCAAACGTGGTTTCTTTTCATTCACTTTATTTCAACTCCACTGCAAAATAGCATTCATTTTTGAGCAAGCTGTGTCTTCTTTCCTTTGGAAGTGTGGCTGCATATTTCACTTTTGGCACTGAAGTCATATTATAAAAACAGTATTTTGCTCATTCAGTTTAAAATGACATTTGAGGTCTCTAGACTTTCATATGGGCGCCATTGTGAGTTTTCATTGCGGATCTGCCAAGGACTAGTCAAGCACACTAAAGAAGAAACCGTTTAATGCTAGATTTCTTATTACTCTTAGATATGATTTATATCAATTTATGGGTACAGAAAAATGAACCCTTTAACTAAAAATAAATACATAGTAATTATAAAAATCTGAAATTCTGCAGACATCAGCAGACTTTCAAATATCCCAAGTCATTTGTAAGTTTCCTATGAAGGAAAACATCATCCTGCCCTTTAAATAGCTGACTTCTTGTCTTGTTTCTGCTGTCATGAGAATTTGCAACAAGGCTCCAAGTACAGGTCAACTGTTATCAGGAATGCGCTGCTCCCTTGACTAACCCAGACGCCATCCTGCCATGTTCTTTTCCTTGCTGATACAATTCAAGAATGCCCTCTCAAACACACACAGACACACACACACTTGAACACAGATTTCTTCTTTGTCCTTCAGCAATCTTTGTTTTTAGTGAAAGACAAAATCATTTGCAAGTCTCCAGGAGGCCCATCTCTGTACAGCAGAAACAACAGCTATCAGTGAAAACCATACAAGGCTGGTGATTGAGAGACGGAAAGAAGGCTCGCTGACATGGCCAATATTTAACTATCAGTGTGTACAGTAGGAGTGTAGGGCACCAAACAGTACCACAGGGAGGAAAAGGGCAGATCAAGCGCCTGATGTATTGATCTGACGGAGTCGGCTGGGTTGCTTTGTTAGATAATGTTGATCAATAATGGCAGCCGCTGCTATCTCAATATTATAATGAGAAGCATTCTATTTTCAATAGCTCTGTCATCCTGTTGAATGTACCTTAAAAAATATGACATGAAAAAAGACATCCTTGTTTAGGCACATTTCAGTCATGTTTGCAAAATGTCTCATGGCTTTATGGTAATGCTCTCAATAATCTTTACCTTGTTTTTCATGTAAAACCTATTATATATTTTATATTCATCGCATACATAATTTACTGTAATTATGGATCAATAAAACCATGCACCTGTTTGCCTGTTTACTAGCAGATTGTTTTATGAATTTACAATGACAGAATGAAATGTTAAGACATTACTGGATACACAGTGTATTCACTCTCCTGTAAAGTTTTAAGCAATGACAAGAAAGAAGTTAGTAATACAATTTTAAAACAGCAATACAGTATTCTTACAAATCTATGCTTCAGAATGTTATTTTTGGTAATTAAGCTGTTTGATATGAAATAAATTAGTGCTTATCATTTATGTCTAGCAGGGTGATTGTTCATCAATAGAGAATACCTGTTGTCAAGCTTTTTAAATGTTTTAATTAATGTTTTCATTTTTTAGTGAATAGGAAACCCCTTTCAAGACTCTGGTGTCAGGTAATTATCATGACTCTTAGTAGCTTTGCAGATAGCTAGCCAAGCATGGACTGTATGCAATAATAATAATAATCATAATAATCATAATAATAATAATAATATTAATAATAATAATAAAACAATTGCAGGTTTCTTACCAGCTTGAAAAATTAGGGAATGCAAAAGTGTATAACTAGTTTTACACAAGAAAAGCCAAGACAAAGGTTAGACGCAGTACCAGTCTACCTCTTTTGGAGAGCATGAGATAAAACAGCATTGTGTACTTATGTCATACACATTCTGTCAAAGTTACAAAAACTTTTTGAAGCTCTAATCAGGCAAACACTTTCTTTTCCACCTATTCTCCTGGATTAAATCATTTTGAAAAGAACACTTGAACAGCAACATAGCTGTAATTGACCTTTAATAATTATTCCAGTTCTTGCTCTGACTGGGTCCATCTCCACTGTAGGTGATATAGCTGTGTCACACATGCAAGCCAGAGGGCTCCCGGCGAGTAAGGCTCAACAGAGGTAAGCATTTCCCTCCCTTGTGAGAGGGTGCACTGTCACTAATAGTCTTCTCTCCTTTTACCACAGTCCTGAACACAGGCCCAGTGAGGGCAAACAAACCCGACAGGAGGCATTGTCTTAAGAGGACCACTGCAGAGAGAGGGGCTCAGATGAGTGATTCAGTGCCATATAAACAATTTTAGTTATGGCCATTTCAGTTCTTTTGAAGCCTTGTTCATTATTGTTAGGACTATCTCTTTTAACATTATTTTCTTTTGAGTTAAAAAGTAAAGAGGGTTACTGGAGTGGTACCCCAAATTTTTGCATTGTTCTGCCTGCTTTCTGGCTGCCATTCACAGCTGGTTGTCTGGCCTATTTCACCTTTTGGTGTGATACATGGGTGACTATGAGAAAGGCAAGGTCACTATGCATTTAGTAAGAGCGGTAAGATAGACACATTTGTGTCCAAGCAGGACACAAATGTTAGTGATTGCCAGTGTAGAGGCCTTTTGTTTTACATTGAAATCAAAACTTTGCAAATCCTTCTAAATGAATAACAAATAGTAAAAAAAAATCTTATTACACAAGTCTTCATACCTTTGCAACGACACAACCAAAGAGGGTTTGCTGAACCTAGTTATGTTTACAAGTCATGTAATTAGTTGAATGAAAAGAGATGACCTCTGGCAGGCACAGTGCAAACCTGTTACATTGGTGTTAGTAGTAAGATGTCTTTCACAGCAGATGGAAGAGTTAGCGGTATAACAAACTTTAAGAAGTGACACTGTTACTTCACCACCTTGTACTAAATAAGGGAAGTATTAGAATCCAAGCCAAAGGGAATGTTCCTTGATCCTAATTAGCTGAGTCAGTATTTTTTTTTCTCTCTCTCTTCAAATGAGCTGGCTACCTTGAAGCCGTAGGTTTAAACCCTGGAAATGGATAACCTGGAGCAGATGTGATACAAACCTATTCTGATACAGTACTTTAAATTTTTAAATTTTAACAGACAGTAAACAGAGGATCATGATAATTCTGTCCATATTTTCTGCATGTCTCAGGAGATCTTCGCCATCCCAATAGTGCTAGAGAACCAAATAATATAGATTATCTCCTCCTTTTTCAAAGGTTTTGAACTACCAATTTATTATTAAGATTTTTGCCAGTTAAACTTAAAGAAGAAAGAAAAAACTTGAAGTGAATCTTAAAACTATAGTTTCATAAATGAAAGACAAAAAGTAAGTATAAAGAAGAACTTACAAGAAATATTAAAAGAGAGGGAACACTTGTAAGGGTTTTAAATATGGAACAGAAAACTTTAAAATCCCTGATGCATACAAAAAAGTTCATAATCCCGGGCCACCTTAAACTCCTTCACACCTCTCCTCATCAGCATCTTTTGTTTTGTAAATGTGTCAACCAGCACAAGCAGCCTGCTATCCCTTCCCGCCACCAACGCAGTCAACCTGGGCAAAAAGTTCTCCCACCTCAAGGCTCGTTATCTGTGTATATGAGGTTCCTGGAGTTAGGGTAAATAATAGATCGCTATTTTGGAGCATATGCATTTCATGTGTGTTCCGTGTCTACAACAATCTATGTAAACGTACGATGATGGAAAATGTGAGGCAAGAAATGTTGAACAGAGACCTAAAACAGAAACTTTTTTCATGTTATAGTACTAATCACAAAATTTTGACATGAACTGTGTAATGTGTCAAGACTGAAGTCCAGATATCAAATAAACACTTTCACAAAATTTACATGTATAACAAACAAGTGTGCTTTTATTCAAGAATATAACTGAAGAAAAAGAAATTGAGTTAGGGTACAATATTGACACAACCGCTTTCGTGGTATAGCAGTAAGAACTGCTGACACATAATCAAGAGGTTGCCAATTCAATTCCGGATGCTTCCTAGAATTATCATTTTGAGCAGTGAGCTGCTCTTATTCTTACTATTATAGAATAAAAACATACATTTGATTTGTGTCTGTAACTGCCGGCATAAATTTATGGTACTTGTAAAGGTTACCGTTTTTATTTTTATTAAGTTTTATTCTCTCAGTCACGTTCACACTCCCCCCGATCTGACAATGCTGTTTTCAAATAAAGATATGCTATAACAGTAGTGAACTCAGATAAGGATGAGGGTTCTGCATCGGAGAAACAGAACAGAAACCTTCCCCGTAAGAAACGTCCAGTCGCACATAAGAACAACGCATCTGCACCAGGCATAAAGGTGAAAGATGGCACCATTTGGATGCAGCAAGGGGTCGGGAGTCATCCTGCCAGTGAATCTGAAACATGCATGTCCTTCAATGAAACAGCAAGGCATGCCAAGCTCACCAAGGTATCGTGCAAAGTTCTGTTTGTGATTATGTTTTGTGACAGTCTTTATATGAAAAACATTTATATGTTACTTATATAAAAGCCACATCGAATGTTATTTACCTATTGTCAGCATGCCCATGTTGATCAAACACAGGAAGATCTGCAGTCTACTTGTGACTTTACCCTGTAGGAAGATAAGTAAATAAATCAAGGTGAATAGGTAAATAACATACAATCTGCATCTGCAATGCCACTCCTTATTCAGGAAAAGATCCCAGTCGTACCACGGGAGAAAGACTTTCAGGGACTGGGATGGGATAGCAGGCTGCTTGTGCTGATCGACACATTTACAAAACAAAAGACGCTGATGGAAAGGTGTGAAGGAATTTATCGTGGCATGGGATTACGAGTTTTTTTGTAGACTTCAGGTATTCTAGTGTTAAAAGTGCTAAAGATACAACTCGTAAAAAAGAACAAAGAAATTACTAAAAGCAACCATAAAACAGCTTTGCTGAGGCTGAGGCTATAATGGTGCTTAGTTTCGTCAGTGTATAAACTAAAGAAAAAGTATGGAATATGTTGTTAGATTAAAGAGAAATAGATAGATAGATAGATAGATAGATAGATAGATAGATAGATAGATAGATAGATAGATAGATAGATAGATAGATAGATAGATAGAT
>JANRMT010062829.1:16922166-16947946 GCA_026402145.1 Polypterus bichir lapradei
ATAGATAGATAGATAGATAGATAGATAGATAGATAGATAGATAGATACTTTATTAATCCCAAGGGGAAATTCACATACTCCAGCAGCAGCATACTGATATTAAATTAACGGTTACCCCCAGTGGAACTGAAGAGTTGCATAGTGTGAGGGAGGAACATTCTCCTCAGTCTGTCAGTGGAGCAGGACAGTGACAGCAGTCTGTCGCTGAAGCTGCTCCTCTGTCTGGAGATGTTACTGTTCAGTGGATGCAGTGGATTCTCCATGATTGACAGGAGCCTGCTCAGCACCCGTCGCTCTGCCACGGATGTCAAACTGTCCAGCTCCGTGCCTACAATACAGCCTGCCTTCCTCACCAGTTTGTCCAGGCGTGAGGTGTCCCTCTTCTTTATGCTGACTCCCCAGCATACCACCGCGTAGAAGAGGGCGTGCGCCACAACCGTCTGATAGAACATCGGCAGCATCTTGTTGCAGATGTTCAAAGACGCCTGCCTTCTAAGGAAGTATAGTCGGCTCTGTCCTCTTTTGCACAGAACATCAGTATTGGCAGTCCAGTTCAATTTATCATCCAGCTGCACTCCCAGATATTTATAGGTCTGCACTCTCTGCACACAGTCACCTCTGATGATCACAGGGTCCATGAGGGGCCTGGATCTCCTAAAATCCACCACCAGCTCCTTGGTTTTGCTGGTGCTCAGTTGTAGGTGATTTGCACCATTTAACAAAGTCCTTGATTAGGTTCCTATACTCCTCCTCCTGCCCACTCCTGATGCAGCCTACGATAGAAGTGTCATTAGCGAACTTTTGCACAGGGCAGGACTCTGAGTTGTATTGGAAGTCCGATGTATATAGGACCTTATTTGGTAAATAATGTCAGTGTAAGAGTCTCAAAACTCCATTAGTCCTTTCATTTTTACATTACATATGTACTTTTTAACCTCTGTCACACACGTGCGCATGGGAAGCAGCTAAAGGGCTTGAGTAAGGGCAATTCCGAATCAGACCAGGATGTGACAGAGTGCACTGACTCTTTTTCTCCCTTTCCTGCAGACCATTCACGGGAGATTCCACCTGGTCCTCTTGACGTCACTTCCGGGTCCGAGCCTATGGTTGAAGACCCTCATGAGCCCAACCCCTTTGACCTCATTTCCTGTCTTCCCCTTTAAAAGCCTCCATCTTTTCCCTATTCTCCCAGTTCTGTTTTGAACTCAGTTTGCGCACATCAGTGCTGTTTACATTTTCACAACTTTGCAGCCAGGATACCAAATATAGGGGTAGCTGCCCCAAACCTCGCTATGACTCAGGGTGGAGTTTGTGACACCTCTAATTAATCTAAAGATGTAAAAATGATAATCTGTTACATTATAAGGTGTTCACTTAAGTTTAGTTCACAAAAATATCTATTTACTCTTTAAAATCATAGTATAATATGCATGTTTAATTGCTAAAAATGTCATATAAGTCTAGAACAAGATACACCACATATCAGTTTTAGATAAACTGGAATAAATGGGTTAAATGGATAGGTGAATGGATGGATGGTATTCTTTTGTTTGTTTTTGTATTTGAAATTGTTGGGTGCCAGACTGTATAAAATCAGTAAATCATGACCAAATTAAAGGTAGAGGGAAATTTAACTGCAAGATTAAAAAAGTGATAATATGTTTATGTCAAATATACTGTACAATAAGACAAAACCATGAAAAATGTCACTCTACAGAGAAATTGTTCAAATATTGATTTAAACTTTGTATTATTCTTATGTATAAATACAGTAAAATAGTTACGACAGAGATGGTTTCATTATCTGTTCAAGAAAGCTGACCTGTTAATACAGTATAAATATACAGTATGGGAAACTGGAATTCTCTGAATGAGTGCTAATGAGTAATCATGGCCTTTGCCAGCACTTCTATTAAGTTGCCTACACTGTGTTACCTTCCCATAGGCTTTCTATCAAAAGTCAGATAAGAAACACAAGAGCTGGGTTCTAATCAGCACTTTAGCACGGTTTAAAGAGTATCAAAGCTGTTTAAAGGCAGCTTTGGTCATGTTTGCTGGCTGGCTTCTTTGTTTGTTTAAGCAGTAATGTGTTGGAGTGATAGAGTGAAAGGTAGCTGAAAACCACTCAAGGTCACGGAGGATAAACCTTGACACTTCTAGCCACCCTTATAACAGGACAAGAAAGGAATTAACTTGAACAAACAGGCAGAAATATACAAACATTTATTAGGAAAACAGTAACACATGTCATTGTTTTACTTTGATTTATTTGATGAAAAAAGAATAGAACTGCACTTGTTATCAAATTGCTGTGTTTTATGTGATTACTTAATCAAGGAATGGCTGTGCTCAACTAATATCTTGAATTCCCATAGCTACTGTAAACTTTATGTTATGAGAGTCCGGATTGTAAAAGCTGTACTGAAATGCAGCATTGTGTGAGTGATGTCTTTTTATAATGTCATGTGCTGTAAGCAACACAAACCAATATGAAAGCAAGCACAAACAAATCAATTTACATGCATGTACCATTTAAAAGTTTGAGAATAAATTATGTATACTGGTGATGGGTTGGGTGACTCAGCCATAGATTTTCTCCAGTATTCAAAAAATATTGGCACATCCTAGGGCTTTTTTGTTTAAATTTTAATGTGCTTTTTTCCCCATCACTCTAGTAGATCAGTTAGTAGTTTTTGGGGGGTGTTGCTAATCAGTGATTTCAATTCTAAAGTTGTTTTTCAATTTTGTGTTCTTTCATTGTTGTTAAAATTTTTTGGCCAAATCAGTCACCATTTTGTTTTTTTGAGACTGGTTCCAAATTGAACTCTTATCAGGGTAGCATCCCATGTTGTCAATGGTATGCCCTTAGAAGTCATGACCCATAGGCTAAAAGGTCATCCAAGAAATTCCTTATCTGAGCTAATAGAATTCAAACACCCTTCTTACTTTGCTAATTATTTTCTTTGACTCTTTTTTTTTTTTGATTCATGCCAGATTTTTATGAGATTGATTTTTGTCTCATGTTTTGGTTTTAGAAATTGTGCAGCTGTCTTTCCAGTATTGACGGTTTTTGTCTTCTTATGATTTCTTCCTCCATTCGCATTTCAAAAACTTTTTTTGCTATTTTTATTTGCATAATGTTAGAACTTCTTTCATTCTTGATTTTTAAAGGCAATTGAGCCTTTAATTACTTTTTGTGATCCAGCATTTGTTTTGATTGTTTTTTGAGCCCCTGAATCAATTTCTACCTTTTATTTTCTTCTATTGCAGTCTGTTTGGTTTGTAAATTATTGTGCGCCGTTTCATCCGCTATTTTGCTTCATACTGTACATATTTCCCACTTTTTTGGGCACCCAGTGTTAGGACATGCGGCAGTTACATTGCCTGTGTCCTCAGAGGTCATGCCATAATGGAATAAAAGGCCCTCCAAAACAATATTTCCCTGTCTGAGATATGGAAAAAAAATCTTAATTCAATCATTTTTGCTAAACTCTTTGTGTTTCGTTCTGTTGTGTATTGACCTTTCGATATTGTCCTTAACTTGCTTTTTATTTTTGGTCTTAAATAATGTTTTCCTTTGATCTCCCATTTTTTGACCTGTTTCTTCTTTCACTTCCTGGTTAATTCAAACCTTATCCACACAGCAGATATATAAAATAACATTTATACAGAATTATTCTGTTTTATACAGAAACTGAAATTAGCATTAGGGACGACGAATATAGCTCACATAAATTTGACCCTAAGGTACAATGTCCATCACCATCCATCACTGTTTTTGAAATTACTGCTGGCATTTGGCGGTTCTGAGTTTCCAAAACAGGGCCAGAAGTGACTGTCAAATGTGCTCCTTGAAATCATCATTCTCTCTGTGAGGAAAAAAAGGAAAAGTAAGGTTACCATCTTTGTGTTCCCCCTCGCCATTAGCCTGGTGCCTACCTTCTTAGATCTTTGATGATACTCACATAACACACCTATTCAACACAGTTTATACCACACTTAGCTGCAAAATAGACCAAAAAAACCTGTAGGGGATAGTGTGGTCATCTCTAGGAATGACAGGCTCAAGAGAAAATAAATTTTGGTGGCCAACCTGGCCATCCCAGTATACTTAAAGATTCAAGCAAAACAAATGCTCAATAGCGTGACAATGAAACAAAACCATTGCCACTACATCAACATGACTAAACGTAGCACAATCTCTTCATTTGTTTTTAAGTGATTGAGGAGCTCTTTCTCTCTGCTCGGTGGGTAAGAAGTGACACTTCTTTCTGGGCAGTCATGCTAATATAGTCCAGGGATCGTATGGGATAGAGTCAGTTGGCCATACTGGGAGATTTCTCTGAATTGTGGAGGAAGAAGAAGACAATACAATTAACGGCAGAACTCCCTCTCAGACCAGGGTGAAACCACATATGTACCTGGGAGGAACTCAGAGTGTGATCCTCTGACAAGCATGTGTGACAATAAGCACTTTGATGTCACTTTAATCTCTTCATCTTTTAAAAGCTCTAAGATAATCAAGTTCTAAAATATTCTGGCATGCTTTCAGAAGACTTAAAACTTGCACCCTTTTACTACACAGTAGCCATTCTAATCGCACTCATGTATACAAAGGCTCGAAACACTAACAGTGACGCACATGCACTGGTATCACTTGCACTAATTCATATTGTCATCAGAAAATGTTATACTGTGTTTTACAGAGCAGAGTGTTGAGATCATTTAATTTTCCTTGCGTGGTAATCCACTTAATTAAGAAGGAGAAGGTGGGCTTGGTTCATAGGTTGCCTAATGCTTTATACCACCCATGTGTAATGCTAACAGTAATCAAGTCATGACTAACAACATTTATCTCCTACAACTTATTATTTGTTATTTATATTGTTATTGTGAACGATACTTTCATAGAGATTTAAAACAAAAGATCAATTTCCCTAGTATATTATAGAATATGCAACAATCAATTTTAAGAAATGGCTATATAAACATAAAACAATATTTTTAATATGTGAATTTTATTTTAATCCTGCTTGTTAAAGTTTCTTTTGATTTTGCATGTTGTAAATGACGCTGTTTAAAATTAAATCTGATTGACTTATTTTCTAGAATGATTTAAGCTTGGAGCAAATCCTGCATAACAATGGGTAGTTTCATACATTTATTTGTTTAAACAACAGCCTTTTTTCCTAGAGAACCATAAAGTGAAAGTGCCTTTATCATTTACAGTCTTGATTGTCCCTGTCTTTCACAACTTCCTCAAAATGAAATAAGATTGATGTTTTAAATCTGGTAAAAAGCTGATATTGTGTTTTGCAATTTTTTTTATTAAACTATACTTTATATTTATATAATATATGATTCTTGGATGTTTGAGGTTATTTCACAATAGTTAGCATACAGTTTTATTGTGCACCAGACAACACCATTATACAAAGAGCTATATTGAAGAATTTAAGCCAAACACAAACCTGCAATGTAAGCAAATTGTTGTCAAGAAATGTATAACAAGATTAGGAAAACTGAATTGTTTTCCAATGTTAACAAAGCTGATGAGCCTATGTCAATCCGTACATTCTTAGGTTTAAGTGAGAAGAATATTAATTTCTGAATTAATGTTTTTGATATGCATCATAGGAAATATAAACTGTTAATGGTAATAAAAAAAATGTCTAATGGCAGAAACTGTTGTTACCATTCACAGTCACTCACCCTGCTACATATATTACCAGAAAGCTTGGAATCTGTACTTTTTTTAACAGTTAAATCATTAACTTATCTATCATTTCAGTTTTTATAGTAATTTCTATCTAGTTGATATCTTTTCAGTTACATTTATTTACAAGTCAACTGGAAATCTACCATGTAATTATACTACAATCAGAAAAAAATGATAAAAGTATATTAGTTTACCATCATGTCAACTAGAACTAACAACATTATCTAATACTTATTGTATTATGTATCCTGTTTAAAGCAACAACCCTAATTATAGAAACTGAATTGTTTATTAATGCCAGTGTGAGAAATGGAGTCATATCTCCTGCAATTTTTGAATGTGTAGTGATCCATATGAAGATGGTACTGTATTTATCTGGTCTTTATTGGCACAACTCTGACAGCACATATTATAGGTATATTTGCAATTTTTTTCCAGGATGTTAAAAAGGCTACTTATGTTGCAACAAACACACAGGATGCTTTAGCAAATGGAGTTATATACTCTAAAGGTCACTTACAACAAATTGAAACAGAGTACTAACAAGAGTTCAGCCTCTGGTTGGGGACCAACATTTACTACTCCTTATGCTCAATTGCAGCAAACTTTGCCATGGATCTCAGTCTACAGTGCTGCTGTAAACCTGACCCCAACTGCAGCAGATGCAAAGCAACAGCTCCTGCCCTCTAGAGGTGACTGAAGTAGTAGGCTAATGTAAACATAGTGTTCCTATGGTTTAAGCAAGTTAGTGGAAGAGTAAAGTAAAAGAAGACTTGAAAGAAAATAACTTGACTCAGGAGGAGGTACAGAACCAGACTGTAAGGACAAGGTAAATCAGCATATCGACCCCACACAGAAATGGGAAAGGATGAAGAGGAAGAAGTATCATACTTGAAGTAACTCTGGACCACACTCTATATTAGAAAAAGGATCAGTACTACACACTTAAAGTATGCATTAGTCGCTTGGAAAATTGTATACATGATAGAAATTGGTTAACGATTACCATCCATACTCGCATATAAGTTGGGTCTTGAAACCCGAAAAATCGATCATAAAATCAATTTTTTACATCTTCTTGCTTCTTCCAATCTCACACCAATTTCTCAGACATATCAAATTTTGTTGCAGCAGCACAGTTACCAATTTCTTTCGCCACTTCAACAACTTTTAATTTAGAACCAGCGTCATATTTTCTTCTGATCGAACGCTCTATCGTAGATAAGGGATGCTCTTATGATAAAGGTGTATGAGAGTGTGAGGTACAAAAACACAAAACAGTGCAAATGTTGCTTCGGAATAGTTTGGTTATTACCGTGTGGTCATGTAGGCACAATACATAGAAAAAAAGACAGTGTGCTCAGTGGTTAGTCTCTCAGGTGGGTGTTAGCATATCATAATCTCTTGGACCAACAGCGTGAGTTTTCTGCATTTGACTTACGTATACGACTGACATTGTAAAATACCAGAAATCATACGGTAAAATCAAGCCCCGACTTATTGGCGGGAGAACTTATCCGTGAGTATATACAGTATACAAAAATGCTCTGTAGAACAAAGATAAACTCCTTATCTGCGGGATAACTTAAACATGAGTATATATAGTATTCATTGTTTATAAATGATAAAGCTTATTAATACATGGGGTTAAAAAAAGTATTACTAATTCAAAAAAATAATAGAATTTCAATTACTTCTAGGTCAGGGGAATATTTTTCACAAGATATTTCACAGGTTTCATTTCCAATTGTCCTATAAATAAAACTATTAGCAGCTTGGTTATTACTTGGTATCTTTTGTAACAATTTAGTAATGACAATTTGTCCTCAAGTTTGCCTGAATTACCTCATTAAACAAAGGAAGCATATCTCGGAATAATTTGTCTTTCCATTTCAAACTAACAAATAAAATTGTCATTTTTTAATTTATAAACTGCAAGTGAGTAACTCATTAGTCACTACTAGTCTTCAATTGGTATATTTTACCCTAAAAGTTAAAAAATGACAGTTTTGTCAAGACAATTACACTCTTAAAAATAATGCCACTCAAATTTCACTTTACTGGGTTGTAAAGTTCCTTGTAGAACCATTGCTTGATAAACAACCATTTCATTCTGAGCTCTTTGTATATGAATTTGGTTCTTTTGGCTTTGAAAACTTTCCCAATATGTGGACAAAACTGATTTTTTTAATTAATAGTGGGCTACTTAGCAGGATACTAACAGATCAGTAAAACCTTAACTTATGTTATTGTATGCAGCAAGAATCCTTTTAAAATCATGAAGTCATTGGTATTTCACAAATCTGTTACCAATATTGCTATTTATGGAACCTGTTGGGTAGGGTTACAGAATGTCCAGGTTTCAATGGGAATGTTCTCTTTTTAGGCGCCTATCCGGCCGTTCGGTAGGATTTTACAAAACATTTCGTTTGTCTGGGTTTTTAAAACTGTGGGCCATTGTTCAAACCAGATTTACTGTTTTTCAATTCAGGTTATTTTTTTAAGTTTTACCCACTGTGTAATTCCTAATAGAAAATCAGATGAACTCACAGTGGTGATGCTGTTTACAAGTGGTTCTCAGATGGTGTACTGCACACATTGTTGAATTTCTGTGATTACAAACAGCCACACTCACCCATCAGTACATGGAGGGAATCTCTAAGGGGGACACCACTATCTAAAAAAACTCCATGGGGGGCAACTAGTCCCTGAAGTCTTTTATTTTTGTGTCCTCTTTTTTGGCTTGGAAAATATGGTAACCATATTGTTAGGGATCTAAATAAACAAAGGGTTTTTTTGGAACCCTAATGTGGATAATTCTTTGTAGAACCAAAATTGGTTCCCCTAAGGCATCACTGTGATGAACCCCTTTGGTACCTTTAGTTTTAAGAATGTAGGTTCAAAATTACCATGAAACAGATAAAATAAATATATCTTAATGTGGCCTCCATTATATATTACTAATCTGATTATCTGAAAAGTTCTGCAGCACACTCCCCTGCAGTTTTTGCTAATTAGTACAACAATAACAACGGACCTTTAGAAATGAATTAAACATAAGTTGAGTTCAACTACAGTTTTGAACAACTTTATTTTTCTGTAGTTGAGTTCAGAACTGGAAATGATCTCCAACAACTAACATAATAAATAGCCTACAATTTAGTGCACATATACTAATGAACTTGGGAAGTTTTTTGCAATTGACTCTACTCTGCTTAAAGTGTTTATTTACAAGAGGCGAAGTCAACACAAGGCTGCCATTTCTTTTATGTAATATTTTTATCAACACACTCTGCTACCTGTCAAGAGCCGTCAGCAGAATGTGATTAATTATTAAAATTGCATAAATAGGAATAGAAATGCTTTTTTTTTTGCAGATGATTTTTTTTGTGTATGGTGGAATGATATAAATGCAAATTTATTTTTGGCTTTCCTGTAATATTTCTTAAAAAGTATTATTTAACATTATGAATACATGATATGTTTCAAGTTTGATTTGTTAGCTACTGCTAACGTAAGTAATTTAAATAATTCTATATTACAATAAATTCATACAGCTGAAAATAATATAGGGTTTGGGCATAACAAATGAATGTAGTGTGTTAGGCTAGAATGTTGTACACTGCAATTTTGTGAAGTTTTTTTTTTCTTCTTGCATAGCATGTTCTGTGAATCGATTATTCAACAGTATAACTTAGATGGGTATAACTCTTGCTTTATTTGTATTTCTGTATGAAATAACAAGGATTACGGGTTTATACGCTGTAACTTAGGAAACTGTTATAATAATCGAAAAATGGTGTGGGAAGTCTTCTGAAATATTTTGACCAGTAAAGCTAAACTTTAAAAAATAAGATATTTCAAATTTAAAACAGATAGAAAAACAAAAAGGAAACAAGACTTAAAAAAACAGCAATGTGTAAAATATAAAAAAATGGAAAACCTAATGTAAAAAATACAAAATCCAAATTAAAATCAATCAATCAGTCAGCAAATCTAATGCCACTGAATAGATGCAATGGCTTAGACAATCTTATATAATATCCTGGTTCTGCAGTTAAACTAATTAAAACACATGGGTCCTGTTAAATAATAGTCTTGTACCTTCATCATCAAAGCAATAATGCTCTTAACAGGACAAGGCTGTGAAATAAAAAAAGTAACAGTGGGAACTAAAAGATATAATGAACAATTCCAAAAATGATCAGAAACAGAACACATACAAGTGAGACCTAAAACAGATACTGATTTTTAAGCCTTTGCCTTAAACAACTGAATAATGGAGTTTAACTAGTGCACAGCTATTCACATTGTGGTTTGACGTTTATAATGTGTGTTGCTCTACTGTGTGTCTGATTGCTCATTAAGAAGGTCATGTTGGTAATCAGTGAGGTGCTGCTGTACTCTCACTGTCACTCTATAATGGAGTCTTACGTTTTAGTTGCATAAATATGGATACTTCAGAAACCATATTGCTGTCATGAGAACTTTAAACATGAACACACACATATATTTATTGAAATATACCAGTGTGTTAAGGAATTTTTATGTTCAACACTTGTAAATCAACATACTAAATCAGCGAAGATGCTAATACACAAATTAATGTGCACATTGGAATTGGAGAAAGCTCACACTTTGTGTATTCATGTTACGGCAATATTTTTCCTAAATGTTAAACCAAATTAAACAGTTCAGGAATGATCAGTTATGACCTAACACTGGTAAAGTGTGATAGATAAGTTGCTTGTATCAGTCCATTCTGTGAATCCGACTTTTTAACTCCAGAATATACCATAAAGATTGATGCATACACAAATGAAGACTTTTAATCTTTACCAATACAATTAAATTAGTATGGTTTAATTAGCTTGTTTCTTCCATTGCTTTTGATTGTAGATATAATGTGGACAAGAGCCAGTAATCTTAAGTTTACCTAACCTTCTGGTATGTTAGAGTGATGAAGTTAATATATGTCTGAAACTGTGAATGGGTGCTATCTTAGTCTATCCAGTGACAAATAATGGCTGGGATACAGCTTTTTTTGATTATGAAGAAAAAATAACAGACACACAATAGGATCTCATCAACTTGATTTTAAGATTGCTTATCACTTTCAGATGTTTTCAAGAATAGCTGCTCAAGAATGGCTTGTAATTTTCAAAGCCATTCTCTTAAACTCAGTAAATCAGGAGGTACTTAAGGGAGGTGTAGTTTTGATGGGTTATCACATGAAGTTGCTTTCTCAGAAGAAAATGTCAACTGGTAGTCTTTAAAGGGTAGGGGAGGTACAAACTGCTAAAGCAAAAAAGTGAAAATAACCCATCTTTTTTGGCAGAAGCATGTTCCTGTCTTCATAAACTGAGAGAGTGATGTAAGAGCAAGCCTTTGACAACAAGTTTTACAGTGCTTCATTGTGCCATGCAGAATGTGTCTGTTGAAAAAAGTCTTGAGCTCTCTGATTCAGCCAGACTTATGAATGGCAGAGTGCCATTGTACAGCTGGAAAACACTCTCGGCAGTAGATGGTAAAGGTATAGAGGATAGTGTTTAGATGACAATTGGCAATAATGCAATAATAGGGGCTGGGAAGTAGCAAGGGAGGATAAGGCAAAATTAAAGGAATTCTCAACCCATAAATAAACATTTTTTATGTTATTTACTACATGTGCTTTGTAGTGATGGCCAAGAATTTTTTTTAAGGTTAGGTTTTTATGGAGAAAAGAGATAACAAAGAGTCATGTATGTATACTAACGCTGACGCAATGCAAACAATATAAAAAATTCATGAAAAAATTTCAGATTACTAGTGTCACATAATCCACATGTGAACTAATTTAGTTGTAAGAACACAACAAAAAACAGATACATTTTTTGCGATGAAGTTGTTAAATAAAATTTCAGGAAAATCAGAGCAGCGCAAAAGAAGAGCATTCATATGGAAACAATCTTTGGAATAGAAGACAGGACTCTTGACCAGTGAATGAAGATGAGAATCAGGTCTTCAATTCAAAAGCTTAAAAAATGGTCACATATCAAACAGCTCTGGAGATTTGTCCAGGGACAATTCCTTGAGAAAAAGAGATTTACAGCTTAGGAAGTAGCATAAGTAAGACAGTAAACTAGCTGAAGATGATAAAGAAAATCTAAAGGCAGCGGCGCCATCAACATCAGAGTTGAAATTGGTGTATTATCGGTGCTGACACATAGTACAGGAAAACAAATTCAGTAAAATCCATGAAGAAGGATGAGTTATACAAATAAGGTGTCAGGAAGGCATGATGCCTTGCTCCTATCTTCATATTGATTGGTGTTTTTGTCCTTCATTGTTGTTATCAGTTCCCTGTAAAGTGTTTTTAATTTCCAATGCCTGCAGCTGATAGGAACCTAGTTCCCTACGGTCAATACTACATTATGTAACTTCTATTCATGGGATATATCAAATATGACGACTGCAGCTGTTGATGTATCGCTGGAGCAGGACAATTTAGCAGATGCATGCTGACTGTCCAGCACAGTTCTGACAGCCATCAGCGTAGTGCCTAATAGAACTAGCACTATACTAAGGGTTTACAGATAACAGCATGCTTAGACACATTCTCAGACCCTTCTTTCTTTTTTCCATTTTATTGTGGTACGTAAAACACAAAACATCTCACAGATGACTTTATAAGGTCTAAAATTCACATGCTTCTTATTCCTTGTCACTTTAATATATGCATTATACTTCCAGATGAGCATTAATTGATTGTCAGCTCTGTGCACACACAGCCTATCACTGTGACTAAAGACAAAATCGAACTTGTCTGATTTTATAAGACTAAGTTGCAGACTATTTGGAGTGAGTCGCTGGGTATGTCACATTAGGTGACCTGTTTCACAAGAGTGTGTAACCGACTGCTTCTGACTAAGACATTGGAAATGAAGGCTACAACTGAAAATCACTGGAAAATGTCACGTAATGTGACACAGCCTTTAGGGTTATAAAAGATGTCTCTTTGCAGTGACATTAGTTAGAATTGCTTTTAGCCTGTAGTCTACCAGTTCATTCAGGTTAGGTTTTTGATATATCTTCTTGACATTTTCTAAAAGTTCATAGTTTTTTGTCATAGATATATTTATTGTAATTATAGGTTATATTTGCTTCTTTTGAGACATTTTATGTATTTACATTCATTTGTTAAAAAGTCTTAGCTTTCTTTTGTGGAAAATACTTAGGAAATAAAGAAGAGTCTTGAACCGCCTTCAAAAATGTAGTTTAAAATTACCGTCTTTTTTCTTCAAGCTTGAAGGAATTGGTTAAAGTTCACTCTACAAGTTCACTCCATCCAACTGACTAGGAATAACAGAATAAAAATTTAATACAAATTATGTATCATTTGAAATATTGAAATTTTAAACCAATCAGAAAACGGATAGATGGTATGTCTTAATGTCATACCTACATTTTTAAAATAATATGACGGTCCCAAAATAATTAACATGTTAAAAGTTTTACACACACGTTTATATATAAAGAGAAATGTCTTAGTTATGAACTCCAAAAATATGTAATAATAATTACCTTGTTGTTCTTTTGTTTACAAGTAAACAATAGTGGGCACAGCATCTTTCCAGAACACTCATACATAAATTCACACAGAAAATAATAAAACACATATAGATAAATTTATGTCCTTTTTTGCTACAGTTTCATTTATAGGTTTAAGCTTTGCAAATTAGTTTTGGCCTTCATTTTTGTGATCAAACTTTAATTTAAATAAAGAAAATAGAATGATAAAGTGTAACCAGGCAGTTTTTTGAACACTTAGAAAGATAAACACCCCCATCCACCATTCCCTAAACAACTCAACCCATCCCAGCTCAAAGCAAAGGAGGTCACAAGGACTTTCAGAGTTGAAAATGTGAAATGTCTCACCAATTCAGGCAGAGAGGTGCATTACACATGGCTTGCCTCTTCAGGGAAATAAGTAAATTCATGAACAATGTAAAACAGCGTTTCTCAACCTTTAAGCATTTGCGACCCGAGTTTTCATAACAGTTTTAACCGTGCCCCCCTAACGTTTTTTTGAAAGGAGTCTGCTAATACCAATTTGTTCTTTTTTAATTAATGATATATCATAGATGCATATTTTATTATACCTACTTAACTTTTATCGACATTTATCTAACTCTATATTTATTTTTCTAGTACCAGAATGTAGTTTAGGTTTCAATAGGTATATTTTTCATATTTTTGATTCTTGTTTTATTTTTTTCACATCTTCGTGCCCCCCTTTTTGTTACTTCGTGCCCCCCTGGGGGGCTTGTCCCACAGTTTGAGAACCACTGATGTAACAAAAGATTCAGAAATCAAGAATCAAGATTGTGACACTGAACACCTTTTCTCAATGTTAGGGTCAGGAAATCTATTGATCCATACTGCTTAAAGTTCAAGCAGGACCAAAATAAAGAGAGAATTTCTCCAGATAATAAAAAGGAGAGATTCTGTGAATTTTCAGTAAGAGGTCACTGCTGAGTTTGCTATTGCTGGATAGAAATGAGGGAACGAGTAGATAAGTCCAGGATTAAAAATATTTGTAGTAAATGTGAATGTAATTAGAAAGAATAAGAGAAAGTCAGAGTTGGGAGAACAATGAGGAGGTACCAGAGGGCTGTACCTGGAGCACACAAAAAATGTACCTGAGAAATTTGATAAACAGAGGTGGCACCTGATATGCACAACCAGGCTCATGGTGCAACACTTACTGGGACTTGGTGGGACTCACTTCAAGTGATGTTACCAGCCCAGCACACCACAGTGTAATAAATCACATTGGCCATCACAGAGTTGAAGAAGATGTGAAGGATGTCACTTCCCACATTAAAAGAGCACAGTCTCCTAAGAAAAAAGAGCCTGTTATTTCCTTTCTAATATAGTTCCTCTGTGTTACGAGACAAGTTACCTGGACCCGTATTTGTAGGAATGGACATCTTCTTCATCCACTCCTTTAATAGTAACTAAATATAGAGGCTGTTTGATGCATCGATAGTCAATGACCAGTTCCTTGGTTTTGTTGATGTTTAGTTGCAGACAGTTCTTTCTGCTCCAAGAAGAAAAGTTCTACACCTGACTCCCATAAAAGTTACACTTATAAATGCACTCCGTAAGTACAGAATCATTTGAGAATTTCTATAAGTGACATTATCTGGAATTTATATTCATAGTCGGAGAGGTACAGAGTTAAGTGAAACGGAGACAGAACTGCTCCTTGTAGTGCTCAGTGTTGCTTACTACATTAACAGAAATGCAGTCTTTGAGTCTCACAAAATATGGTCTGCCTGACAGGTAGTCCATTATACAGGATACCATAGGTTCATCCACCTGCATATCTCTGAGCTTAGCCCTTAACAGAGATGGCTGAATGGTACTGAAGCAAATTGAGGGTTGTTATTAACATTGTTAAATTAAGTTAAGTTTAATTATTGACTGAAACTTTTTACTTACATTGCACCACATTGGGTGGGGCTGCTGGGCACCACTGGCTGTTAAGGCTTAAACACCACTGTTAAAGACAGAGAAATAAGAATATAATCACCCTGGCAAAGAGATTTAGCAGCCTAAAAGAATCAACCAAATTCAGATCAGTGCAGTCAGGGGAGGTAGGTCACCTGTCATCATGAAAAGTAAAAAAACTAAAAATCATAACATAAAATAAATGAGTCCACTGGTCTGTTCTATAAATTGGTTTCAGTATGATTCCAATAATTTTGATCATTTTTATAGTGAAAATCGTTGAATTGGCACAGTTCCAGTTCAAGTACAGGGGAGAAACACGAGGTGTGGCAGCGACAAGCGGAGATTCACCTTGGACTATGCTATCCCTCACAGACTGGGTTGATGCATGCAATTGGCACGTGTGTATGTCGCCAATATGTTTGCAGGCACATCTATTATACACTCTGACTTTCCAAAGTCTGGCTAATATCTTTAATGAATGTGTGTGACATATTTAGTCTTGGTGATCGGATATAAAACCGCAAAGAAAAGGCACAAGGTGAGGCAGACAGTACCATGCTGCAGCAAAGGGGGTGCATTTGAGCCCAACAGGTGCTTGTTGCTGCTGTTCTTCTACACAGAGGCTTTAGGTGCCAATATGTTAGTGACATTAGAAAGTTAATGCACTGCAGCAGTCTGTTTATTTTTATTTTTTGTTCTGACTGACTGCCAAAATGGAAGATTAAGATTTTTAAAACTAAAGGAAAACTAAGGAGAACTTTTATAAGAAAGTGACAGAGATTTTCGTGGAGAAGGATAGGCACATGGACTTCATTTACAAATAAAAGTAAGACCGTAAACGGTTTTCAATTTTATAAAGAAATGGATAAGACTAAGAAAAAAACAACCCAATATTTAACAACTAAATTTTTACCTTAAATAAAATGTTTTTTTGTTTTTCTTGTTATCCTTTTGTTGAACAGTCTGTATTAAAATTGATTAAAGCATCAGATTTAAAAACTTAAAAAAAAAAAAATATTTCAATTAAGGTCAAAATTGAAGTCCGTTTTTTTTGTACACCATTCTGTACTTTCATTTGTATTGAATGAGTATGAATTGTGGAATTGCAAAAGCAAATTTAGAATACATGTAGGGTGCAGAGCAAATGCGCTCTCTCCGCTCTCTCTCACCGTTATAAATGTAACGTTGTATCTTAGCCAAATATGGACCTTACCAATGTGTGTGTAAAGAATACTGATGAGATATGAAACATAACCAGTAGTCACTGTGCATGCTTCTAACTGAATAGTGAATAAGCTACTCTTTTGGGTTCATATACTGTATTTGTAAATCTGACTCTGAAGGCATCAGTGCCTCACCAGCCATGAACCTCACCGCACGTCACTGTGAGTGTAGTACAGTATAACATTTCTTGGTGGTGGGAAACTGGGAACTCCTCTAGCATAGGATTTAAAATGTCCTTCATTTCAACCTGTTTATCATGGTAACCTATAGCTTTCATCAATGTTCTAAACTCCAGAGTGTTCCATCACACATATTTAATGTCTTTCATTTGGCAAAGGATAACACTGAACTTGGTTTAAAATCACTGCTGAATAGAGTCTTGCATAACAGGCAACTGTTCTTTTATCCTTTGATTCATACTGCTGTAAAAATTAACATTTTTGTTATACAATGGAATGTTCCCATGGCCGACTCCATACCAAGAGATGTCTTTGCCTTGCTTGAAGCTTTCAAATAAGATCTTCTTGATCCAGGTTACATATTTACACCACAAAAGGTGAGCAGTAACGTACGGTACAATTTATTAATGTCAAGTGTCCATGAAAATGAGAAATAGGGGAAATATTAAGCAGCAGTATGGAACTACCTTAGCAAATGTCTGTCCTCTATCAAAGTTTACATGGTCTTATAGCTCTGTCTCAATTTAATACACTAAATGGATCAAGCCTTTTCAAAATGGATCCTCATTCATCATGCTTACAGAGCCATTCCTTCTGATTTCCCCATGTGTTGAGCCATGCAGCATCCTCAGTAATGGCTAATGTTTGAAATTGTTCACCTCCGCTATAGGGAATTCCTTGGATGGTGGGGCCTGTATACTGCAAGTTTCTTTTGACTCATAATGACATTTTCTCAGATACTCTTTTTACATTCTTCAGGTGGTGAACTGCTGTGGCAAACCTGAAACATCAACTTACCCTAGCTTGGATGTTTCTGATTGTTTCTGCTGAAATCAGCAACTGCAGTTGTCAAGTTTGCCATCCCCTCTGACCAGAAGTCATCTAATGTGTCACTGGCTTTACAATTCGAGGAACTCCAACAAGTCTTTGCTCCACCATTCTGATGTCAAAATGTGGCATATTTATGTATTTTTCCTGTTTGTTATACATTTTTTCTGAATTGCAAATATGTCTTTTTTGGGTGGTATTGGACTGTAGAGAATTTAACTCTTTTTCTAGAGTGATATTGTTCTTTTTTAATGTTTGTAGTTGTTTCTGTGTTAATATCTTGTACTCACCTTGCCGCCACCATTTCGCAGTTGCGTTGCCTCAACACTACACTCAGTTCCCAGGGTCACGGTTTCTGGAAGTTTCACGGAATGTTGTTACACACATGATGTTTTAAAAACAAGTGCTACATGTTGTATGACATCCAAGATTTTAGATACTCTCTTAAGGACTTATGTGTCCTATGTGAATTGTTTTCTCAGTTTTTTGACTTCTGAATTAAGTTTTTTTACTACAGTTTTTTCGTGTAAAATTTTGATTCTACTGATTCTCTAGATTTGACCTTTGCTTGTATTTTGGTAAATGTTTAGTATCTGATCCCTTTTTACTTACCAATGTGGCCTGCCCTTGTTTCCAACTATTGGAAGAAACTCTGCAGACAAAGTCTATTACATAATAAATAAACAAGTTTGGATGATGGACAGGTAACAATAAACAGAAAGCAGAAATTAAAAGGAAAAAAAAACATTGTTATAGAGGTAGGGAATTTGGTTTTGGCCCCCCACAACCGTGAACTGGATTGCATCAGCTTGAGAATGTTATGTTAAATTATCTTTTCTATTTAAAATTCCATACACTGGTATCTTTTTTTTAACAAACTATTTTATGTTAAGTTTATGCATGTGAAACTTTAATATATATGGCATCCTTACCACCAATGTTTAAACTTCAATGTCTCTCATTAATTTATTAGTAAGACACTTTCTCTATGAATCAATTTTTTATCCTTCTTTACACTTACCTGTTTTTTTTTTATTATATATTATATCTGAGTTATGCTCCTATCTGCATAATTGTTTTATTTTTCTGTAGCACCTTTGGTCCCAAAATGTTAGTTATTATATACTAATATATTGTACAGTTACAGATTTGGTGAAGTTTGAGTCGATGAGCAATTTACCATTTTCTGCAGCTACTTATTTAAATACAGGATTGCAGAAAGGTAGATCTTCTTGGATACAATCTCAGTTTATTGTATGACAAAGACTTGTAGATATCTATGATGTCCTTATGTTTTGTAGAATTGACATTCTGTGACACATTGAAGCATTCTTGTGAAAAGAACATTTATTACGTGTAGATATAACGTTTATTGAAATCTGAAAGTACCCTTATGAGAAAGACCTTGGAGTCATAGTACACTTACATCATCCAGACAGTGTCCAGAAGCCATTAAGGAGGCTAACAGAGTGCTGTTATATAGCATAATATGTAGTAAAGTACAGATCAAAGGAAGTTATGTTTAAGTGTAGAGCTTTGGTTACCAGGCTACAAAAAAGACATAGCAACACTCTAGAAAGTCCAGAGAAAGTCCAAAGAAGAGTGACTAGGCTGATTCTGGGACTGAGTGATATGAGTTATCTGGGCAGATTAAAGGAATTGAGCCAAAGTCAAAAAGAGATCAGAAGGTTACATGATTGAAGGTTTTTTTTTTAAATTATGAAAGGAGTTAGTATAGTGTATCATGACTGTTACTTTAGAATTAGTTTCAGAAGAATACAGGGACAAAGTTAGAAACTTTGTTAAGGGTAAATTTCACACAAACATTACAATGTTTTTCTTCACACAGAGAACCATTGACCACCAAGTAGTGTGGTAGACAGTAGAACTTTAGGGACCTCCAAAACTAGACTTGATGTCATTCTGAAGAAATTGGGTGGACAGGGTTGGTGTAATTTGTTGGGATGGATGACCTGTTCTCATCAAAATATTTCAAGTGTTCATAAAGTACTCTGTATAATTGATAGTTTCAGAAATTGTTTTATTTGCTTATGTATTTTATGAACAAAAACCTACAATCAGACACATACATGTGACTGCTAAACTAACAAAACATCCTGTGTCATGAAAAGATCTGCACAATGTACTGTCATAAACATTTTCTTTTTCAGCAGTCATTAACATTTGTCAAATGTCATACTATGAAAATAGTATTCAGAAATGCCAATAAAATACAGAAGTTTGTTATGCTCTGCTACATTTCATACAAGTTTAAAAACCATATGAAATTTTGTCTGTGGATTTCTATTAAAAAGCAAATAAACTAAAATGCTTCTTAAAATATATTGATCTGCATTTGTTACATGTAGTATACCGTATATATACAGATAAACCCATTAGTATACTAGTATAATATGAAAACTCTCCCAACATGTGAAATCAAAAAATACCATTCAGAATTGAAATGCTGAATATTCCATGTCTGAGGTTACCTTCATTACCTATGTCAGAATTAATCCAACATATGAGACCTTGAATAGAACATTAAGGTAAATCTTTATAGTTTAAATCTGCACTTAGAGTAGAACAGGGGAGATAGTTATTGATAAAGAAGGAACTGTTCTAAAATACAATGTTTAAAATATCAAAACAAAAGCTCCTAAATACTCTACAGCAGGGGTGTCAAACTCCAGGCTTGGAGGGCCGCAGTGGCTGAAGGTTTTCATTCTGACCTTTTTCCTAATTATTGACCACTTTTCACTGCTAATTAACTCCTTTTCCCATTATTTTAATAGCCCTGTTTTTAAGGATTCAGTCCTCTGAATTGATTCGTTTCTTCATGAAATGGCAGCCAAACAGAAATGAGATGTGAAACGAGCCAACAGATGAGCAGCTAAACTGGGATTTCACACTCCAACCAATTTCACTCCAACCAATCTAATAATAAGAAGCTGATTCTTGCTTAATTAATTAAGCCTGTTGTTTAATTTTGTGGTTTGTTGCTGCTCTCCTTCTTCCACAGCAGACATTTCCAAAACTGTTGATTTTCTGTTCGTCAAACGTTTTGGTGACCTGAGAGATCAGCCTTACTGAGACCTTCACTTTTTTTTGTTAGATATTGTGTGACAGGCACAGGTGAGCTGGTCATGTGGCAGCTTGTTTTGTGTCTCATTATTGTTTGGCTGCTAATTAAAGAAAAAGAGACAACTAAGGGGCCTGAGTCAAGTTAATTAAAACTAAAGCAAAAGAAGTTAATTAGCAGCAAAAACTGGTCACTAATGAAGAAGATGGTCAGAATGAAAACCTGCAGCCACTGCGGCCCTCCAGGCCTGGAGTTCGACACCTGTGCTCTACAGTATAAGCTGCAATTCAGTTCCAGAAGAATCTCGGTAGTTTCAATTGAACAATCATATCATCAAGTGCCTATATACACCTAGTAACATTGCTGAACTTGCCTATAATTTAGCAGATTTTCATTAGATTAATTCTTTAGTAGTACTCTAGAGGCTGTAGAGTTAGCATTTAAAAGAGTAACATTTTGTAATAATAAAAATCATCATAACCATAATGAAATCTCCCATATACAGTATAAGATAAGACTCGGAAGTGTTTAACATGTACTTCCAAAGGCCTTTAACTTATTTTCTTATCAGATTCTGAAGTCTGGAAGAAAATGACTCCAAACTGAACCAAAAACTACCATCAGTGTCAATATTTTTTAAAGCTCAAATGAGCATCAGTCAGGATTAATATGCATTAATTAAATTGACTGTGTCTCTTTTAATGAGGAGAAAAGGATTTGATGTTACTGCTGATGATCTTATGAAAGCTTCAATCCACTTAATTAACTGTACCTTTTTTTCAACAATCTCAAATAACCTAAGTAGAAAAATACATTTTATTACTTACGGTTATTAGGATAAACCTAAGACCTGCTAGTAATTAAAATAATATGTTCAAAAAGGAGCAGTTAGGTAATTAAAGAGAAAATGCCCTGATGAGTAACTCTTCAGTTTCCATGCCTTTTTCTTTTTGCACCTTCAGGTAGAACATTCATGAAAAGAGACTATACTACATATATCAAGATGGAAATGTATCGATTATAAAGTGAAGTTAGAGCAGGATTGTGTTATCATAATTATATGGCTACATTGTAGCTGCAGAATCCCAATTTAAGACCCTGCCTGGACATTGTTTGTGTGGTTTATCCAGGATCTTCACTTTTTCTTTCAAGGTTCTCTGGCTTTGGTTTTTGCCATTTCTAGAGTGGCTCAGTATGAGTGGATGTGCCCAGTGACAGAACAGTCCCCAGTGTTAAGCTAATTCCTGCCTTTTGCCCAGTGCTGCTGGTATTAGTGTTTTCTCCCTGAAATTTATTATTAACTTCATGGACTCATAAAGATTGATACATTAAATTAAATTACTTATGGAAAAGATAATATGTCAATATGAAAAGTCAATTAACAAAGACAGTTAAATCTATGTTTAGCAATATATTAAAATCTCTTTATTAATTGACTTAGTATTGTAGTTAGTATGTATTTCAAATTTAGCACATGTCTGTCTATCTATCTATCTATCTATCTATCTGTCTATCTTCAGGATTTGTGATTATGCTACTGAAATATAAACCTTACATGTAAGTAAGAAAACACTTGGACAATATCCACAGGTTATTAATTAATGTCAAGGCTAGGTGTTCATATTGGCAGAAACTTACTTGTGTGAATCACAGACACCTAATATGCAAGCTCAATCTATTCAGAGAAAACGAGTAAGTGATTCAGATTGACAGAGAACATAATAAGCAAAAGTTTCTGTTTTCACTTTCTTTCTTTCTCTCTTTCTGCCCATCAGAGTTTACAAGGACAAGAACTTTGAATGCTTTCTGTTCTTTGCCTTTATCAGTGCTTTCTGTTAGTGGGAGTTTAAGGACGGGGCTGGCTTGATAGCAATTGATGTGACTGATGCAAAGATCTAAGTGATCCTTGCCTGAACCGCTGTTGTCTAATAGCCAGTTAGGTTTAATTGCTATGCCTTTGATAATGCCACACAGAGCGTTAAGCCCCGTTGACAATAAACAATTTTATTATGCCACAAAAGTTTGGTGGTCTCATTGAGAATAATCCCTGCTTTGCATTTTGTTTTCTTTTGTCAGAAAATGCAAGGGACCGTTGAATGGAGTAAATAAGAACTTTCATTTATTAACTGTTTTTCTATTATTACAATGTCTTAAAGCAGCTTTCACTGCTGGGACAGAGAACTTATCAGCATGCAGCAGATACTTTTCTTTACTTAAGGTTTTAATCTGCCTAATACTGACAGGCAGGTTGATTTTAACCATATATCTCTATATCAAGGCAAAACAATGGAACTCATAATAATTTGTGTCAATTGCATTTGGGCAAAAATTAGTGTAAGAGATTTTTAAAAGTTAATAATAATAATAATAATAATAATGATACATTTTATGTATATAGCACCTTTCACAAGCTCAAGGTGTTTCCTCTTTTGATTTTAAAGTCCAGTTTGCCTCTTTTCCTCTTATAAAACTTTGAGGATTAGGATAAAATAATCCTTTTAATCTTGTACAGTGGCCCAACTCCATTCTTAACCTTTACCATACTCTCTTTGGCATATTATTGCTATAAGGGGTCCAAAGTGATGGTTCCTAATTGTGTTTGTTATATTTTCTTGAAATTTTGCAAGTTTATTTATTTTTAATTTGTTCTAAAGATACCATATGATAACACTTTTAGAAATATTTTTTCTAAATCCATCATTAAAGTATCTGTAAAATTTAAGTCATGTCTGATGCTTTAAATAAAGGACACCTTATCAGGTGTCACAGGACATCAGTCTTCCAGAAATATGTCAAAATAGCGCCACAAGCTTGTTTTCTTGTTCCAAAGGTTCAATACATGTAAAACAGTTCTTGTATGTAGATTATCCTGTGTCATGCATGTATTGATCTGTGGGCAAAAAGCCAGCCCCATCCTACTTTTTAATATGTACATTAATAGTAACATTTTGCAAAGGTTTCACTTGATAGTCCATACTTATTAGACAATGAAACATGGTATACTCATAACTTGCATTAAAATTTAATATTCCTATTTACTGATCAAAAAAAAAAAAAACTTAAGTAGTAAGTATAGTTGAATCTATGTGTGTATGACTCAGGATAGGTCCTAAGTGTGGATATTAATGATTAAGTGGTTTTCAGACTCTTTTAAGAGATTGAGTTAAACAGTCCTGTTTACAATGTAGTTAAATTTGCATTAAGAAATTTCATTCCCTTGTTGCACCGCAACGCCTGATACAGACTTATTTTGAGGCATGGTGTTGATTTAAACTCAACATAAAGGGCAGTATTGAAGCTACATGTCAGATCATTTTATATCTGGAATAAGAGTAGATACCTTTAGAAAAAAATGAAGCCGAAATTCATAGCATTTTGAGTGAAAGGACGACAAAGTCTACTGCAAACTGTGTAATGATGATAGAGAAATACAAATGCACCTAAAATGCATTTACAGATATACAACAGCAAGACGTTTGTGAGATCAGACTGAAGTGAGCACTCTTATTGGTAGCACCAGTAATTAAAAACTGTACTAACCAGTGGTCAGAGGTAATCACACAGAAGGTGCATACAATAATAGAATAAGACATGTCACCAGTCAGTGTGGATGACATCAAAGCATTTTGTCAGCTTTTCAATTATCATGACCCATTTTACTGAGAAGACACATCACCCAAAAACTCATATCTTGCTACAAGATATAAGATATGATAAACCAGGTAAACACCATTAATAAGCTTGTAATCAGAACTGACTTTTGGGCTGCATGAACAGCCAAGAATTATACCACAATAAAATGCCATTACATAGATGAAGACTGAAAGATTAAATTGGCACAAAATTTTGCAGAGACACATACAGCTGACAGCCTGCTGAGAAGCTTGACAAAATGGGTGCATATACTCATAAATAAAGCATGGAGCATCGAGTCAACACTCTGTATAATGTTTCATATGTACAAAGCAAGTCACAATCAATGCCTGTCTATGTATGGGGACTATCTGAACATATGTAGAACATTGACACTGTCAGAGTCGGTATTTAGTTGTTGGTTTAAAAGTTATTAGGATAAATATGTGAATGATTCCTCAAAATGTTGATACTGTATATTGCTATTCTTAAACAAAAATACACAAAATGGTTTTCAGTAATGTAAATGGTTTCTGACAGGTTCTAACACAAATTTAAGACTAATTCTTACACACAACTGAAAAATCTATTCTGGCATTGAGCTCTGTTATTAAGCAAAATGTTTCTTTTGCCGATTATCAGTTATTAATTGGTCAAACAAGGTTGAATGTCTGTTATGGAATAACATCAAAATTTGCACATACTTGTATAGTCCTCAGTAAAAGTTATTCAAAGATTACATGTCCCTAGGAAAATATAGGATTAGCCAGCTAGGAAATATAATTTGAGTCCGGACTCTATCAAACTCCATATTATGAACTAAAGGGCATAGATAGCACCTGATTAAGAGAAATTTCACACTAATGTAACAAAGTATTTCTTCACACAGAGAACAGTAAGTACATGGAGTGTATTTCTCAGCAATGTGGTTCATTTTAGTCCTTAAGGGCCTTCAAATCTCCAGTAGAAAATATTTTTTTAAAGTTGCTTGAGAATTATGAACTAGGTGGCTTTTTCTTATAGAAACGTTTTCTGTGTTATTACAAAATATAAAAAATATATATTTTTTAACTGCAGATTCTAATGTAAGTCAGTTTGGTTTATATACAGTTCTTGTGGAGTAATTGGTATATTATATATGTCACATTTCTCATTTTTCTTAATAGTATTCACCATCTTTAAACATGGTAGAAGATGTTCCTGAAGGTGAAAATCCTGATCAATGTTAAGTACCAGCAAATTCATTTCATCTCTTCATTATTATCAACTGATATTTACGTAAAATATGTACTTTTAACCTGATTACTAAATTACTTTTCATTTATCAATGATCTTACTGCAAGTGTGAAGTACTGTAACTGCCTATAATTGTCTGTTAAAGAATTTATAATGTTGAACATTTATTTCATGTCAGATCTTTATATTCTTTTGCTTAAGCTACAAAGCTTTATTCTTTTGAAACTTCTTTATGGTTTAGATCAGTGGTTTTGAAAGTCTCCCTTAGATTTTCTTCAATGTTGTTTTCCCATTTTTGAAGTATAAAGACTAGAACGCCTAACAGATAGATAGATAGATAGATAGATAGATAGATAGATAGATAGATAGATAGATAGATAG
>JANRMT010062829.1:16950745-16993646 GCA_026402145.1 Polypterus bichir lapradei
TGAGTGAGTGAGTGAGTGAGTGAGTGAGTGAGTGAGTGAGTGAGTGAGTGAGTGAGTGAGTGAATGAGTGAGTGAGTGAGTGAGTGAGTGAGGGCTTTGCCGTTTATTAGTATAGATACTGTTTATCATTTTTTAAATCCAAATCCACTGTTAGTTTCTTATATAAACATCTTAGCCATCTATGTATGGAATTTTACATTTATTTATACAGCAGTGAGATGACAGTTTTCTCCAAGTCCAACCATGAGGATTTTGGTGACTCCAACACTGATATGTTTGAGACCATGCACTTCACGTAAAAACATTTGTCACACACGTGCACATGGGAGGCAGCTAAAGGGCCTGAATGAGACTAATTCCATGCCACACCAGGGGGAGGCGGAGTGCAATGACTCTTTCTGTCAATCCTCTGCAGACCAGTTCTGGGAAATTCTGCCTGGCCTCAATGACACCACTTCCAGTTCTGCCCCCAGAAATGACGCCACTTCCGGTCCTGGGCATTATGACATCACTTTCGCTTCTGGGCCCAGATATGACATCACTTCTGGTCACAGGGTTAGCAACATCACTTCTGGTTTTGGGCCCAGATATGACATAATTTTCTCCAGTCTGCTTTAAAAACACCATCTTTCTGCCAACAAGGCAGTTCAATACTGGACTCCAACATATTCACATCTTTTGTGATTATTTTTTCCTTTTTCAGCCAGGGAATAATATACAGGTGCCCCTGCCCCAAAACTTTTTTTTGGCTCTTTTGTCAAATCATTTGTGGCATAGTTTAGAGAAACATTCTCACATGACAACCCAATTACTTTTAATTCATGGTCTAGGTTTATGATTCTTCATTATTAAACTCGAGCCTATTCATAAAAACAGGATCTCCTCTATATTACCATAATGAATGTTCTTTATTATATGCACACTAGAGAACCACTGTACTGTCCTGCTTTTTTTATAATCTTTCTTTGGTTTTTTGTCATATAAATTAAAATGACCTATGATTACTACCTTTTACGTATTTAAAAATAATTTTCTAATATATGAATCTTCCAGTCTTCAGATATTTCCTTGGTTTATAAGATTGTTGAAAATATACAGCACTTTTTAGAGGTTTAAGTATCAAATCCATGTCTTTAATATTCCAAAATAAATATTGTCTTGTCCCAGAGGATGGTTTGTTTTAACTCTTTTCATTTTAAAAGCCCTTCACTCTCAATAATGCATAAGTCATTTAATAGAACCTCAATATTCCATGTAGTTATAAAAATTACTGACTTTTTCATAGATGAAAGCTTTAGAAATTAAATATATCTGATTATCCCGTCTTTCACAGCCATCTTATTATTCTTAGTATACCTCGCCTACCACTTGAAGAATATATTTCCTGCCAAAATACTGATATTTTTATGAATGACTTTAGCATTGTAGTATTCCTATTTAACTGGGTAACCTTTCTAATTTCAGGGTTTGTTATTGAGTTCATATGTTCATAAACCTTTGGCTAAGTTATGGCAATATTTTTCATTTTTGAATTAAATACATAGTGTAGTTTTTAGAAATTGCTAGCTTTAATAAGCACATACTGTATAACATTAACTTATTGAACATATAATTTTACCATAGTTCAGACATACAAAGTAAGAGACTTAGGGTACACATTGTATACAATTTAGCAATAGCAATTTACTCTTCTGCTTTCTAGAACCTTGAGTGGAAAAAGGGCACTGCTACTGACTTTGCCACTAACGTTCTTAAAAAGTTATTTGTAAATTAAACAGATCTATCTGCAAAAACCTCCCTTTAACAGTTCATTATGACACTGATAGAAAAGCACAATTATTATAAAACCATGATGGTGTATCTATACTAATAAAAGGCAAAGCCCTCACTGACTGACTGACTCACTCACTGACTCACTGACTCACTGACTCATCACTAATTCTCCAAGTTCCCGTGTAGGTAGAAGGCTGAAATTTGGCAGGCTCATTCCTTACAGCTTACTTACAAAAGTTGGGCAGGTTTCATTTCGAAATTCTACGTGTAATGGTCATAACTGGAAACTATTTTTCAGCATATACTGTAATGGAGTTGAGCTCGAAAGCCGTGGGGGCGGAGTTTCGTGTGACGTCATCACGCCTCCCACGTAATCACGTGAACTGACTGTCAACGCAGTGTGTAGAAAATCAGGAAGACCTCCAAAAAGCGCTGAAGAAAACATGCATTATATAATTGAGAAGGCAGCGAAACAATAAGAAGCGAGCGACTGACATACAGTTGTGTGAAAAACTATTTGCCCCCTTCCTGATTTCTTATTCTTTTGCATGTTTGTCACACAAAATGTTTCTGATCATCAAACACATTTAACCATTAGTCAAATATAACACAAGTAAACACAAAATGCAGTTTTTAAATGATGGTTTTTATTATTTAGGGAGAAAAAAAAATCCAAACCTACATGGCCCTGTGTGAATAAGTAATTGCCCCCTTGTTAAAAAATAACCTAACTGTGGTGTATCACACCTGAGTTCAATTTCCGTAGCCACCCCCAGGCCTGATTACTGCCACACCTGTTTCAATCAAGAAATCACTTAAATAGGAGCTGCCTGACACAGAGAAGTAGACCAAAAGCACCTCAAAAGCTAGACATCATGCCAAGATCCAAAGAAATTCAGGAACAAATGAGAACAGAAGTAATTGAGATCTATCAGTCTGGTAAAGGTTATAAAGCCATTTCTAAAGCTTTGGGACTCCAGCGAACCACAGTGAGAGCCATTATCCACAAATGGCAAAAACATGGAACAGTGGTGAACCTTCCCAGGAGTGGCCGGCCGACCAAAATTACCCCAAGAGCGCAGAGACGACTCATCCGAGAGGTCACAAAAGACCCCAGGACAACGCCTAAAGAACTGCAGGCCTCACTTGCCTCAATTAAGGTCAGTGTTCACGACTCCACCATAAGAAAGAGACTGGGCAAAAACGGCCTGCATGGCAGATTTCCAAGACGCAAACCACTGTTAAGCAAAAAGAACATTAGGGCTCGTCTCAATTTTGCTAAGAAACATCTCAATGATTGCCAAGACTTTTGGGAAAATACCTTGTGGACTGATGAGACAAAAGTTGAACTTTTTGGAAGGCAAATGTCCCGTTACATCTGGCGTAAAAGGAACACAGCATTTCAGAAAAAGAACATCATATCAACAGTAAAATATGGTGGTGGTAGTGTGATGGTCTGGGGTTGTTTTGCTGCTTCAGGACCTGGAAGGCTTGCTGTGATAGATGGAACCATGAATTCTACTGTCTACCAAAAAATCCTGAAGGAGAATGTCCGGCCATCTGTTCGTCAACTCAAGCTGAAGCGATCTTGGGTGCTGCAACAGGACAATGACACAAAACACACCAGCAAATCCACCTCAGAATGGCTGAAGAAAAACAAAATGAAGACTTTGGAGTGGCCTAGTCAAAGTCCTGACCTGAATCCAATTGAGATGCTACGGCATGACCTTAAAAAGGCGGTTCATGCTAGAAAACCCTCAAATTAAGCTGAATTACAACAATTCTGCAAAGATGAGTGGGCCAAAATTCCTCCAGAGCGCTGCAAAAGACTCATTGCAAGTTATCGCAAACGCTTGATTGCAGTTATTGCTGCTAAGGGTGGCCCAACCAGTTATTAGGTTCAGGGGGCAATTACTTTTTCACACAGGGCCATGTAGGTTTGGATTTTTTTTTCTCCCTAAATAATAAAAGCCATCATTTAAAAACTGCATTTTGTGTTTACTTGTGTTATATTTGACTAATGGTTAAATGTGTTTGATGATCAGAAACATTTTGTGTGACAAACATGCAAAAGAATAAGAAATCAGGAAGGGGGCAAATAGTTTTTCACACCACTGTATACTACCATATTCATGAGTGCTGCTACTTCAGAAACAAAGCACGGTGGAAACCTAAAGTTTAAATTAAGTTCATAGACAGGCTGCCGCTGGTGTTTGTAATTTAGTGCCTGCCCATATAAGGCCGTCCGTCAGCGGCAATCCAATAGAAACACTGCCGCTAAATATTCACGGGTGAAGGACTGTGCTTATGCAGAGGAAGATGAAATGGTCAGGGTGGTGTTTGGCACAAACTCAGCGAAACTGCGAGAGAAAGTTTTAAGTGCCGGGTCTTAGCTGACATTACATACAGCCGTGGACATCACACGAGATAGCACCAGCACAGCTGGGAACCTTCGATGCAAGAACACCAAGCGGCTCACGTGAACTGACGCAGTGCACAGACAAAAAGCAACAGTTCCAAAGAGTGCTGAACAAAAACCGAATTACACAATTGAGAAGGCAGCAAAAAAATATGAAGCGTCTGATACATACAAGCATATTCATAAGTGCAGCTACTGCGGAAACAAAGCACACGGTGCAAAAAGTGAATGTCCCGCTAAAGGAAGACAGTGTAAAAAAAAAACCCGTGCATGCAGTGTGTGATATCTCAAATAAAGAGGAAGACGAGCTGTTTATTGATGCAGTAAGAAACGAATCGATGAATGAAACCTCTTATCTTTACAACGATTGACAAACACGAAATGTAACTTGAACACAACACATCGTACAAATACGACCCTGATTGAAACAAATAATGATAATCAAATCCTTGATGACAGCAACACTCAATAACACTTACAAAACAATTACTGTATATTGACAATCATGTTACGTTATTTTTAAAATGTTCCCTTTTCTTTTTCATAACTCCTTAAAAACATTAATTCTCCATGGTGAATATATATATATACTCTGATCTACATACTCTCAAATAGACAAGCCACACGCCTCTAGCGCCGACATCCGAGGTTCGATTCCCGAGAGTGGATGTACTGAGTATGTACGCGCGCTTCTCGATTCATTTTAACCTCGCATCTCCTTGGTTTGGGACATATGAAAAAATATGCGGTTAACGCAGAATCATGTTACGTTATTTTTAAAATCTTTCCTTTTCTTAGCACAAGCACAGCTGAGAAGCTTCGATGCATGTACTCCATAACAAAAAATAATGCATTTAATCACACTTTCAATTCCAAGCAAAGGGGAACTTTTCTCAATGCATGATTTCCTGGTACATCGATTACACTGATGCACACATCACAGCTACAAAAATGTTAGAGTCGGAATGAAGCACGTTCCTACGACTGATCCGAGGAAAATTTAATTTCAAAAAACTACCCGAGCGAAGCCTTGATAAAAGCATGGTTTTGTGCACAGTGAAAAGCAAGCAAAATTAGATGCATTACAGAAAGAGGACTTTGTGGCTCTTACTGGGGATCATTGGACTTCCGTGACCGTTAGTAATTCTAATTACATCTAATTACAAAATGTTCAATGATCACACTGTTTTAGCCTAATGCACAAAATAATTTTGGCTAAGGTTACTCGGAGTTTAAAGATTAAGTTGGTCACATTACCTTTTATGTTTCTGACTTATTTTTTTAAGAAGAAAAACTGCACTTTATGTTGAAACTTTGGTTATTATTATTTAAAGACAATACCATTCTGAAAATGTACTTAAAGTACTTAAACTACCACTTTATTTTTAAGTCTGCCCAATTTTAACCAGGGATGATATTTTTGTTTCTGTTTTGAATTCAAATACAGTTTAAAAGCATTTTTTTTTTTTTAGAAATTACAATATTCATGTCCATGTCTATTATTTGATTCTGTCGCCCACTAAAACCCTTTTAAATTAAAAAGAAACATTTGCGATTTGGGGCAAATTTACGTGTGCGATTACATATGATTAATCAAGATTAATTATTACACAGTCTCTAATTAATTGTATTAATTTTTTTAATCGAGTCCCACCCCTAATATATATATGTAGATATATATGTAGATTTGTATATATATGTGTATATACAGTATATATGTAGATATGTATATGTGTATATATGTATATATGTGTGTGAGTGTATATATATATATATGTGTATATATGTATATATATTTATATGTATAGGTATATATATATGTATGTGTATATATATATATATGTATATATATATGTATATATATGTGTATATATATATATATATATGATGTGTATATATATGTTTATATATGTGTGTGTCTGTGTGTGTGTATATATATATATATATATATATATTGTCACGCATGCGCGAGTAGGAGACCGCGGACGGATCCGAAACCACTTCGAAGGACGTTTGCCGGTAGGGAATGGCGGGGTACTAACCTTTCTGCTCTTTCTTTCAGGAAAAAAGACGCTCCGCCATCGTAACCTGACCGCACTACGTCCACTTCCGCCCTTCCTCCGCCATCTTCCCTGACGTCAGCAGTCCCATCATCCCTCACGCCTCCTTCCCAGCATTCCTCCACTTCCGGCTCCTCCTGCATAAAATGGCCACCGGCGCCTGTGAAGGCGTCGCGCAATTTTGAATGACTTACTTTGTTGTACCTTTTGGCTGCATAACGTGCCTATTTTCTTTACAGTATACGGGGCCAAAAACCCCAACCCTTTATGCTGTGTTTGTCTCTTTTTTACAATATATATGCCAGCAACACTCATGACAATGACAAAACAATTACATTGTCAATCATGTTACGTTATTATTAAAATGTTTCCTTTTCTTTTTCATAACTTCTTTAACACACTACTTCTCCGCTGCGAAGCGCGGGTATTCTGCTAGTATTACTATATATTTCAGCCTTTCCAGTGTGCAAGCAAAATGTTACATTTATAATGCTTAATGTGTTCAAACCTTAAGCCCAAATATTGTTTATGTGAAGCCTGCATAATCGCCTCATTGCCTCCTCCTATGTTTTTTGCCAGGTACTCCAATCTTCCTCCATTATATCCAAAGATGTGCAAGCTGTGTTAACTGACAACTCTAAATTGGTCTGAGTGTTGGGTCCTGGGTGTGGGTATTGTAGGTGTGTATGTGGTTCTCTGTCTAGGGCTGATTCATGCCTTGAACTCATTACAGCTGGGATACTGAATGGGTTTAAACAGATTTGAGCAAATAATTTAACCCTCTGCTTTTCACCTTCCTCTAAAATATTGACTAGACCTTTTTCCTTTATAATTGTGGTGATAAGCATTAATAAAAGGAAAAAAAAAATTCTGATGCTGTCCTTTTAACATTCATAGAAAAATAAGCAACAAAAGTATTTTAGAAATGCAAAAATACAAATTCTGTAAGTTCTACATATTATTGAGAATTGATCACTCAAAGAATAAATGAAGTACCAAAAACATTATACACAGCTTTCATGTAGGTTATTGTAAGATCATTGTCGAGACAACTCCATCAGTACTCCTGGCTGATTTCCATCTTGCATGCATTAAAAAAAAAAATTAAAAAAAATCTTGCAGTATTTTCATTTGAGGGGTATATTAGCGTAGTATTTCTGAACTAGTGGGTCATGGGCTGCAAAAGTCTCCTAGGTAATTTGAGAGCAAATATCATGAGTCACCTGTGGTGATTTAAGCACGATCATTAGAGCAGTTCAATCAACCAATCAGTTCAGTGGTGAACCGCTGCGTCCAGCTGTGACCCACTGCCGTTATAAACATTAGCAACTCGTGACCCACTCACAGCAGCATGTTGTTCAGAAACTCTGACCTAAGTGATTGAGAGCACTGCGTGATATGTTTCCCCCACTCTTATGAACACACTGTTTTCAAGAAGGTGGTTGCTAGTGGGTCGTCAATGAATTTGAAAAGGCAAAACTATGTCATTTTAGTTGACTATAATGAGAGTGTTATGATTACTGCTACCGGATATATAACACTGATATCTGTGACCAAGTAGCACAGCAGCATTGCAGGGCTAATTTGCATGCATAATTGGCCATGTGCCCAGGTACCACCTCAAAACAGGCCTTTCAGGTTCCCTCCCCTCCCACTTCTTGTGTCAGAAGGAGACTCCATTAAATAATATTAATAACAATAGATTTATTACTATTTACAAGACATGTCTTTCTTCTTGATGGGAGAAAACCCTGTAAAGTATCTGCACAGATACAGTATATGGGAAGCTGTGCCTGGATATAGTGACTACAAACAATGGAAAAAGCCAGTCCCACCCTACTGCTTTGTGGCACAGCCAATGAGTGCCCTGAGACTGGAACTCTTGAGAGCAATGATCTATATGTATTTTAATTATTTATTGCCAGTTTGTGGACTTTGTTTTATTTGTAGTATTTATTCTCCCTGTGTCCTTTATTGTTTGAGGCACAGTGGTTAGCACTGCTTCCTCATGACTCAGATCACATTTTTTGCCACATCGGTCCAGTATTGTTGACAGATGATAACCTAGCCCTCTGAATAATTTCACCATTATAATGCACTGAAAACTAGTTCTTCAGTGCCTTCTTTCCCGTTGACTTCAATGCATTTTGTGGAATTACGTGAAGTTCCTGAAAATTTCTGTGTCTCATGGCAAAGTGAACTCTGCGGGGTTTGCTTATCACTACTCAAACGAACAAATTTAGCCCAAGCTATTACCTTAATTTTTCCAAAATTTGCTGGTACACAGTCACTCAGTCTTTCTTACTTGCAAAAATTATAATAAAAATCCACTTAGAACATTTTGTGTCATTTTGGAACTGCCTAATATTTCCATAATGGAGTATTTTTATACAAACCGGATTCCAAAAAAGTTGGGACACTAAACAAATAGTGAATAAAAACTGAATGCAATGATGTGGAGGTGGCAAATGTCAATATTTTATTTGTAATAGAACGTAGATAACAGATCAAACGTTTAATCCGAATAAATGTATCATTTTAAAGGAAAAATATGTTGATTCAAAATTTCACGGTGTCAACAAATTCCAAAAAAGTTGGGACAAGTAGCAATAAGAGGCTGGAAAAAGTAAATTTGAGCATAACGAAGAGCTGGAAGACCAATAAACACTAATTAGGTCAATTGGCAACATAATTGGGTATAAAAAGAGCTTCTCAGAGTGGCAGTGTCTCTCAGAAGCCAAGATGGGTAGAGGATCACCAATTCCCACAATGTTGCACAGAAAGATAGTGGAGCAATATCAGAAAGGTGTTACCCAGCGAAAAATTGCAAAGACTTTGCATCTATCATCATAAACTGTGCATAACATCATCCGAAGATTCAGAGAATCTGGAACAATCTCTGTGCGTAAGGGTCAAGGCCGTAAAACCATACTGGATGCCCGTGATCTCTGGGCCCTTAAACGACACGTCACCCCAAACAGGAATGCTACTGTAAAGGTAATCACAGAATGGGCTCAGGAATACTTCCAGAAACCATTGTCAGTGAACACAATCCACCGTGCCATCCGCCGTTGCCAGCTGAAACTCTACAGTGCAAAGAAGAAGCCATTTCTAAGCAAGATCCACAAGCTCAGGCGTTGTCACTGGGCCAGGGATCATTTAAAATGGAGTGTGGCAAAATGGAAGACTGTTCTGTGGTCAGACGAGTCACGATTCGAAGTTCTTTTTGGAAATCTGGGACGCCATTTCATCCGGACCAAAGAGGACAAGGACAACCCAAGTTGTTATCAACGCTCAATTCAGAAGCCTGCATCTCTGATGGTATGGGGTTGCATGAGTGCGTGTGGCATGGGCAGCTTGCATGTCTGGAAAGGCACCATCAATGCAGAAAAATATATTCAGGTTCTAGAACAACATATGCTCCCATCCAGACGTCATCTCTTTCAGGGAAGACCCTGCATTTTTCAACAAGATAATGCCAGACCACATTCTGCATCAATCACAACATCATGGCTGCGTAGGAGAAGGATCCGGGTACTGAAATGGCCAGTCTGCAGTCCAGATCTTTCACCTATAGAGAACATTTGGCGCATCATAAAGAGGAAGGTGCGACAAAGAAGGCCCAAGACGATTGAACAGTTAGAGGCCTGTATTAGACAAGAATGGGAGAGCATTCCTATTTCTAAACTTGAGAAACTGGTCTCCTCAGTCCCCAGACGTGTGTTGAGTGTTGTAAGAAGAAGGGGAGATGCCACACAGTGGTGAAAATGGCCTTGTCCCAACTTTTTTGGGATTTGTTGACATAATGAAATTCTGAATCAACATATTTTTCCCTTAAAATGATACATTTTCTCAGTTTAAACTTTTGTTCTGTGATTTATGTTCTATTCTGAATAAAATATTAGAAGTTGGCACCTCCACATCATTGCATTCAGTTTTTATTCACGATTTGTATAGTGTCCCAACTTTTTTGGAATCCGGTTTGTATTTCTGCTGTGGTTTAAGTTTAAATTTAACAGATTTTGGAGGCTTTTTCAGTGTAACAGCTTCTACTCTTCAATCAGTCATAAGGTTTTTGTCACTTCTAAATAAAACACATATATCACCGATCAATGAAACTTGACAGATGAAGTTCACTGATGTAAATCACTGTCAGTTATTTTGTTGTCACCATACTGTAATGTTATACCAAGGTGCACTTCATGCTCACTTATTATTATTAATTTCCTTTCAACTTGCATAATTACCCTGGACTTTTAGTTGTCATTGTTTCATGCTTAAATTTATCTTATATTTCTGTGGTCCCAAAATATGAAAAAGGCTTGTTATATTACACTAAAGTGTCAACAAAACTGCATCCAGACATGGTCATCTTTTCCAATTTTACCAAACAGGTGATCATGGTGGAACTCACGGTACCCTGGGAAGAACACATGGAATAACCTCAAGAGCGAAAACATGCCAAGTACCAGGAGTTGACAGAGGAGTGTAGGAGGCTGGTCTTGATCACTCACTGTGAGCCAATTGAAGTGGGATGTCAGGGCTTTGCAGGCCAGTCTCTTTGTAGAGTCTTGATGAAGCTGGGAATAGGGGGTTTAGCTAAGAGGAGGGCTGTCAAATCAATTTGTGATGCAGCAGAGAAAGCCACAGGGCGGCTCTGGCTGAAGAGGGAGGCTCAGTGGTCAGTTGCTGCTGGGATGCAAGCTGGGGTCTGATCAACCCTAGCTGGGTCGCCTGTATGAGAGGGTATGATGTTTTAACAGACTCGAAACACCTGTTGACCCCAGGATACATCACTGAGGATGCATCCCAGCGCTTCCATGCAAGTATTCTGGAGATCACATTTATATCACATAAAATATTAAGCAGGACTTTACTTCTTCTTCTTTCGGCTGCTCCCGTTAGGGGTTGCCGCAGCAGATCATCTTTTTCCATATCTTTCTGTCCTCTGCATCTTGCTCTGTTACACCCATCACCTGCATGTCCTCTCTCACCACATCCATAAATCCCCTCTTAGGCCTTCCTCTTTTCCTCTTACCTGGCAGCTCTATCCTTAACATCCTTCTACCAATATACATAGCATCTGTCCTCTACACATGACTAAACTAAAGCAATCTTGCCTCTCTGACTTTGTCTCCCAACCGTCAAACTTGAGCTGACCCCCTAATGTACTCATTTCTAATCCTATCCATCCTCATCACACTCAATGCAAATCTTAGCATCTTTAACTCTGCTACCTCCAGCTCTGTCTCCTGCTTTCTGGTCAGTGCCACCGTCTCCAACCCATATAACATAGCTGGTCTCACTACCATCCTGTAGACCTTCCCTTTCACTCTTGCTGATACCCGTCTGTCACAAATTACTCCTGACATTCTTCTCCACCCATTCCACCCTGCCTGCACTCTCCTTTTCACCTCTCTTCCACAATCCCTATTACTCTGTACTGTTGATCCCAAGTATTTAAACTCATCCACCTTCACCAACTCTACTCCTTGCATCCTCACCACATTACTGACCTCCCTCTCATTTACACACATGTATTCTGTCTTGTTCCTACTGACCTTCATTCCTCTCCTCTCCAGAGCATATCTCCACCTCTCTAGGGCCTCCTCAACCTGCTCCCTACTATCGCTACAGATCACAATGTCATCAGCAAACATCATAGTCCACGGTAACACGTTAAAGGACAGTTTACTATATATACAAAAAAAAATCCTTTTTCACTAGAATCAAGAACCAAGCAGAACCAGGGGTCAAGTTAAGATCTTGTTTTATAGTCTTTTCTCTTGTTCTGAAGTTTCCTGGAAGCAACTGTGAATTTTTTAAGGTCATTTATTTCATTTTCTGTATGTGAATCCTGTACCGCCCTGGGCATGCTTCACTGACATGATTTTAAAATATTCTCTTTTGTTGTTTCAAATTGTTTTGATTTTATGCAATAATCATTTTACTGCTTTCTTCACATATGAAAGAAAGAGGAAAAAACATGAATTCCAACGAAAGATAAAATGTGGTCCGCTCTGTTATAAGTGGTTTTATAAATAAAAAAGCACATCGAAAAAACAAAAACATTTTTCTTAGACATCTATATGAAATTATTTTGACATAAAACATGAGGTCACACCCACTTCAATTAAGAAAAATGAACATTTCTATGGCAACCATCATCTGACACAAGCCCATCATAGCAGTTAAAAAAGTCTGTGATTGCTTATATATTTGCAATTTAAATTATATATTTATACAATAGTAGCTCAAAAACTGCATTTCTCTACATATATTCAACTGTGCAGTTGAAATGTATTCCTTTTATCAGGCTCTCAATACAAAGGAAAAAAAGATTAAGTCAGACATTTTTTTAATCCATGAACATGCAAGTATGTACTTCTTTAAAAAAAATAACTTTTAAATTTAACAGAAAATCATATTCTAAATACTATACCTGTAAAATACCTTGCTATATTTGATAAAGTATTGCCAATATGCCTCATGAATTCAAATATTATGTTTGTGTGTGTATTTGTTTTGGGTTCTCTAGGTTTATCTGTTTATGTCTCTAAGGTTAGTTTAATCAGTGGTTATAATCTGGATGTCTGAGATAGAAAATGGATGCATGGATATGTCTAGGTAAGCATGTGAGTGCAGCTGCGACAGACTGGTAACATCCAGGACTTATTTGTGTGTTGTACCCAATGTTTCAATGATGGATACTGGTACACAGCAACCCTGCACTGAATTTGCTAGGTTTGAAAATGTCATGTATATTTTAAAATAATGAATCAAATGAAAACCGCTCTGGTTTAATTTGCTTCAAGAAACCACATACGTACCTGCTGTGTTAACATTATTTTAATCAAAATGATTTATTTCAGATTTAATACATATTACTCTCCCATTCTAGCACATACCAGTGCCTAATTAATGACCCCAGTGTTGCCTTTAAAGGCATTCCAGTATTACTGTGTACAGGTATCATCAGGCAATGTACAGCAGACTGTATAATGTACTAGCAAGATGGCATCTGGAATGCGATATATATTTCTGGTCACATCACTATTAAAAAGAGCAGCCGTAGGAGGTGATCAAAGAAAACCAACCAATTGCATCCCTGTTCTAGAGGACACATCTAGCTCAGAGGTGCTATTTAAGCTGCATTCCAAAATCCCAGCATCATTATTAAAATTAACTCAACAGATTTTTTTCAGTTAAATACCAAATCAGGTGCTCAAGGACACTAATTAAAATTAGAAAACTGTACATTCAAGTCAAAAATCAGGGTGTGTTTTATTACACAAAGGTCATGGAAATCTGAAATAAACGTGTGCATCATGTACTTGAAGAAGATACTGTGACAGCATTTTGAATTATGTCACTGAGGTGTTGGGATAAAGTAGGTACTAGCTAACCAAGCAGACCTGCTGTCATAAAAATTCTTATTTCCAAAATGTTCTTTTACTTAAATAAAAATAAAAACACTAAAAATTTTGTATTTATCAGTACTAAGTAGGATAATTACTTCTCTTACTCAACATTTCAGAGAAGGAGTGGAAGGCAGCCATGCACAGAATTCACTCCAGGTCCACATAAAACATTCAATTATTCAATTTGAAATCTTTTATCGAGCACATCTATCTCGTTTTAAAATTGTCCAAAATATTTCCAAGGCAAGATCCAACCTGCAAATGTTGCAATCGAGCTCCAGCCTCACTAGGCCACATGTTTTGTCATTTTGACAAAAATCTTTAAATGTCTATTAGGCAGCCTTGGTGTCACAGTTACTCCCAATCCATTAACAGTTGAGTTTGGTGTACTGCCAGATGGGCTTAAAGTGGAGAAGGACAAACAAACTGCAATTGCTTTTACTTCACTATTAACTCACAGGCTTATTTTGCTCAACTGGAAGAATCCTAGCCCACCTCTTTTAAATCAGTGGGTAACTGATGTTATATGCTATTTTGAAATTGGAAAAAATCTAATTCGCACCTGGAGGATCTGTTCAAAACTTTTTAAAAATCTGGCAGGATCTTATCAATGATGTTTCAGAATAAGCATTTATATTGGGGAAGAGGATTTTCTTGCTTTTCTACTCTTAAAGTTTTACTCTGGTTGTTGGCCTTCCTCTTTTTCTCTTGGGTGGGGGTTGCATTGAGTTTAATTTTGTTAAGTTTTACTTAATTGTATGGAATGTTACTTGCTTTTAATAAATTTAATAAACAATAAAAAACTAAAGAAAAATGCTACAAATTTTGTATTTATCAGAACTATGTATAAGAATTTCATTATATCTGTATAGTGTTTTTTATTGTAAAGTAAGATACTCAAGAGGTGTAATTAACTGTACATAACATAACCTTCTCAAACATACCAAATCCAATTCTGGGGCCTGAGCCTATCCAATGCAGCGTTGGGCACAAGGCAGGAATCGGTCCTTGACAGGGCATCAGTCTGTCAGAGGGTCCTACATGCACCCACACTCACACAGGTCCCATTTGGAATCACCAACCATCTTAACATGCATTTGTTTAGGGGATATGGGAAGAAAACCCATGTAGACACCGAAAGAACCATCATCCTCCATATGCACAAATTGTGAATGTAAGATGCTCTATTCATGTGGGAGCTGCACTACTCACTGTACCACCACACCATCATAATTAACATTGGCACACTATACATGTACTATATGAGCTACACAAATACAGTGATGGAATACTTTTATCATAGCAGAATGTATCTTTATATAATATATGTGCAGAATTAAAGTTTTAAGCTTATTTTGAGGTACTTCAAATTGTATATGGAAAACACCAATGTTGCATATACTGTTGTAGCAATTCTGAACCATATTTTTGATGTCATAAAATAATTAACTGTGTCAAATAAACTTCATTATTGACTATTGAATTAGTTTAACTTAGAAGCCAAACTATTTTCTTTCAAAGCTACACAAAAGTAAATAAAATAAAATATGTATCTTTAAAACATTTCTGCTCATCTGGCACTCTGGTTTTGTTGCATCTCCTGCTGATGTGCATTTACTCAAGGTTAACTGTCAGCTTTAAAGCTGGTACATTACGAATGAATGCAGGTGTGAGTGAGTGTTCTCTTTGATATCATACTATCTAGCCTTGCTGCTGAGGTAGAGTTTGTCTTTAAGATCTGAAAATGTATGATTGTATTATTTAATTATAAGAAAATGTTAAATAATTAATTAGTGAATTTGTGGTTAGACAGTTTTTTTTAGATTGAAAATGCTTTAGTGTCTTTTCAAAGTTAAGTACCCTTTATACCCAAATCTGTAATACCATTGATGTATGTCATAAAGTAGAGAAAGTGCTAAACTTCAAAAGTGCTATAAAGGAGCCTCATGGTCATTTTATTACTTTGAAAAAGTATGGATCTTTTACAGTAAAACTGACATGCTGGTTCAACAAGCAGCACAAGGGCAATCATTAAGCAGAATGTAAATAGCACTGCTACTGTAACCCAATCTCACATAGGTAGCTTTACAAAGGCGGATAACATAGCTGTGACCCTTCTCTGATTTCTTTCACATTAGCCTCATGAACTTGATTTAAACCAAGCTTCCAGACAGCTCATGTTTCCATGAAAAGAATGTCTGTCCTATAGTAAATGCCTTGTATAGACAATGCATGCTCAGGTTTTAACATATTCAGCTGACTACCTCACAGGACAAGGATCCTTTCAGAAGGGCCGAACACCTCATGTCAAAGAACAGGTCACCACATGACTTGGTTTCACATTGTCAGGATAAGTCTTGCTGCTTTAACTGTTGATGTCAGATTAAAAGAGTAGTTAAAAACAGTGTGAAACTAGAGATATAAAGAAAGAAAATCTGAAAAAAAACACTTATTATGGTGGTGACATAGTGACAGTGACTGGCAGATCCCATTATATATGAATTGTTTCAAGTCAAATGTTATCAGATGAAAGAAGAAGTCATTTTTTGAGTTTGTGAGGAACTGACATTTACGGGATCACCATTTTGAATGGTAACACCTACTTATATTATGTTAACTGAACCATATTAGCCAGAGCCATCAAAGACTGAAGGTCTAAATAATTTACAGTATAAAATTTGCATGAATTGAAACCAATGTGTTTGCTAGGTATACTGAAAGTATAAGTGTAATAACTATATTATTTTATTTAATAAACATTTTACAGATGAAAGTTAAGTATTTTGTAAAACAGAAGCGATAAATTAGTACAAGCCAATTTCAAAAAAATCTATCAATAACAGCTCTAATAAATTTTTCTATTTCATATTTTCCATTCTTAAAGCAAACTGAATTCACAAAAATACTTAATGTACGGTGTGAAAAAATTATCTATTCCCAGGCTAATGTTTAGTTGTCAATTAACCTGACACACACATCTTTTTTAACAGTTTAGAAAACATTATTCGCAATATTTCCTGAATATCACTTTGGACTACAAACTGGCCAAAAGTGGTACTGTATAAAGGAAATTTTGTTTAACAGAAGATGTTTTACAGAAACGTCCATATTCAAAGGTTTAGCAGTGCTTGCTGTGAACTGCGAGAGGGAAATTAAAGGAACAACAAATAAAATTGTGTTTTACTGTGTTCTCTTTGTTCTTCTTAGCATAAGCTATTCAAATTTCTAAATAAAAGGTATAAAGAAACTTTTCGATAAAGCACACAGCCACAGCCACTAATATTACTATTAACCCATTGGCTAAAAAAGTCTGTTTATGAATTTTCTGAAAATTTTAATTTGTTGGTAAACCAGCAACACTTAACCACCTTTCTTTTTAGCAGAGCATGATCCTTTAAGATAGTTAGAGTAGGCAGTCTAATTGTTTGTCCTATGTGTGCATACCTCTCTGTTTTAAAAAAGAACATCCTGTGGAATGAATGACTAGTAGACGATACGTGATCTTCACGTTAAGATCACGAAAGACAAATAAAAGAACCCCGAGGTGAAAGAGAATGGGCAAAAAAAACCCAGAAAACAGTAGTGTAAAGGGAAGCAGCACACACAGATACAGGTGTCTCAGTGCACATCATTCAATGCACAAAACGTAGATTTACACAATAATGGAACATACACCATGAGAATCTGTGGACCCACAACAGTTAAAGCAACGACAAGTTTAATTTCTTTAAAAATGTAAAGAAATCACAATTCGGTCAGGTGTATATTTATAATGACGGAGAAGTGATCACAACGGGAGCAGCAGAGACACAAAGTAGGAAAAAAGACAGCGGCTGTAAAGGCTTTAAAAAGATCGAAGGGCAGTGCGACAGCAGCCCCCCCAACGCGCGCAAGAAGCGTTATACGTTATACGTCCTGCAAGAAAGAATTTAACCACGCCCGGGGCTGTAAATAAAGGGACAAGTATTGTTTTTAGAATGTCACGCGAGACCAGGCAGTGAGCCATCATTTAAAACAAGTCTACAGACATCTAACCCTAGCAGCTGTTGGATTGCATCTGTCAGACAAGCATCATGTGCTCCCAGCTCTTAAAACAACGACAAGAGAAAAGCAAAATGTGCAGCTCGCCAGCAGCAGGAAGACAGCAGATGATGCGACGGCATATCCTTAGCGTGCGTTCAGCCGCCCCTCCCCTTCACAATGCGAGCAGCATTATACATCTGGCGAGGAAGAAATGTAATCATGCACGGGGCCGAAAATAAAGGACAAGTATTGTTTTTACATACATTTTTAAAGTAAAATTGAAAATCATGCATATCTAACAATTCCAAAGAAAATAACAATCTCTTTAAATTGTATATTGCCTGCCTAAGGTAAAGTCATCTCTGATGGAGGATCACAGGAATCGTGGGAAAGAGGGGTCCTTTCATCAGATTAGCGCTATTTCAGATGTGGAATGGCCAAATGGGAGAGGCAGCTTGATGAATGGGGTATCCAGGACTCTAAACAAATCCAAATCATATTATGTGATATCATCTAATGTGAAATTCTACTCTGTACTTCTAGAATTTTTATTTTTATACTGTATTGAGGATTTATTCTGTTCTATGTATTGTACTGTATTGTATTGACCCCCTTCTTTTTGACACCCACTGCACGCCCAACCTACCTGGAAAGGGGTCTCTGAACTGCCTTTCCTAAGGTTTCTTCGATTTTTTTCTCTACAAGGGTTTTTTTTTTTGGGAGTTTTTTCTGGTCTTCTTAGAGGGTCAAGGCTGGGGGGCTATCAGGAGGCAGGGCCTGTTAAAGCCCATTGCGGCACTTCTTGTGTGATTTTGGGCTATAGAAAAAATAAATTGTATTGTATTGTATATTCGGTAAACCAAACATGGGCGTGGACGAGCGAAGCGAGCAGGGGACGGAGCCCCCTAGTACATTATAAAATTCAGGGCTGAAACATTAAATAATGCTGCCCAAGGCAAATGTCATTTTTGACACCCCCTATACCCTTATAAGGCAGAAGAGCATACACTTAATTCACATATAATACAATATGATACCCGCTTCACAAAGCAATGCTCACACGATACAGTGTATCCTTGGAACAACAGAGAAAATAATAACAGGGATTCATGTCTGAGACTCCCTGTGTGGAATTTGAATGTTCTCCATGGGTCCATAAATGGATTGATATTTTGTAGAAAACAATTAAAGAACAAAATAGTCATTAAAAAATAAAAATGTATACATTCTTCACTGCTTCTGTTTCACCCTCCAAAGAACTATCTTTATTGAGTTTTGTGATTATGAAATTGAGTGTGAAACAAAGCTTGGTCGTTTTGCTTGTCCTACAAACCCTTATAAATACCTTGGGACCTTCAAACTTAGTCCTGCAAGCTAAAAAGCTCTGGCCCTTTCTAATGAAACACATGCATTGCAAACTTAAGAGACCCTAACCCTAAGTCTAACACCTTAAGAATATTCCAGAAATTTACAAAATTTACAGAATAACAATGAATATTTAATACATGATGGGAAAATTAGGAGAATGAACGCCAGAATCATGTACTGTACTGACATGTAGCTTTGAAAAATGCTGCGTTCTGCAAAATTTGAAACTTTTAAAATGAAAATACCCCCCACAATTGTTAAAGGTAGCATATAAATAAGTCATTTGATGAATGTGTAATCCTTAAGGTTCATACTTAGGTCCCATGTTTTTTGGGATACTGTTTATTAATGTTAAAAATACTGTTGCATGAAAAGGCTGACCTTTTCCCAGTGCTACCTGAGTCAATCACATGATAAAATTATTAGATCCCAGATAACACTAAATCTACAGTCCAGAAATAGCCAGATATTGGACAAAACAAGTGTTAATTTGCTTCAACCCATTTTGTTCTAAATGTGAAGGTTCTGAGACATGTATAGTGTATTACTAAAGATTACGCTTAGCTATAAATTTTGTTCATTCTTATAATAATAAAAGGTTTCACTTGGGACCATTATCTAGAGCCCTGAGGATGCTATCAAGAATACTTATTCACTTTATAAAAAAAAGTAGATTTTGCCTTATGTTGATTGAAAGTTACATTTGAAGATCATATTACTAATGTATTTTTCAAATGAGGGTCAGATACTCATACATCCATAATTGTCCAAAACCCTATTCAAAAGTTGTGGTTAGAAAACTTTAAATACAAACATGTTATTTTAATTACAATTATAGTCATCGTAGCATATTATGCCTGAAGGCATGACATAAAAAGTATGAAAACCCTAAATACTTTAGATAATGGTAATAAACCTAGAATAGTGCAGCCTGAAAATAGTAAGAATGTTAAAAATTAAATAAAAAGTAAGAAGATTAAAAATATATTTCTAGAGCAACATTTACTATAGATGTAACAGTGCTTGAGTCAACAGCTTTTATTTTCTTTTATATAAAAGTTCTTGAGTCCACAACTTTTATTTCTTTTATTTTGAGCTTTTCTTCATAGAATCCAGTTTCATTGTTATTATGCCTCTAGACTTTAAACAGCATGGTTGCTATTTCACTGTGCAAATCCAGACAAATTACTTTATTCTGCTATGTTCTAAGTGTAAAGAAAATGTATAAAATTGCTCTATCCTTATCATTAAGTCACCTTGGGCAAAGCAGCCGCTGAAAGTTTAATAGCAATAATAATAATAATAGTAGAAACCTTCTTTAAAGTTAATTGTTGGGTTCAAATAGCCTAATGAAAAAAAAACTCACATTTGTGTGTTTTTATGTGTTGTGGTGAAATATCTCATAGAGACACGCTGCCTTCTGCATGTGATCTTCTGATTCCTAATGAAACCCAATGAGGAAGTGCATGTGTTTAAAATGAATAGGTGCTCAAATCAGGCAGAGCAGTGCTGCAGAAGTCAGAAACGGCATGGCACTGCATTCACATTTCAGTTAGTGATTACCACATCATTATGTCAGTCTCACTTGGGCAAATTCTCCTGTGTTGACTGAGCTAGTGTCGATATGTAGCAATTTTAGAATAAGTAGACCAGGGTTTGCATCCCCGGTCCTTACTGTGTGTAGTTTGCATGTTCTCGCCATGTTTGTATGGGTGCTCTGGTTTCCCCCCACTGTCCAAAGACATGCAGAATAGGTGAACTGGTGATGCTAAATTGGCCCTAGTGTGTGTTTGATGTGTGTGTTTGCCCTGGGATGGACTGGCGCCATGTCCACAGTTTGCTCCTGCCTCGTGCTTACTGGGGTTGGCTCCAGGCTGCCCTGTGACACTGGTCTGGATTAAGCAGGTTAGAAAATGACATGACATGTCTTCAAAAATGAAATTCTTTACTGATTACACTCCACTTTTCTTATAATTGTATACAAATGTTTCTGTTTGTTCATGTAACTCCTGTCAATTAAGAAATGCACAAGCAGACCTCAACAATGTAGTGGTCTTTTTCTGTAACACATTGAACACTTTTTCTAATTAATGTGGAAGAGATAATAATGCCAACACACTACTCCATATGTTAACATCCACAAAATATGAATTATCAGTTGGATGAAATAACCATTAAACACTATACTCATTTAAATGCATCTTAGTGATCATATGTCATATATTATTATTATTATTATTATTATTATTATTATTATTATTATTACTGAATTGTTATATGGCTTTTCTAAGTCTTCGTAAGTGACTTATACATGCAAAATGAAACAATAGCAATCATTTTAATACAAGAAAGGTTTACCAACTCTCTCAAGTCTCTGATCATTTAAGTTTTCTGTAAAAGTACTTCTGCTTTAATGCTTTCATTTTGGACCAAGAGAAGCTGTTCTATGTAGCATCTAAGTGGTGTGGTATGTGAAACCTTGCACCTGTGTGCTGTAAAGAGATAGGACAGAACAATCTCAAGAACAGAGACTCTGAGAAACTCATCTGTCTCAATTTGATGCCGCAGCTGACACCTTACAAAGAGGAACAGTTAATAAGTACATTATCCCTAAAGACCACAAAGGAGACCTGACAAACAGACACTAGCCCTGAAGGCCCTTGGAAACATTTTGTGAAGGCGTTTGGGGTGTGGGGGGGTCAGAGGGGGAAGAGAGTGGAGAATAGGGCTTTTGACTAGGGCTCATTATAACCCATTTCTAACTGTAATGAAATACTAAACCTGAAAAAGAAGACCTTTTAAGGCTCTTATCAATTACTATGTTTATAGCAAGTCATTTCACAATTGTTCAAATGTCTCGGTAATGTTGTCTTTTTCCAAGCATAATTATAAAGATCAGATATGAAACATTTCACAAGCAAAAATTATTGAGGAAGCTCTTTCTTTCTTTCTTTCTTTCACAAATACCTATAAAAATGAAACAATATTTTTTTCTTTACCAGGGAAATGTGCAGAATGGCTCCTACAAATATCATCAGAATGCTGAAAATACATTTATGTAACAGCAAGAAAACATATTAACTAATTCAGATGTAAAATTATTTGTTTCGGTGCTGTTTTTTTCCAATTATCTGTACTTTTTGATAACAATAATGATGTACAGATGCATATGCAGGTTTTAACCTTGCTGAAAGGAGACAAATCATTGAGTTTCTACTGTGAAGTATAATAGAAATAATCCACAATTTTCATTCCTCAAATTATATTTAGCACAATGTAAGGTATTCAGCTAATTTTGCTAAATGATAATAACTACTTGAACCTACTGATTATTAAAAATGTAGAATTCTTTAAAGTGTCATATTTTCTTACCAAATATGCATAAATGCGTTTTGCATGTGGGCTTATAATTAAGTACAGCTGCAGCCCTGTCTATAATTGTGCATGTCAATTTGAAGAAAATCAATAAATGCACCTAAAAGTCAATCAATTGAAAATTTTTAAGTATAATGTTAGACTTAAGGAAAAAAATATTTGGGAATAATTCTTCTATGCTTTAGACACTCCAAATACCTTTTCACTATGGCTTCCGTTACCATCTCTTTGTCTGGAGGCAATTTTTATAAGGATTCAGAAACATTGTTGCACTTATTGGCTGCTTTTTCTTCTACACACTGTTGTTTAACTGTTTGTTAAAGTAGTCATTTGTCCATTGTTCTGTACTCACTTATTTCAGTACAAGTTTGCTCTATGATAAAATCTATGTGGGCAACATCGTGGCTAAGCAAGAACTATTACTGAACAGGACCCCTGTTCATTTCAATTCACTTCCACCCAAAATCCGTTCAGAGTCACCAACCAATCTGATTAACACGTTTTTAAAAAGCTGCACAAAACTGAATTGTATGTATGAGGACAGCATGTGAGCTCAACACTAATAGCAACCTGGCTGCAATTTGAAATGTGACTCAGGAGCTAATGAGACAGCAGCAGTAATCACTACGTAATGCCAATCAGCTTTTGAGTTTCCAACACTAACCAAGTTTATTTAAACAAATATAGCATAATTTTTATATTGCTTTATAATTTAGGCATTATTAACAGTAATTAACCTGTAACAGTGCACCATATATGTGTTTATTATTCATCAAATAAAAATAGTTACATATCAAAGGTGTCTATATTAGTTTTGCAGTCTTTTCTAGTTCCACTAAACATATTTAAATTGACACTGTAAAAATAACCAATAAAAAAAACACATAGTTATAGCATTTTTTCAGTTTTTGCTGGATTTTTTCCCATCTTCTATCTACATTTTATAGTTGTGCTAAAACATTTGTCGTGCATATAGGAAAATAATTTAAATAATGATGTGAACATATTAATTGTAATTCTCCCAGCAATCTTGCTGGAAAATATAATTAATTGCATATTTAACAAGAAGGTTAACAAGTTACATTATTATACATCAGGAAATATCAGACTTTAGGGTGTAATTATTTCATTTGCATCTCAATAAATAATACTATATTAAATTAGTAAGTACTTCATCTTTAGTGAAGAGAAATAAAACCACATCCTCTATAAATAACTCATTGACTCATTTTTTGTTTCACAGAAGGTAGATAATGACAATGAGTGCTTAATTATAAAGGTCTGTGTGTGTAAGTGAATTGAAGAACTGTATTAGTAGATCTAAAATTGGTGTCAGTCTATTCATACTATTTTATAGACAGTATTGTTTAAAGTAAATTTAGACACCTATGCAATTTTTGCAACTGTTCTGGGGTCGTATGCTGGCACACTGGTCAATGCAACATCTTCATTTTTTTCAAAGTCCTGGATTTGAACCCTAGATTGTATGTGTCTGTGTCTTGCTGTTTTTTTTTTTACCTTCAGGTACTTTGGTTTCATTTTATTTCCCAAAGATATGCGTTAAGTTAATTTAGCAACAATATTTTGGTCCTGTATGAGTGTGGTTGGGTGTGGACAACGAGATGGAGGTGGCCTCCTGTCTGCAAATCGCCCTTTCTTGTGTGTAATACTTCCAGCATAAGCTCCAACCATATCTGCTATATTTTGTATAAAGCAAATTCAGAAAAATATTCTTTGCATATGTTTTTTAATAATAAAAGTTACATCTTTGCAGAGAGCAACTAGTTGTGTTCTAGTAAACTGTGTTCCCTCTTATTCTGTTGTATGTTTTCTTACTTTTTGTGTGTATTTATATCCCCATTATGGGGTTTATATTCAAGGTTGTAGGATGTTGCTTGTGCAACTGGAGCCTTCCAGTAAAGCATGAGAGTCTCCAAGCCACAATGAAATCTTCTGACCCTTGATTCATCAGCACCTCAGTTACATTAACAACATTTAGCGCCAGCTGTCAAGAAACACTAAAATGACAGTATTTCACCAACAAGGGGTTAGGGCAAAGGCTTTGGCAATATGCTAGACCCTCAATGGTACTACCTAGTAACCAATATTTCAGTAATTTATCTTACTAAGTTCTGGGTACATCTCCTTTGATCTTGAGCTTTCAGACGCATGAAAGTCTCAGAAAAATACTCAAAATGGACAGTAGAGAGGGAACTGTCAAACCTGGCTAATCAGTTGAAATAGGCAACAAAGAATCTTTACACATGAAAAGATTTATTTACCATATATACTCATGTATACTGTAAGTAACGTCTTGGAGCCTGAAAAATCGATCATAAAATCAGACCCCGACTTATACGCCTGTTCAAAAATGCAGCATTTACATTTTTTTTTACATCTTTTTGCTTCGTCTAAACTTGCATCAGTTTCTCACACGCATCACATTTAGTTGCAGCAGCGCAGTTGTCAATTTCTTTCACCACTTCAATGACTTTTAATTTAAAACCAGCTTCATATTTTCTTCTGATTGAACGCTCCATCGTAGATAAGGGATGCTCTTACAATAAAGGTGTATCAGGGTGTGAGACACACAAAACAGTGCAAACATTGCTTTGGAATAGATTGGGTATTACCTTATGGTCACGTAGACACAACAGATAGAAAAAAAGGCAGTGCACTCCGTAGTTACTCTCTCAGGTGGGTGTTAGCATATCATAATCTCTTGGACCAATAGCGTGAGTTTTCTGCATTCAACTTACGTATATGACCGACATTATAAAATACCAGAAATTATACCGTAAAATAAAGCCCCGACTTATCTGTGGCAGAACATATCTACGAGTATATATGGTATATAAAAATGCTCTGTAGAACAAAGATAAACTCCGAGGAGCACAAAAAAAAAAGCATTGAAGGCAATGCCTTTAAAATAGGCAAGAAAATCATAGACAGCACACATCAAGTGCATTCAGAATGAACCACAAAGGACAGAGGATTTTCCCCACCTTTACAAGGCTGAAGGAAGTCCCTAGTCAGTGATAGGTTGGTGGTCCCGCCTCTTGGGGGACCACCCACAGGACACACAAAACATAAAGAAAGATATATAGATACATAAAACACAAATGATCAACAATAATAGCATAAGCAAAGAAATCAAAAATGAAAAAACAGACATAAAAATGGCATTTGAACTCCAGCCATGGGAAAAATCCCGGCTGAAATATAACAGCATGTAGCGCTACCACTTCAACTTATGCATTTAACTTAGGCCAGAGACCAAAAATTGCTCCAACCAGAAATGTTCTTGTTGTGTATCAGCTACTGTTACACATTTTGGTTTGTGTTTTTGTCTTTGTTTGGTTTTAAGTTTTGTCCCATTTTCATGCCTTGCTTTTCTTGTGCTCATTTTAAATCTTTAAATAAATTAAATATAAAGAAGCTTTATAATATTTGTGACCATAGAATTTATGGTTTGCCTTTTCTCCTTTTGTTGCAAATTTGGGGATTCTTAACATTTTGATTTTTAAAACCTTAGCCCTATTTTGTAACTGAGCCACAGAGGATGCACAAACCAGTGTGTTTCTTCATGCTGGTCCCAAGCCTGGATAAATGGGGAGGGTTACATCAGGAGAGGCATCTGGTGTAAAATGCCAAATCAATACACAGACAACAATACAAATTTCCATACCGGATCGGTCGAGCCCCAGGTTAACAACGACCGCCACCAGTACTGTTAGCCAACAGGGTGCTGGCAGAAATTGGGCTACTGTTGGCTAAAGAAGAAGGTGAAGAAATGGGTGGAGATGTGTCCAGAGGCAGGAGGAGAGGCGGAAAGTAAAGAGAGTGGAGCTGAGGGCAGTAACTTTGAATGTTGGCAGTATGACTGGTAAGGGGAGAGAGTTAGCAGATATGATGGAAAGAAGGAAGGTTGATATATTGTGTTTGCAACAGACTAAAAGGAAGGGGAGTAAGGCCAGGTGGATTGAAGGTGGATTCAAATTGTTCTATCATGGTGTGGATGGGAGGAGAAATGGGGTAGGAGTTATTCTGAAGGAACAGTAAGTCAAGAGTGTTTTGGAGGTGAAAAGAGTGTCAGGCAGAGAAATGATTATGAAGCTGGAAATTGGAGGTGTGATGATGAATGTCATTAGTGCATATGCACCGCAAGTTGGGTGTGCAATGGGTGAGAAAGAAGTTTTTGGAGTGAGATGGATGAAGTGATGAACAGTGTACCCAAGGGACAGAAAGTGGTGATTGGAGTGGATTTCAATGGGCATGTTGGTGAAGGGAACAGTGGAGACAGGGAGGTGATTGGTAGGTATACTGTCAAGGAGAGGAATGAAGAAGGTCAGAGGATAGTGGACTTTGCCAAAAGGATGGACATGGCTGTGGTGAATACATATTTTAAGAAGAGGGAGGAACATAGGGTTACGTACAAGAGTGGAGGAAGATGCACACAGCTAGATTACATCCTATGCAGAAGAGTTGATCTGAAGGAGTTTGAAGACTGCGCAGTGGTGGCAGGGGAAATTGTAGTTAAGCAGCATAGGATGGTGGTCTTTAGGATGACGTTGGAGATCAAGAAGAGGAAGAGAGTGAGGGCAGAGCCAAGGATCAAATGGTGGAAGTTGAAAAAGGAAGACTGCAAGGTTGAGTTTAGGGAGGAGGTGAAGACAGGTACTGGGTGCCAGTGAAGAGTTACCAGACAGCTGGGAAACTACAGCAGATGTAGTAAGGGTGACAGCAAGAAGGGTGCTAGACGTGACATCTGGAAAGAAGAAGGAGGAAAAGGAAACATGGTGGTGGAATGAAGAAATACAGGAGAGTATACAGAGGAAGAGGATGGCAAAGAAGAAGTGGGATAGTCAGAGAGATGCAGAAAGTAGACAAGAGTACAAGGAGATAAGGCACAATGTGAAGAGAGGGGTGGCGAAGGCTAAAGAAAAGGCTATGATGAGTTGTATGAGAGGTTGGACACTAAGGAGGGAGAAAAGGACCTGTACCGATTGGCTAGACAGAGGGACCGAGCTGGGAAAGATGTGCAGCAGGTTAGGGTGATAAAGGATAAAGATGGAAACGTACTCACAAGCAAGGAGAGTGTGTTGAGCAGATGGAAAGAGTACTTTGAGTGGCTGATGAATGAAAAGAATGAGAAAGAGAAGAGGTTGGATGATGTGGAGATAGTGAATCAGGAAGTACAACGGATTAGCAAGGAGGAAGTAAGGACAGCTATGAAGAGGATGAAAAATAGAAAGGCCGTTGGTTCAGATGACATACCTATGGAAGCATGGAGGTGTCTAGGAGAGATGGCAGTAGAGTTTTTAACCAGATTGTTTAATGGAATCTTGGAAAATGTGAGGATGCCTGAGGAGTGGAGAAAAAGTGTACTGGTGCCGATATTTAAGAATAAGGGGGATGTGCAGGACTGTAGCAACTACAGTGGAATAAAATTGATGAGCCACAGCATGAAGTTATGGGAAATAGTAAGTGGAAGCTAGAATAAGAAGGGAGGTGATGATTAGTGAGCATCAGTATGGTTTCATGCCAAGAAAGAGCACCACAGATGCAATGTTTGCTCTGAGGATGTTGATGGAGAAGTTTAGAGAAGGCCAGAAGGAGTTGCATTGTGTCTTTGTGGACCTGGAGAAAGCATATGACAGGGTGTCTCGAGAGGAGCTGTAGTATTGTATGAGGAATTTGGGAGTGGCAGAGAAGTACGTAAGAGTTGTACAGGATATTTACAAGGGAAGTGTGACTGTGGTGAGGTCTGCGGTAGGAGTGACGGATGCATTCGAGTTGGAGATGGGATTACATCAGGGATTGGCTCTGAGCCCTTTTTTATTTGCAATGGTGATGGACAGGTTGACAGACAAGATTAGACAGGAGTCCCCGTAGACTATGATGTTTGCTGATGACATTGTGATCTGTAGCGATAGTAGGGAGCAGGTTGAGGAGACCCTGGAGTGGTGGAGATATGCTCTAGAGAGGAAAGGAATGAAAGTCAGTAGGAACAAGACAGAATACATGTCTGTAAATGAGAGGGAGGTAAGTTAAATGGTGAGGATGCAGGGAGTAGAGTTTAAATACTTAGGATCAACAGTACAGAGTAAAGGGGATTGTGGTAGAGAGGTGAAAAAGAGAGTGCAGGCAGAGTGGAATGGGTGGAGAAGAGTGTCAGGAGTAATTTGTGACAGACGGATATCAGCAAGAGTGAAAGGGAAGGTCTACAGGATGGTAGTGAGACCAGCTATGTTATATGGGTTGGAGACGGTGGCACTGACCAGAAAGCAGGAGACAGAGCTGGAGGTGGCAGAGTTAAAGATGCTAAAATTTGCACTGAGTGTGACAAGGATGGATAGGATTAGAAATGAGTACATTAGACGGTCAGCTCAAGTTTGACAGTTGGGAGACAAAGTCAGAGAGGCGAGATTGCATTGGTTTGGACATGTGCAGAGGAGAGAGGCTGGGTATATTGGGAGAAGGATGCTAAGGACAAAGATGCCAGGGAAGAGAAAAAGAAGAAGGCCTAAGCAGAGGTTTATGGAAGTAGTGAGAGAGGACATGCAGGTGATGGGTGTAACAGAAGAAGATGCAGAGGACAGAAAGATATGGAAGAAAATGATCAGCTGTGGCAACCCCTAACGGGAACAGCCGAAAGAAGAAGAAGAAGAAGAAGCCCTATTTTGGAAGTGCTAGTCTTACATGTATTTTTTGACGCCAGCACCCATTTTTGATATTTTTTTGGAAGAATCACCTTATTATTCCTCATATAATTAAGATGCTATCCAGATACATCCAATTTCTTTACAGTTAGGTGTGAGTGAGCCTAGATAGAAAAGGCAATTTGCAGCGATTGCTGATTTTCCCAATATAATCAGTGAAATCGACTGAATATATCTTGCGATAAAGGCACCATCACAGAATGAATCTGCTTTTGCAAACTTAAAGGACTTTCATTCAATTAATATACAATTAATATGTGATGCTGAAATGTGTCTGACTAATGTTGTTGTGAGGTGATCCAGGGCAGCTGTTTCATCAAAGTCCTAGCGTAGGACTCTGGCTTCAGAGTCATATTATGTGTGATAATGACTTCTTGGTAAGTAGGCCTAATTCACACAGTTGCAATGAAGTTTAGTGAATTACAAACAACTTATATAGTTTTTCTTTCAAGAGGTGGTTGTTAGCCCTTCAGAGCCTGACTCGTTATACTACTCACCAAACCTTAAAACACCAGAAAAGAGGAGATATAATGAAATGGTTGGTGATAGATCAGACCATTGGTTTTTTAAAAGGAAGATGGAGGCATTTAGACTCATCAGATGACACAATGCTATATAACGCCACAAAGGTAAGAGGGAGTCACTAAATGCTTGGGCATAAGCACGTAGTTTTAAGATGATTAGAAATATAAAGGCTGCAAAAATGAAAGGTTATATGGTTGTTAGTTTTGTTCGTCTAAGTTTTAATATTTTACTTTGAAATACAGAATCATTCATACATTCATTATGCTACTGTGTATCATATGTCGTCCAACTGAGACACTGAATGCAAAATAAATATCTCAAAACAAACAAGCAGGAAAAATAGACAACAAGAATTTAAAGCATTACCACTGTTTTCATAACTTACAGATGCGCAACAGCAGAATTCTTTTCAGTTTTGTGAAACATACATCTCTGCTAACACCCCGCCTGGACGAGTTGGTGCAGTTGCAGCCTCAGAAAGTCAAGGCTCACAATGACACTGTAAGACAAATGAAAAGAAAAACTTTACATTGGTAGTAAATATTGTTGGTGGGATTAAGAGAGTGATGGTGGACACGAAAAGGACCAAATTTAGAGCAAGAATACAATCCACAACTGATTACTTGTGGAAGTAGACATGGCTGTCATGCAGAAATGTATTTTAACCACTGCATCTTCTCCAACACAAATAAAAGCTAAACTGACCAGTGAGGGGTGAGTTCACATTAACTTGAAAGTAAGCACAGCAAAACCTATCAACTCCCAATAGAGAAAAAGCTGCAGAGAGACAATACTCCTTTCATCAAGAACAAGCCTTTATAATAATAAAAATAATAAGCCTCTATAATATTTATTAGCTCCAGTGGATGTTCTTAGGAATACATTAGGTGAAAGACTGATTTTTAAAGAGATGTCTTTAATATACTGAAAATATTGCAGATTAAGAGAAAGGAGTGTAATATATTGTCTTTAAAATAGAACTTGAATTGTATTGGTTGCCATATTGCTGGCAGGGTGGAGCAAGGGCGTCTATTTGTCAGCGTGCTTTGGCAAAAATAATTCTTATAACTTTATGATAAATGATATATTCTGACTTTGTTTTAAATATTAACATGTTTTTCTAACTAAAAAAACTGACATTTTTGCTCAATGCTATGGAGTAGAAAAAAAAAAACTTTTTGCTATGTCATACATATGCTTAATAAGGAAAGAGATTCAAGGACATTTATTTTGAAAAGAAAATTATTTGTACAAGTATGTGAGGTTGGTTTTCACCATTCTAAATACAGTAATTAGGTCAAACATTATATCAAAAAATAAGTGAACAATGAAAAACCATTAAGTTTACAATGTCAGTATCAGATGGTTGTAACTGCTGTTTTAATAGGAGCGAGATAAGGCAGTAGATGGAGCAGACATGAAAGGAACAGGTAAATGTGAACACAAGCAGTCAGTAAAGGCATAAAAAGCAGTTTGTTTTAGTTTAAGGGATTATATTGTCCCTAAGAATAGGGAGGAATAATGCTGAAGACATTAGACATAAAGGAGTTTGATTTGTAACTTACCAGCAAAAGGATGGAATTGGAATATATTGTAGCACAGGCCTTTATTTAATTGTAATTTGTTGTGAATTAATTTACTTTCTGCCGTTTACAAGGTTTGCAAAATATTGAACACTGCAATATTTTGTGATTACATTTTTTTTAAACCAAGCAAGAAAACTTGAACAAGATCAATAACATTAAAAACTAAATGCCTCCACCAATTCTCCCTATCCCTACAGCAAAAAATATAAATGTCCTCAAAGGATCTATGAACAGTGAAGTCCATGAAGTCATATGAGAGAGCAGAAACAAACATGGCAGCCCCAGGAAAAGGAAAAAGCAAACATTAAGGAGGTCAGATCAAGCGATATGACTGATCACGAAGCCCACCACTGACTATCCGGCTCCAAACTAACCTTACAGCAGCCTGCCACTTCTCTATTTTCAAGCCAGGCAATTTGTTAATCTGCACCACAGATAGTTGAAGCATAACTAGATACAAGAAAAATGTTTTCCAGAAATGTAAAGAAAGAGAATCAGGGGATTTTCAGCATAAGGACAAGCTAATTTAGCTGCACTCATATCCAGAGAAAAGAGCTGTGATTGATTTGATGTGAGATAAACAGCCAAGAAACTGAGGAGAAGAACTTGGTAACTGTTTATTTCAGTTTCAAGTTATCATTCCTTACACTTCTCTTAATGACCTTTTATAATTCTCAGTTCATTCATCTGTCTTTTTTCTGCAGCTTTTTCAGGGCCACAGGGAGTAGGAGCCTGATAAGTGTATGGCAGAAATAAATCCTGGAAAAGACTTCTCTAGACAGTCTCAAGGCACACACACATTCACTCATGGATGCTTTAATGTTTCAAGTGCAAAATATACACTGTGCTTTAGGGACAGGGTACTCTGATGGTAACATTGTGCACCTGATCTCAATGAGACCAAAAGTTTCAAATATTGAGCATTTATTTAAAAAACAAATCACACAAGAGAGCAATGCACAAAATGGAGAACACAAAATACGAAGAATAAAAGAAAACCCAATTGTCACTCTAGGCTTGCCTAAATTATCTTTGAACCCATCTACTGAATGTGATGATTCATGCACTTGCCAACTTCAAGATATCATCACATGTTGCTGTTCCCACCTCCAATCTTTCTGTAATAAATGTTGCTATTTTTAGCTAATGTCCTTTTCCTGCCAGCAGTTCCAAACCTGAGGCTTAACCATCACAACCTGGCATGAAGTGGGTTTAAACACTCCAAAAGATTTCCTTCCCATCAAACCAAATAAATCACTTCAATTGAATTCTGCTAGCTACAGAGCCACCACAATAACCTCTTATTTATATTATATACCTTATATCTCTTACTGTATATAGCTTCTGTTATCAATATACCTCTTCAGTTAACCTTAAATGTTCATGTCCCCAGGGAAGCATATCAGCTTCTCATTCACTATAATGAGAAAAGGACTCTCTTTGTCTCTTGGTGATAGTGTTCTAGTTCCTCTCTTTTGGGCTAGACAGTACTCACCTCCCTCCAGTTCTTCTAGATTCTCCTGGTCTGACTAAGTAAATTAGCTCCAGCTTAAATAAATCCTGCTCATATGATGCCACCTGTGAGCCAGTATATGATGGGCCTTCTCAATATATCCCTTGTGACACAGTCAACTCCAGTCACAAGGTGAGAACTTGCATGTTGGTAATGTCACAGTTCACTCGTTCTCATTGTGCAACACAAGACAGAAGCACATGAGATGCCACAACCAAATGATGTGAAGACTTCTAATAACTTAGAGCTTATTCTGTTTTCTTTTCAGGAAGAAGTCTGATAAAGATAAGCCCGGACACACCAAAGAGGTCATACAGAGGAAGAAGAAGCATAGCCTAGCTTGTGAAGTTCAGACATAAGATGTTCTTTTTAATCACATCACCCCAAAAGGGCATAATAGGGACCTGGTACAACATAGGACCAGTTTCCCTCAGGTTGATCAAGAGAATCTGATCTCAGGGCCTAGAAGGTTTTCCCTCTTCTGTGAACTGGGGACTTGCTACAATTTGTTCTCTAGAAGTAGGTATTTGTGGATGTTTTTTTCTGTTGCATTGGAGGTATTTTTTGCTTTAAAAAGAGTCACATTATAAAAACTAAATTGTTGAAAAGATCTAAAGGTTATGGTTCCATTTACAAAGTCATATGAAAAAGTAATTATAACCTTTTTCATTTCTATTGTTTTGCATGTTATATATAAAAAAAAAATTCTCTAGTCATTACTGAGTTACAGTACCTAAATTTGAACAGCATTGAACAATTTTTACTTTGGCATTATTTATTCAATAAATAGTAAGACAATAAGCCATGTGCTAAAACGTAAGTAATCCCTTATTGCTTTGAAATCAAAAGATAATTAGAGGTGATAATGGTGAATTTACTTAGATGATGAACAGAAAATGCTCCCACCTCCATATGTTTCCCTCTCTGCATAACCTTTTGACAATTTGGCCTGAAGCATTCAGGTTTGTGGTAGCAACACATCCAGACTGAGAGAAGGTTGGTGAGAAGAGAGAAGCTTAATCTAGTGAAGCAAAAGCACACCTGGAAAAACCTTTCCTTGAGCAGCCGTGGTCACCCAAATATTTCATAAAAACAGCAGTTTAATACAGGAACCCACATCAAAAGAAGTCAAAAAGATGGCAGAAGTGGGTAGAAACAGCTCTGAAATTTATTTCAGCTAGTAGTGGCAGACTGATCATTATACATCAGACATAAAAAGAAATGGGTGAACTATAGTCAAGTATTATAAGAAAATAATCAAATGGGCAAAAGAATGTGGAAACAATGAAAAGTATGTTTTTTCCTAAATATTTTTGAGGAGTGAGTAAAATGAACTACAGTATATTTACTACATCGGATTGTGTTTTTGATTGCAAATCATGCTTTATTTCTGTCTGCTTCAGTACTGTTGGAGCTGAACATAATTCAGTAGTACACAGGCTTCGATGACTGCCTTCACCCATTTTTGTGAGATAACTGTAGGGCACCCTCTGAGCCCTGAAGCAACCTTTTAGCTAAACAATGCATTTCTCAATGACTTGTCTTGTGTGTGCAGGATCCATGTCGTATCTCTTTTCTATGAAGAATGATGGACGTGTCTCAGTTGTTAACAAATAGTGAGACAGAGATAACCTTCTGTCTCCCAAAAGCTACAAACCATGAAACTCACTTTTTGTTTACACTGCAGTTGGCCCGTGCTGCTGCCACTCATACAGCTCCCAACCACTCAGCCACAATATGCTTCAAAGTGAGCTTGCTGTCATAGATAATTTGCGCATTTAGAAAGTTATTTTTTGACACATAATTTTAAGGTTCATTATTTGGGGCTGTTAATGTTAATGGCATCAGTTACATATGGAAACCCACAAATTGCATAAAAACCTGCTTTGGCTGCCTGCTGGCCATGTTACAGTATAGGTTGTGAGGTAGTGCCTGTCTTGGAGCTATATACACAGGTAACTGAGCAGCTTACTGAGGAAACACTCATTCCCAGTGTATCTTACAGAACTTTCTAGCAATAATGACTGGAAAGAAATCTTAGAGAAACAAATACTAACACTTTTGTGTTTAGGCCACACTGCAATCTTGTTCGCCTTTTAACATAGGGTTGAGGTGTAAAATGTATTTTTAAATCAAAGTTTTTATTATTTTCACTTGACTGACTGTGTCAAATATGTTTTCACTACTTCTTCCAAACAGCAGTTTGGAGTACCCACCCTTTTTGGAGTCCCTGGAGGGGGTGCTAGAGGGCATACCTTCTTGGGACTCCTTCGTTCCGCTGGGAGACTTCAATGCTCACGTGGGCAATGACAGTGAGACCTGGAAGGGTGTGATTAGGAGGAATGGCCCCCCCCGATCTGAACCCGAATGGTGTTTTGTTATTGGACTTCTGTGTTCGTCACGGATTGTCCATAATGAACACCATGTTCAAGCATAGGGATGTTCATATGTGTACTTGGCACCAGGAGACCCTAGGCCTCAGTTCGATGATCGACTTTGTGGTCGTGTCATTGGACTTGCGGCCACATGTCTTGGACACTCGGGTGAAGAGAGGGGCGGAGCTCTCAACTGATCACCACTTCGTGGTGAGTAGGCTTCGATGGTAGGGGAGGATGCCGGTCAGGCCTTGTAGGCCCAAACGTGTTGTGAGGGTCTGCTGGAAACGTCTGGCAGAGTCCCCTGTCAGAAGTAGCTTCAACTCCCACCTCCTGCAGAACTTCGACTTCATCCCAAGGGAGGTGGGGGACATTGAGTCCAAATGAGCCATGTTCCGTGCCTATATTGTTGAGGCAGCTGACTGGAGCTGTGGCCGTAAGGTGGTCGGTGCCTGTCGTGGTGGCAATCTCCGAGCCTGTTGCTGGACACCGGCGGTGAGGGAATGCTGTCAAGCTGAAGAAGGAGTCCTACATGACCCTTTTGTCCTGTGGGACTCTGGAGGCAGCTAATAGGTACCGGCAGGCCAAGCGGAATGCGGCTTCGGTGGTTGCTGAGGCAAAAAATCGGGCATGGGATTAATTTGGGGAGGCCATGGAGAACGACTTTCAGATGGCTTTGAGGAAATTATGATCCACCATCCGGCGTCTCAGGAGGGGGAAGCGGTGCAGTGTCAACACTAAATATGGCGGGGATGGTGCGCTGCTGACCTCGACTCGGGACGTTGCGGGTCGGTGGGGGGAGTACTTCGAAGACCTCCTCAATCCCATTAACATGCTTTCCAATGAGGAAGCAGAGCCTGGGGACTTGGAGGTGGGCTCCCCCATCTCTAGGACTGAGGTCACCAAGGTGGTCAAAAAACTCCTTGGTGGCAGGCGCCCCGGGGGTGGATGAGGTACGCCCGGAGTTCCTCAAGGCTCTGGATGTTGTAGGACTGTCTTGGTTGACACACCTCTGCAACATCACATGGACATTGGGGACAGTGCCTCTGGATTGGCATACCGGGATGGTGGTCTCCCTCTTTAAGAAGGGAGACTAGAGGGTGTCTTCCAACTACAGAGGGTTCACACTCCTCAGTCTCCCTGGAAAAGTCTATTCGGGGGTCCTGGAGAGGAGGGTCTGTCGTATAGTCGAACCTCAGATTCAGGAGGAACAGTGTGTTTTTCGTCCTGGTCGCCGAACAGTGGACCAGCTCTACACCCTTAGCAGGGTCCTGGAGGGTGCATGGGAGTTTGCCCAACCAGTCTACATGTGTTTGACTGTGTTGCTCAGGGAATCCTGTTGGGGGGGTGCTCCGGGAGTATGGGGTACCGGACCCCCGATAAGGGCTGTTCGGTCCCTGTACAACCGGTGTCAGAGCTTGGTCCACATTGCCGGCAGTAAATTGAACCCGTTTCCAGTGAGAGTTGGACTCCGCCAGGGCTGCCCTTTGTCACGATTCTGTTCATAACTTTTGTGGACAGAATTTCTAGACGCAGTTTGGTGGACTCAGGATTGGGACACTGCTTTTTGCAGATGATGTTGTCCTGTTTGCTTCATCAGGCCGTGATCTTCAGCTCTCTCTGGATTGGTTTGCAGCTGAGTGTGAAGCGGCTGGGATGGGAATCAGCACCTCCAAATTCGAGACCATGGTCCTCAGCCGAAAAAGGGTGGAGTGCCCTCTCAGGGTTGGGAGCGAGATCCTGCCCCAAGTGGAGGAGTTCAAGTATTGTGGGGTCTTGTTCATGAGTGAGGGAAGAATGGAGCATGAGATCGACAGGCGGATCGGTGCAGCGTCACATGGGTTGGACTATGTCTCCCAGCTGGCCTGGGAATGCCTCAGGATTCCCCCGGAAGAGCTAGAAGAAGTGGCCAGGGAGAGGGAAGTCTGGGCATCTCAGCTCAAGCTGCTGCCCCCGCGAACCGATCTCGGATAAGCGAAAGAGGATGGATGGATGGATAGTTCTTCGTCTTTCATTCACTTCTGATATGTATCTACATCTTTTCTGAAAATGTTTTTCATATTTTAAGAACTTAGCACCAGAACTGGGGTGTGTGAGCTCAAAGATGGGTTTGACACCCCTATGCTTGTGCCTAATTGGCCTACACCTAGACCCGTGCCTTCCTGGTCTGTAGGGTGAATAAAGAACTGTCTGCCAAAAGTTTTTAGTTGTTTCCTGTGATTTTATGCACAGTTTTGAGATCAATGGAATTTCATGGAATGCAGAACCTTCACACTTTAGCATAGGTTTGTGGCCATAATTCATTGATCACCTGGGATGATTTCATCAGCAAATTAAAGCTACGTGGGACTAATTTCTGTTGTTAGGTGGCTAGCGTGAGGTGTATCACTGCGCTCCACTTGGTCTTTCTCAGAACCTCACTGGCAAACAGTGCTTTTCCCTGTCATCTACATGTAAATTTTTAACAACATATGTTTTTTTACTAATTCCGCTTACAACAAAAGAAATTCAATAACAGACCATTGTTTACCCACACCACATAACACTGTTTCGAAGATAAACTGCACAAGCACTAGGAAACAAGCCTTGTGGTGCAATAGAAAGCAAGATATTTCGAGTGAATATAACATAACACTCAAAATCCCTCTCACCCACAGAATAATTTGTAGAAATTTCCTGTTCATTTTGACTGAATGATAAAAATACTACAAATTTGTTGGGGCAGCCCTATATATAATGCTTTCTTCACTGCTTCTTGTGAAGAGAAAAGGAGCAAACCATGGAACAGTTGTTTGTCTCTCAAATGTTTTATTCAGAGACTAGAGATGCAGAAATGTCTGGAGTTTTACTCCGATCAAAACTCAACTGAACTTCTGGAAGCTCCAGCTCCCACGTGAAGACAAGATCCAAAGATTTACACTAGAAGACATTATGCCAGTTATTGCAGAAGTCACCCTGTGTGCAGCAACCTTGTGGATGTTGAGAAGTGATGAGGAGCAATGTGTTGCACATACCCAGCCTCTCCAGCCTAACCAGTCACCATATACCTTGCTGTGAGACGTCACATTCTGTGTATTTCCTCTCTAATCGTAAAGATATATGTTTGGTTAATTGTTGACTCTAAATTGGTTCAGTGTGAGTGGTTGAGTGTGTGTTTGTGTGAACACCACCTGTAGTGGACTGGCATTGTGGCCGCGCCTGGTTTCTGCCTTACTATTGGTGTTGGTGGTCTCCAGATATTGTGACTCTGAAGTGGATTAGGTGAGTTTGATAATGGATGATTTCATAGATACACACACACAGATTAGCATATATAAGCAACAAAATAGATGTTATGCTGTATGTGTTTGAAACTTCTACATTAATCACATATTATGACAGCTTTTCAGATCTTCTTGCCATGTGCATTTCTTCATTTCACTTGTTTAATACTTAAAATAGTCTAACAACATATTTACAATTACACACAGTGCATTCAGGAAGCATTCAGAGCCCTACACTTTTTTCACATTTTATTAAGATGCACTCTTATTCTAAAATTGCATACATTTTTTTCCTCATCTAACAATATTTAATACCCAAGAATGACAAAGCAAAAACAAGACTTTAGAACATTTTACAAATTTATTAAAAATGAGAAACTGAAATATTACATTGACACAAGTATTCAGACCCTTTGCTATATAACACTTGGCTCAGGTGCATTCCATTCTATTGATTTTCATTGAAATGTTTCTACACTTTCTTTAAATTCACTTGTGGTCTGATTGTGTCATGACACAGATCTGGGGAAGGCTATAAAGAAATTCCACGTCAATGAAGTTTCAAAAGAGCAATAAAATCTCCATATTTCTTAAATATAAGAAGTTTGGACCAATCATGGCTCTTCCTAGAGCTGGCCATCCAACCAAACTGAGCAATTGGGGGGTAAGACCACAAACTTGATTGTCACTGTGGTCAAGCTCCAGTGAACCTGTGTTGAAATGGAAGAAACTTCCAGAAGGACAAACATCACTGCAATACTCCACCAGTTTGTACTTTATGACAGAGTGGCCTGACAAACACCTCTCCTCAGAGATGCATGAAGGCCCACTTGGATTTTGCAAAAAGGCAAAAAAAAAAAAAGGCTCTGATAATGTAAGAAACAAGATTTTCTGGTCTGATGAAACCAAGTTTGAACTGTCTGGCCTCAGTTCTAAGCATCATGTCTGGAGGAGAGCAGGCACTGCAAATCATCTGTGCAATACCATTTCAAGAGTGAAGCATGGTGGGGTTGTTTTTCAGCAGCAGGGACATGGAGACAAGTCAGTGTCAAGGGAAAAGAGAATGGAGAAAAATACAGATATACATGATGAAAACCTGCGCCTGAGCACTCTGGACCTCAGACTGGGCCAAAGGTTCACCTTCTAACAGGACAGTAACCCTAAGCACTTAGGTAAGACAAAACAGGAATATGATGTTGGAACAACTCTGTGAATGTTCTTGCACGGCCCTTCCAGAGCTCGGATTTGAGCTCATTCAAACATCTCTGGAGACACCTGAAAACAGCTATCCAACCTGACAGAGATTGAGAGGATCTGCAGAGAAAAACGGCAGAAATCCCTATATCTAGGTGTGCAAGTATACCGTGTCATATTCAAATAAGAGTTCATGCCATAATCACTTCTAAAGATTCTTCAACTAAGTACTGAGTAAAAGGGTCTGAATGCTTGTGGCAATGGAAGAATTCAGTTTTTTATTTCTGACAGATTTGTAAAATTTGTAAAAATCTTGTTTTCACTTTATCATTCTGGGGTATTGAGTGTTGCTTGATGAGGAGAGAAATGCATTTAGAAGATTTTAGCACATGGCTGCAACATAAAAAAAATTGAAATGGCCTAAACACTTTCTGAATGCACTGTATGTTTGCCTCAATATATATTTAAAGCTAAATTGTTTTAGTAACTTTACAGGAAAAGGTTATTCTCTGGATTTTTAATTTCATTATAAACATATCAAGTCAAACATATCAAAAGCATAAATGTACTGTCATAATTTACTTGCAAAATAATTATTGTTCTATAGTTTTTGTTTGTATTACTAATTAGAAATTGGATTATGTATTTTTGAAGACGTTCATTTTTTTCTCATGTTATACATACTGTTCTTGCGTATGTATTCTGTACAATGAGGAATATACTGTAAATGATACAGGGTTTAGAAAATATGCCCAATAAAAAGGATAATGCTCAGAGGTAAGATTATGTAGCAAAATGTCTCAATCACTCAAGTAAAAGATCAGAATTTCTTGCTTATTATCTTTATTTTCCTAGTTTGCTCCACTGGGATGGGCAAGACCAGTAGTATGGATTAACATTATGATCAATAGTAAGCTTGTAGGCTCTCATGGCCAAGAAAAATGAACTCCAAGTGCAGACAAACTCCTATTGATCAGCATCTTCATTTCACTTTCATTACCTCTGTCTGCTGATAACTAACAAATAATGCAATGAATTGTTAATCTCTTTGATTTTCAAAAGACCGCTTTTCTACCAAGATATACATAGCATATGTGTAGCTTTTGTTTACTGGTCTATTTTTATATATAATTTGTTAAAAGATAATAAGGTTAGCATTCTTTTTCTCTATTAAGTTTATTATGAAACAAAATCCCCTATTATGATTAATTTATTCTCCAACATATTTAAAATGAGCATGCAATTAATCACGTTTTTTGACTTTGTCTGAATACTGATCAAGAGATAAAAATGTAAATAAAACATTACACATATCAAGAATATAGAAATAAAGTATATATCAAATCAGTATTGTACTTAATTCATGAACAAACATAGGTTGAAATGAAATAAGTTGTTCTACAGTAAATGTGAATACTTATTCTCTATTTGTGTTTGTTTAGTGCCCTAGTGGTTGGTTCTGCCAACAGAAAGCCAATCTGAAAGGATTTATTTATATGTTTTTGATAAATACATTGTCTCTAAAAAGTAGTGTAAACATTCCACATAATAAAAAACGCATTACCTGCACTGTGTATAGCTTTGCTTTTGGTTTATTACCTAAGCCAGTTTTTATCTATATATTGTACTGGTCAGTGACAAAAATATAACAGCAGGAATATTCACTTAAAAACAAACAACCTATATTTATTTTACACAACACCTTTCTGTGGTAAAGTCTGCATTCATTCTACAGATACAAATGTACAGTGCAACTGTTTAGAAATATTTTTTATAGCTGAAGTATAAGCAGGTTAAGTGACTTGTACAGGGTGAAACAATAAGCTACAAATCTGGACTTCACTTCATTAGCCGCTACACTGCATTCCTGCAAATTAATAATAATATATTGTAATAAAATGTCAATTTTAGTTATAGAAAAATGAGAATGTCTGGCCTTTAGGTAATGAACAATTTCAGCATTCAGCTTGTACATTTTCTGCCATAAACTTTTACTACTTCAGTATGTACCAAATTAAAATATTTTCTAAGTTTTGTTTTGTCTTTAAATATGTATGCATATTTTTGATATATATATATTGTCATGAATGCACATCAGAGAGTCACCTTCAGGACTCATCAAAGGTAAGCACTACCACCCTGGGATACCAGGGTGCACAACTACTAACCACTTTGTCTCCTATTCCACCTACAGGTCAGAGAAATTGACCATTGATGTCAACTAACTCTGCCCTTTCTAGTTCAGGAGCTATGTAAACAGGGAGCTCCTGGAAGGTGGTGTCTCACTTGGAAGATGACCAACCTGTGAGAAGGCAATCTTAATGGCAAGCCAAATGACTGTAATTTCATGACATTATTATAGCCAATAGCTAAATTTATTTCCATTATATTTAGCGTCATTGTGCACTTGGTATTTTATTTCAAATGTTATCAGAGTAAACGGAGTGGGCCGGTTGGCACTCCAACATTTCATCTGAGTTCTTGTCCTTAGTACTGTTCAACAACAATTCACTTTCTGTACACTTTATTGTATTGTAGATTTCATTTTAAATGGCCATTTTAGCCAATCAATGTGCATTTAATAACCCATAATTGCAAAGTTATTACAAATTAAAGACTGAAATCTCTCATTCATACAAGTATTCAGACCTTTAACTGAGTACTTTGCAGAAGCTCATTGGACAGTGATTACAGTTTCAAGTCTCCTTGGGTAAGTATCTATAAACTTTGTATTTCGACAGTTTATCCCATTCTTTCTGGCAGATCCTCTCAAGTTTTCTTAGTTTGGAACAGGTACATCTATAAACTGCCATCTTCAGTTATCTCCACAGATGTTCTGTGGGGTGTAAGTTTGGGATTTGGGTGGGCTCACACAATCAGAGATTTATCCTAATGGCATTTCAGCATTGGATATGTGCTTCTTTGTCATGCTGAAAGATGAACCATCAGCACACGTCTGAAGTTGCGTGCACTCTGGAGCAGGTTTTCTTCAAAGACATCTCTCTTTTTGGTGGCATTTACCCATCCCTTAATTCTGACCAGTCTTCCTGTCCCTGCTCCTGAGAAGCACCTTCATTGCATGATACCACCACCACCATCATGATTTACCATTGAGATGGTATCAGACAAGTGATGTGCAGTGCCTGGCCATCAGCAGACACAATGCTTGATGTTTTTGGAGATTTCAGTTTTTGATTTTTAATAGATTTGCAACCCTGTATCCACTGCAGATAGATAGATAGATAGATAGATAGATAGATAGATAGATAGATAGATAGATAGAT
>JANRMT010062829.1:16996845-17015622 GCA_026402145.1 Polypterus bichir lapradei
TAGATAGATAGATAGATAGATAGATAGATAGATAGATAGATAGATAGATAGATAGATAGATAGATAGATACTTTATTAATCCCAATGGGAAATTCACATACAGCAGCATACTGATAAAAAACAATATTAAATTAAAGAGTGATAAAAATGTAGGTAAAACAGACAATAACTTTGTATAATGTTAACGTTTACTCCCGGGTGGAATTGAAGAGTCACATAGTGTGGGGGAGGAACGATCTCCTCAGTCTGTCAGTAGAGCAGGACAGTGACAGCAGTCTGTTGCTGAAGCTGCTCCTCTGTCTGGAGATGATACTATTCAGTGGATGCAGTGGATTCTCCATCATTAACAGGAGCCTGCTCAGCGCCCGTCGCTCTGCCACGGATGTCAAACTGTTCAGCTCCATGCCTACAATAGAGCCTGCCTTCCTCACCAGTTTGTCCAGGCGTGAGCCGTCCTTCTTCTTTATGCTGCCTCCCCATCACACCACCACTTAGAAGAGGGCACTCGCCACAGCCGTCCGATAGAACATCTGCATCATCTAATTGCAGATGTTGAAGGACGCCAGTCTTCTAAGGAAGTATAGTCGGCTCTGTCCTTTCTTGCACAGAGCATCAGTATTGGCAGTCCAGTCCAATTTATCATCCAGCTGCACTCCCAGGTATTTATAGGTCTGTACCCTCTGCACACAGTCACCTCTGATGATCACGGGGTCCATGTGGTGCCTGGGCCTCATAAAATCCACCACCAGTTCCTTTGTTTTGTTGGTATTCAGGTGTAAGAGGTTTGAGTCGCACCATTTAACAAAGTCCTTGATTAGATTCCTATACTCCTCCTCCTGCCCACTCCTGATGCAGCCCATGATAGCAGTGTCGTCAGCGAACTTTTGTTTGTGGCAGGACTCCGAGTTGTATTGGAAGTCCGATGTATATAGGCTGAACAGGACCGGAGTAAGTACAGTCCCCTGCGGCGATCCTGTGTTGCTGACTTCAATGTCAGACCTGCAGTTCCCGAGACGTACATACTGAGGTCTGTCTGTAAGACAGTCCACAATCCGTGCCACCAGGTATGAATCTACTCCCATCTCTGTCAGCTTTATGGCATAAAATATGGTAGGTCAGGGGAGCCAAGTCCTTCTGAATATATTAGTGAGTGCTACTGGAAGTACCATTTAGGATATGTTAAGGTGGTCTTTAAAATACTGAAAACTGACAATTTGAAGTATTATAATTAAATATTAATAGAAATTTCACAATAAATATCATTAAAAACAGTATTGTTTTGATTGTAGACTACATTTACATTTCAGTTAAGGTGTGTGCATGCATCTTTTTTTTTAGATATTCTCATAAAAAGTATACAAAATGCCAATCTTGGCCATGTTTTTCTTATTTAATTAGTTCAGAGAAAAGCATAAAGTCACCCATGCCTCTGTTTTATGTCTTTTGAGCGACAGTAATTTCAAAAGGAAAACAGAGAGCTTTGTTTGCTAATTCTGGTTTTACAAAGCAGCTGCAAATGTAGAATCACTCTGGTGCTGTTAACGTTACACCAGCGAATGTTGCCACCACTAGGTCTTCACATTGTGTTTTAGGAGCTGTCAACTTGTGCTCATTCTATTTGAATTGGAAAGTCAGAATTTTCAACTGGAACACCTCCTTAAGTTGGATTCCATCTTGGAAGCGCTGGGCTAATCTGTCATGTTCGAGTTTGTCCGACTTCAGATCATGACGTCAATCCAAAATGGTGTCTTTAGTTAAAGGTGTAGCATTGCAGTATACGGTTTACTCGGATTTCTGTCTATTTGTGTCTCATTAAATCAGTCGTATGTCCAGTACTGTCCAACCTCTATCTGTGGACATGTTGCCACAATGTTGGACATGCCAAATACTGTGTTATGCGTTGCTATCAACTGATATTTATTCTGATGGAACAAGCACAACAAAGGTTTTCCTAGAATGTTTTACTGGAACATTCAACTCGGGTATGACGTTATTCCCAGCTCTGGCTTCCAAGGTAAACGTAGCACAGCATTAAGTAAGAAAGTAAATGAAATTGTAAAGACGAAGAAGACGTTTCCTCCAACAAAAATACTTCAAATTAACACTACATCTACCTACACCATGCTTGCCTATGTTGTTCTTTTGTGACCCCACCCACAACCAAAATGCTCAGGTGTAAGCTCCCCTAAATGCCAGGTTATCTCTTAGAGTTTAGGACATTCTGCAACTACAAAATGTCCAATGCAGTGGATTATTGCATTCAGTAAAGGACATTCACAAAGAAAGAGAAAAATGTTGCTGTTATTGATATTCAGCTTTGTTTATCATGTGCTGTGTTTGATTTAGAAATGTTGGAACTGCCCAAGAATACAGAAACAGTTGGGTTGAGGTTTAAAATATAAGAATGTGCAATTTACAAAAATGATTGATCCCTGTATATTCACGTGTGTTGCACAGACAATTAACTCTTTTCCCCAACTTCATATTTCTTTCTTTGCTGTTAATGGCATTCAGCTTCAGTTGCCATATGTATGGCTACAGGCTGCCAGAGATATAGCATACAAGAAAAACAAAATATATAACATTGAATTAACTGGAATAAAAGCATAATAAATTTGGAAATGTATACAGTGTATAGCAGTGTCTTAACAAGAATGTGCCTCTCTGTTACTGAAAGTGCAGATAAAATAAATAGGTGAAACAAGATACATAAATAAAACAGTGCAGAAAGTATGCATTACTCTTACCCACTACTAAACAGACCTTTTATATAAATATAATTATGTACATTTTTTACTTTTCTGAATTTTTTAAAATTGCCTTTATTTTGGCTCAAAATTACACTCATTCACTATTTAATCTTTTAATTTACAACTGCATCTCAAGTAAAGAAACCTAATATCAGTTCTCAGCTTAAGCCACAGCAACTGTTGTTTTTTGGACATTTAAGACTCTGCTTCAATTTTCAATTCAAGTTCCTAACCAAAAGATGAAACACAACTGCCAACTTTAAATTAAAGGGCTATTATTGGATATCTAAGTAAAGACACCATTATATTTTAGTCATTATTTAATAAGGGAATAATTAAATTATATTTTTCCATAATTTTCATATACTTTACAGTTTGAAAATCAAAATCTGTACTTGGAGAACCATCTGTATATGTCTAAACAAACTAATTTACCTTTGCATATCCAAACTCACGTGCTGAACCCAACCCTACACTGTTTTGATATACCAATTCTAGGCACCAACCAAGTTAGCATGCAAAAGTTTAACTCCACTCCAAAGAACACAAACAGTACAGCAGACTCTGATTTACTTCCATCCTATTTTCTTTTTAAACAGGTATTAAAGACCTAATGCCCACAGGTGAGGACTCATTACAGAAACAGAAATTTAAAAGAGTAGCAGAGAAGTGATTTATTTACTTTATGCATAGGGGTACAGCAAATAACTTTCTTTAAATTCTTAATAAATGAAAGTCACAGAAAAATAAAATGGATTCTCTACTAGTATTGAAATCAGAAAATGCCATGTGTTTTTACGACTTATATTTGCATACTGTAAAACTGATCTTTAATATTGTTCTACTAATGTTACAAAGAACAGGGATATTTTCAATACAAGATGCATTCTAAAAGTGGTGGTTTTGAAAAGGTTACGGATGTTCCGCCGCTCTTCATAATGAAGTCTGCTGTCTTTTCATGACTACTTTAAGGACCCTTCGACATGCCGATTAAGTCAGGTTTACAATTCCATAGTTTACCCACAGAAGAGGAGATATTGATCCAACAATATTGCTTAATATAACCTTTACATTTGCCTCCACAGTTAGAGGTCACAAGATCCCTGTAAGGGTTACAAGCGTATGAGGCCTAAGAGGCAGATGAACTGTTACTTGATAACTTCAAGCAGAAGATATTAAAAAAATGAAAAAGATAATTTTGTAGAAGCTAGAAGATGAATTTGTGGGTTTGTTTCTGTACAGTTTTTTTTTTTTTTTTGTCAATAAGTACTTTCATTCTACTGTAGAAGAAAATGAAATGTTGTTTGATATGTTTATCAGAGTTACAACAAATCGGGTTAATTAGTTATCAACTGAGTGCTTCTGACTTTTATACAACGTAGTAGCCCAAGGCAACTAGAAAGCTTTGGTTATGGGACTTACTTTAGACTTCTCCAGTTTTTTTTTTGATCACTTTAGGTCTTTGAATTTTCTACCAGCAATATAACCGCTGGGAATGTCATTGTGTTTTTTTCCCTTTTTTTAATTGCCTCACCGCCAAATGGTGTAGATAAAAGATAGGTGTCTGTAATTAATAAAATTTACATAGATTAGCATTCCTAACGAGTCTCATTAGGAGACAGTGGCTTTTGTTTTGACAAAAGTCTCATGTCATCTGTTCCATAATTCCAGCACTGAAAGCTACCTTATGAGCAATATTAGAGAGAAAAAAAATCTCTTGATATTCTCCATATTTTCTGGTAATCAAATTTCACTATACATAATTAAATACTCCATACATTTCAATAATTAAGGTCAATCAGTGTTATAAGATGGGAATAGGCTGGATGCTTTTGTGTGACATAATAAAATTTTAAACTGTATTTAATTAGCCAGTGCAGATCTGTAGTCTGTAGTGAAGAGCACGCATTTTCACTTGAGCAAAAAAAAAGTAATGATCAAAGTCAATTTCAGTAATACATTTACTGCTTGGAAAAGGGGTCAATTCACTTTATTGAGTTCTGAGTCTTATATAATACAGTTATATGCATGAAGAGGGCCAGTTATTCTTTTGATTGTACTTTAAATTGTAATAAAAGATAAAATGTGTTCTTATTAAATCAATATTTCCACAATATAAATAATGAAATGGAGTCTTGACTCAGAATTCTTTCTTTCTGGTAACTTTCAGATTTTGGCAGATAGAGAAAGGACTCCAATGGTTCAATGGTAAACTTTATAGATATTTACCCATAAGTCCATAAATTTTCGTGTGACATAAATGTGAGCAGTAACTGCATAATATAGAAATAACATAATGATTACAAAAAATAAATAATAACAATATAACATTCTATTCTGTTTGTCTGGGTAAAGCTAAACAGAGAAAGAATGCCTTTTTGTACATATTTTAGTGCAGTTACCTTTCCCCATATATGAGAATATTTATATAAACTTATTAGTCATTTGTTATAAAGCAGAATCATATGGATCAAGTTCTGAATTGACCTTCCCGTGAATATGTGACTGGCATCACTTCCCAAATGCAAATATAAAGCTATGCAAAACTGCTTAACTGAAGACATCTATCAAAAAGATTGTCCATCTAAAGTTTGCTCTCTATGCAGAAACCTTCTGCAGATGTTTTGAATTTAAGATTCATCCCAGATTATTTTCTCTCTTAATGGTAATCCAATCTTCCACTTCCCCACATTTTACTTTTAAATTCAATCCAATGTGTACCTGTATACCATGAAAGAACAAACAGAATGATGTATTCCCAAAACTGTCCAAATATACTGACATTACACTTTGATATAATTTTAATTATGTGCACTTTTTAAAAATCTGAATTACATGAATAGGACAGAGAAACCTTTGACACGAAATCAAGCAATATATTGTGTGTGATAATAATAAGTAATCAGCTGATACTGGGTATGGTTTTAACCAATTTTTTTTTTCTTTTTGGAGCTAATCCCTTGTATTGGCAAAGTTGCAGAGTGGTTAGTGTTTCTGCCTGGCAACTTCATAGTTGAGGGTTATAATCCTGGGATGTATGGAGTTTACATGTTCTCTAAAGGGCTTGTGTGTTGGTTAATTGGCAACTTTCAACTATTAGTGAGTGAACTGGTGAGCCCATGCTCTGTTTGGATTTTTGGGTTTGGCCCTTTCTTGTGTGCAGTGATGCTGGGATAGACCTCTTCCCTAAAGTGGATTAAGAGGATAATGCATACATGCATGCATATAAATATTTTGAAAGTATTTTTTGATATAACAGTGATTTTTTTGGAGGGGTATGAAGATCTGTCATGTACAGTCACATTAATAGAGGGCTGAATGCATCAATATAGACCTTAATGTGACAAGTTTGAGCAAGCTTGTCAACTCTTTTAAATATCAGACAGTAGTGTATAGTGAATTCTGCTCTTAGCTGGTCAGTGTTCAAATAATCAAACAATATAATGAGAATTTTTCATAGAAATGAGAAAAAAAAACAAACTAAATTAGTAGTGACTTATTTTGGCAGTTTTAGAAGCATGTCTCACGTTGGAATGTCTGAAATCCTCATCATGAGTCTGCCAACAAAGGACAGCCTGTCCCAAATTAAGATAATTCACATTCCACCTTTCTTGCTTTAGGAATGGAAATGTGACATATGTGCAAAGCTCCATGATACGCGGTGTGATTTTCACTTTCTGACCTGCTGGAGATGATGTTATCATCTGGTCACTATCTTCAGTGACATATGTAAGTTTCTCAAAATCCCTGTGGAGAGCTACACTGCACCAGTCAGGTATCTGAATGCCACTAATGATCAACACCGAATGTATATCATAGCAGACACCCTTTGAGATAACCATGCAGATTTCTGCTGTGCCTACATTAAGCATGACTGAGTCAGGAAGTTACATTAAGACTTCAGTTATTTAATTGGCTTATTTTCCAAAACCGCTTCCAGATTAAGCATCAGTGGAAGAAATAACTGAATAGTACTACTTGAATGACTTTTGCTCTCTCGATAGGACACATTTGTCATCCAATGATGTATAAATTATGCTCTTCCTCGAATTCTGGTGTGCAATGGATTCAAGTCTTCTTGGTGAGATAAAAAAGTTTCATTATGCGTTACACTAAGTGAAGAGAATACTTAAAATATATATTAAAATGATAATAAATAACTTAACAGAAAAAATACTTAAATAGATCACCTGGTATGGGATTAAATAATAAGTATCCAAACTATCAAAAATAGGCCTGGGTTGAACTGGATTGTGCTGTAATATTATAAATATGCATTTACCATATATATTAAAGCAGGAAAATCTAAGTTAACAAATGCTGCACAAAGAAAAGGACTGCATGAGGAAATTTTGATGCAGATTTCTCAATGATTTCATTTTATGCATACATTTGTTTTTCTTTAAAACTAGGCTTAAAATGTATATATAGGAACTTAATATAGTACCACCACCCCCAATTCACTAGAGTGCAACATTTTACATGTATCTCTTTAAAAGTGGGGCACTGACAGGTTAAATGACTTTCTCAAGAATAGCACAACAAGTCAGTGGTGGAGACTGAACCAACAGCTGTTAAGTTTATAGTCCAATCTTTAGCCACTGCCCTTGAAATGCAGGTGACACATAGCCGTAGGAATATTGATCACTTTTCTATACAGCGGGTGACAGTTCTGAGAGTAAATGAAAAGCTTTGTTTGAAATTTCACACTCAACAAATAGCCAAGCTTCACCTTGGATTTATAAAATGAAAATATAAAGGATGATCTCCTAAGGAAATTGCATACTTACACAAAGACAATAGTACTTATAATCCATCATTCATAGACCACTTGCATTGTCAAAATAATAAAATAAGCAAATTCTGTTGAGGTTTTTGAATACTCCTTTGATTTTTTTTCCAGGAGAAAAGAATAAGAGGATGGTCTTCTCTAAAAAGAGTTCTACATGAAAGAAGCCATTTGGATGGGGGTAGTGCTATATTGCGTAAACACAATGAGCTATAATCTGTAGTCAGGAGGATAGCCTACCATTAACTTGCCACACAGTAACTAAGCTGACATGGATGCTATAGCAAGAAATTGATTGTGCTATTCTTCTCTTCCTTTCAAAACCAAGGAATGTGTCAATCATAGGGGAATCGTCGTTCCTTTATTATTGGCAAAAAAAAGATCCCCATTTCCTTTTGCAGTACTTTTGTAAGTGATAGTATTAAAGAATAAAAGAATGTTTTTTTTTTTAATACTGCACAAGACCAAATCAAGTTAATTTAGGTGATGCTATGCTATTCAGTTTTATGTATTTTATATTATTTTTGTAAGTTACTTTTTCAGATGATCTATCTATCTATCTATCTATCTATCTATCTATCTATCTATCTATCTATCTATCATAAGATTCCCTGCTCTGTACAGATATTCATAAATTTCTTCAAATGAAACTGTATAGTGAGGTGAAATGCAGAAGTACAAGTTGGATTAAAAATGAGTATATATTGTATTTAGTATATATGTATGTATACATTGTGCTCCACGTATAACTCTTTGTTTAACATTAAAAATGGCCTGTTGCAACTATATATAGTATACTTACTTTTTTCATACCATATCTGCAATTATTTAATAGCACTCAGCTCATAAAGTGTGTTTCATAACGAATAAAAAGAAAAAAACATTAGAATAAAATATGAGTTTTTGTATTGTATGCCAATATAAAACTATTTCTTTTAAAGTGGACTTTTACATCAATTCTTTAAATGGTTATTCTTTTCAATATAGTTACTAATTGTCATAGCAGCAATAGACGTATGGCAGAATCTTTCCCTTCTGCCAGTGCAACAAGGGATTATATTAATTACACAACTTAAAAGACTCATATATATGTGAAGAAAGCAAGCGGGTGTGCCAAGTCAAATTTGTTTTCTCTCAACTAGGATGCCTTCATCTGATGCATTTCTCTCCAGAATGGATGTCCCTTAACAACACATCTTTCTGCAAGTCTTTGTTGAGTATGGTGATATTCTAAGTGTTGTGACAATGGTAAACCAAATATGAATTATAAAGTATAAAGCAAAAACCTTGAAAAAGGTAATTTCCAAAAACAGACCTACACCTTTAAGATATAAACAATTTAGCTAAAAAGGAAAAAACTCAGTGTATAGGTATTACAGAAGTCTGTTGTTTTGTTGTTTTTTTTTTAACTTGTTGCAACTTTACATGTTTTAAACTAATTCATGCTTATTAAGCTTGCAAAATGTATAAATTAAATTGAACATGTTGATCAACTGCTCACCCAAATTTCATTCCTTTAGTACACCCAGTGTTGCTGGGAAGAATAAATTTAGATTAATTTAATTAAATAATTCGAAAGATGCATGTCCATGATGTTGCATCTTTTTGTGTGCTAATTTAAAAGAAAAGCTGGAAACTGGAAATCTAAAGTATCCAATAACTGCAATTGATCAAGAAGATAGGTCTAAGAACTCTTAGTCAGATTTAGTGAACCTAAAAGTTTTCAGTATTACTGTATGCAATTCATGATGTTGTGCATATTAATGCCCATATGATTAAATGACAGCCAGTTGATAATTTGTATTCTTCTTTGAGAAAATAATTGTATTTTTTTTTTTTACTTTGATCTTGTAATAATTGAAAGATGTTAATATATGCAGATGTCATATGTAGTAGCAATATGCCATATTTCAAAAATGGGATTTAAAACTTTGTAATTAAAAAAAAAATATTGTTGCCACATTAGCCATATAAACAGGCTGAACCTGAGCAGTCTTTGCTTGAGTTCTAATAAAGTTAGAGTTGCTGTCAATAATGAGGCATATTACAACAAATAAACAAATTTAAAAAAAATCATTGGAAAGTAACCAAATGCAATCTTCTCTGACCACACTTTCACATATTATATTATGCAAATTGTTGTTGTCATTTTAAGATTGTTTGTTTCTAGGAGATCTGTTTCTTCATTGAATGAACAGATGTATAAAATGTGGCTCCTCCACAATGTGTGTTTTTTTTTTTTTTTTTTGGTGTGAGATGCTAATAAAATGAAAATGCTATAGAGAGTCTGAGATTGTACTTTATTTCTCTTACATAATTTGCCTTCATGTATGCTTTAATTAAATTTATTACAATGAAAGATCCTGAGTTTTTAAATAAAAATCTTCTAAGAAAGGAGCCCAAGCACAAGCCATAAGGCCTCATTTTGATTCCACAGGAACAGAATGGCTGCAATTGAATTTACACTACAAAGTAAGAAGTAATAACATCACATATACTGTATATCCACATGTACACATCCTTTGTTAGAATTAAACCTTAAACAGCCACACAGAAGTGGTATTATAACCAGAACCAGGGTAGCTGTTATCTTTTCAGACTTACTGTATAAAGCAATGACAAGCCATTCCTGCTTAAGGTTATACTGCAATATATAGAGAACCTGCTAGAAAGAGCTCATGAAAGTGAACATCATAATGGGCTTCATAAGGAAACAACAGTGATTGATGCATGATCTTGTCCTACCAAAGCTACTCAATGGAAAAGATACTTAAAAGAAAGTCACAGATCTACATTAAAGTTCACTTAGGCTAATCAAGATAAAATAAGCAATGTCATAAATAGGAATAAATGGGATGTCACATTTCTAGACAAAAATGGAAAGATCAATGAGTAGGTTGTTTTCACCGCAAGAGACAGGTAGCTAAAATTAGAGAGAAAAAAAAGTCTTTTAGTTGAGAGTGACTGCCTTCTGTTTTCTTAGCATTCGGTTTAGGTCACAAGGCCATCCTATCCATGGCACTGCTTTATTGGCAAAAGATATTACAGTAAAGACCTCCTGATACATCTTATTAGGAGCAGGGTGTGCTTAAAAGAGAAAGCCATTCATAAAGTGTTGGTCCATGAAAAAGCAACTCAATTATACTGAAAAATTATTACAAGAGAGTATTAATGAAACACCCTTTGGTTAAAAGGCTTCAAATAAAAAGCTAGCAAGCTGGCAGAAAAAGAAATCTGGTTAAATGAAGGCCCTGAGTAGTCATTTAGATAATAAAATTGTGTCAAACTAGTAAGTGTAAATTGTGCAGATTTTTCCATTCTTTCCTTCACATTTAATGACAAGGTTTGCAGAGTGCATTCTGTAGCAGCAAAAAACAGCTAATTATAAGACAAGCTTTGCCAGCAACACCATTTTTTGTTGCTTTTTCTTCCGTATGACTAGAATGTATAAAAAAAAGTGTTCACGTTTATTATGCAGTTTAGTACAATTATCCCTCGTGTCGTGAAAATAGGGAGGAACTTTCACCTATTTTACTAGTTTTACATATTTCTGACACTAAAGATAAAAGTCAACATTTGTAGGAAATTATTATTTACATTATTTGTATCACTTTTCCTTATATGCATTATATCTATAGGTGTGCCTTTCTGTCTCTTTGTTTACTGGTACTTTTTCTACAGAAACTTTAGCAAATAAAACTCCATAAGCATAGCCACAAAACAACATACTGTACCTTTTCATCTCTGACTTGTTATTATGCCACACTCTGTCAAAGCCAAAAATCAACATTTATTTCTGTGTGCTATTTATAAACTTGAAAGACAAGAGCAGGTTATGGTATTGACCTTTTAAAAGGGATGCTAGCTAGGATTAATATCAAAATTTGATTGGTCATGTGGCAGGTCTCACACAGTATCCCTTTAAATTTTAATTTACAGTTGCAGTGTATTATTTACAGCATTTTTGCTCTTAAAACTATTTTTATTTGGTTTTATACATGTTTTTGTATGCAGATTTATATGTTATTCTAATTTCTTGACCAATTTATTTTTATGTAAATTGAAATAAATTACAAACTAATTTCATTTTCTTTTTTTTAGGTCAATTATTTGTTTTTCACAACTCTTAATTTTGAGACAATCAGATTTGCCATCCACCTATACATTTTTTACCAGCTTATCCAAGTGAGTGTCATTAGGCACTGACAAGACAAAAACCAAACCTATAATGGGCACCACTCCACCTACAGGGCAGCTACACAAACACTACCATCAGGTAAACATGGAGTATCTGGAGGACCACCTACATAAACACAGTGGTAATGGGCAAGCAGACAGAGTACCTGTATATGACATTCATATCCAGAAATATGGATCTGTGAGGCAGAAAACGCTAGACATTGTGCTGATGTGCTGCCCTATTTGCCCGAGAACAACCTTAAACTCAATTTTGTGGTCTTCCTTTTATTCAATTAAAACCAGCCTTTATTGCAAATCAGAATTTCATTATACTTGTACATTGTACCCTGTTAATATGACAACAATAAAACTTTGAATGAATCATGATAGGCTGATGTTAAAAATTTTATTGCCAGTTGATTTGAAAATTAAATTCTTTTATTGACTTTCAGTTTAATTCTGACTATTCATGAAACTACAATAGCAACTGCAGTTTTGCTTGCAATGTAACATAGTGACCTTAAAACTACACTGCCTAATAAATGTACAATTCTATAGGAACCCAACATTTATCTAATTACATGATGCAAAGTATACTTATTACTGAGACATAACCTAATACAAAAAATGGGAGGTGAGCTAAAATATTAAGACAGATTATTTACTTTATTTCAGACATGAAAACTTATTATTGTTTAAAGATTTACTGCATATGCCCATAGGCTAATTATTATTCTTTTCAAAAGATGTTTTCTGCTGTAAATAATCTAATTCTTATACAATAACTATTGTACTGTTATGTTTAAACATCGTAAATAGAAAAACTCATATATTTCAAGGTGATTATTAGAGAACATTTTCATATGCTAAAATCTAAAATTCTGAAATTGAAACAACCTGAAAATGCAGATAAGTATATAATATTCTGTCATTTAAAATATTTTCATAAAAATCCAAAAAAACATATAATTTCACAGTTTGCAATAATAACACTACTACTACTCCTACTCCTCCTCCTACAATTACTACTTATAATAATAATTGTAATGCCACCTAGCAGAGCCCAAATAATGTCAAGTCATTAGCACCAAAAACACCGTATGTATTATTTGAAAGTACAAAAGGCCCCGGATGAACTCAGTCAGTATGGAGTTTGGATGTTCTCGCCCTGCGTACGTGTGTTTTATTCGACCAACACCGCTTTTCCAGCACATCCTAAAGACAAAGAGTTAAAGTGAACTGGTGAATCTAAAGTTTGCCCGCTGAGAATAAGTCTGGGTGAGTGAGCCAGACTTGACCGTGACCCTTAAACTGGGATAGGCAAGGTCGGCAAATTGGAGAATGAAAACATATACACACATACTGCACATTGAAAAGGAGAGTAAGGTAGACATTTACAACATACAGGTTTTATTTCCGTTTATTAGTTTGTATTTTGTTTGTTTGGATAAATTGTGCATAAGGGATGAATAAGCTGATTTTAATTGGCCACAGCATTTATACTTATATAATAAAAGTGGCATCGGTGCGGTTCCAAACTTAAGTACACCGTGGCACGTATAAAACGGAACGCTGTATACAGGAAAACCGTTTGAATGTGGCAAAACATGAAAGCAGAATTGCTTCCCCCAAATAAGTAAGGAAAAACACACCCTTTTTTGCCGTCAGCTTTTTGTAAGGAAAGGTTGGCAACAGAAAGCTGGTAGTGCAACGAAGGCGGGCAATACTAACAAATCCCCAAGCGCCCCCAATCAGTCCGGAGCAGCGATCCCCGAGGAGCGCGCACCAGATGTTGCCTCTGTCTGCTCCTTAGCGTGCTTATGTCACGTCACCAAAACCTTTCGCTGGATATCGCGCCGGATAATACAAGACGCCGTGTACCCCATCATATCACTTACATTTATGCAGAGTTGGAGTGACAGGACTTGAAAGGAACAGATCACAGCTGTCCAGAAAAGAAAGGGAGAGAGATGGATGCAGCTCCCCATCATTTGCAGACATATATTCTGCCTCTTGACTTCAGAATGACAGGCTTCCCGTTATTATTAAAATGTTTAAACACTCTATAACTTAAAACGCACGGGAAACTTATTCTAAACAGTCATAACATAAATTACTGACAGTAATGTTCAGCACAAAATTAATGCGTTTTTTAGATGGGGTTGTCATCCGTCAGGGACAAAATGTGCATTATAAAGCATTGCAACTTTACATCTGTCATGAATTAACAGCACATAAAATGTTTGAACCTGTAAGAGCTTTTACACGTTAATGTAAACTGGTGATGGCTATGATACTCCATCCTTCGATGTACGGATTGTTATTACTAGTTATATTGTGTATGCCACTTGAGCTTTTACTATTATTTTGAATAAAAATTATGAGAGGTGTAAACATGATAATCAATACTTACATCAAAATAAACAAGTATCTTTGTTTCTAAAATGTTACAAAAGTTGCAATTGTCAATTTGAAGTTACGAGAGAGGCACACATAGAGAAGTTAACTCATAACCATGAGCTTGTCAGATCTAGAATTGATCAGGGTGTGTCTCAAAACATCAAAATAAATGCTGCACTAATAAAGTACGTCATTATTAAAGGTTGCGTAAATATGGGTAAGAATATGCATTTTTCAAATCTGCAGATCGTTTAGTTATTGCACATGAGTAGAAATAACACAAAAAATCAAAATGTTTCTATAGCCCCATCACTGGTTGCCATAATTTTAAGAAGATGACTGAAATTACGATTTAGAGACTTCTGAAAACACCTTCAAATCAACGCTATAAATTATAAGAACTGATACTCCTTTTTCAGAATTGTAGGCGTCATATGAGACTTCTAGTATTATCAAGCCGTTTATCTCTAGAGTATATACCCTGTGAAACTATTTTAATTAAAGAACTTTGAATATTTCAGTTTTAAATTGTTAAATGTTTTTAAAAAGAGAGAGAAAGAAAAAGAAATAGAAGTTGAAATAATTTTGTTTTGGAATTTAAGGTAATTGTTTACAAGATAATTTATCTAGTTCTCACCCTATAGGTCACACAGATCTTTTCACAGAATCTGCAAGAACATCTCAAACCCGCTTTTTCCAGTTTATTGTCACAGGAGCAGGAGCGAGTCAGAACACCACTGGGGGCAATGTCGAAATAAGCTGGGGGCAAGGCGTGAGTCCTTCGCAGAGCTCACCTTTCTCACGTACTCAGACCCGTAATGAGTTCATTAAAAATCTAAAGGTGTACATCTTTCGAAAGTGTCCACTCACACAAAGAAATTGTAAACTCCACCGCGACGGCGAATGGGCAGAAGGTTCACACCCACAGAACACATACTCTTGAGGAAGTATTGTTAACCAGTGCTCCACAATTACAATAATAATAATAATAATAATAATAATAATAATAATAATAATAATAATAATAATAATAATAATAATGAAGAAGAAGAATAGTAATGGTAATAACAGCAGCTTCGAGTCATTAAAAGCCGGTGTATAGTTTCAGTCTACTAAGATTGCTGTGTGTCTATCTGTGAATTGTTTTGTTTCTGTATGTTGCTTCCTGATTGTGCTATTTCTTGACACCCTAAAATAAAACTACGTGTAAGTAATGTGGAGAGGTTTTTGTCTAAAACAAAATTTTAACATATTGTACATTTCCGTCCTGCTGACCATTTGTACAAATACGCTTTTGCAATTAAACTATTGAAACTAGCTACGATCCATTGCCTCATACTTAAAAAAATACTGTTTACGTTCATTATTAAAACACTATTTTTAATACTTATGAAACTTTTCCTCAATTTCTGTGTGAATACCTGCACTTTAAAGAGTACAGCATTTCCAGCGTATGAGAAGTTGCGCTTGTGTTAATTGCGTGAGGAGTTGCAGTACACTCAAATTATGAGATATCGCCATAATAATTCTTCAATATTATTGGAAGCATTTCAAGTTATCCGAAAGCCAAAAATGCTTTTCATAATTTATTAGTGTCTTTCAGAGAAGGTCATGTTAAATAGAAATTAAAACATATTATTTATTCACATATACCTGGCCACATAAAAGCCGGCATTTTTAATATATCTTGAAATATCTTGTATATGCATGCATGCATATGAAATATTATCCAACACATTTCAAAAATCATAAAATGGGTAAAAGTATCTTTTGATTGATTTCGGGCATCTTATAATAATCCACCAGTGTAAAAGTAATGCATTTCGAGAATGTTACTTTCCCTTACCATATGTTTGGAATTTGTATGAAGTTATGGGGGAAACTGAATTAGTAATTAATTAACCTACCATTAAATTAAATTATATTCTGAAGTTGCACTGTAAATTGTGTGAGTTTTCTCGAGTTATTAGATTATAAGCACATAGCAGACAAACCAGTAACTTCTGTGTCTTAGAGACAAGAGAGTCAAGCAGGTCTGACTGACTGATCGATCAATTCAACTTCAAAGACTCCAGGTCCTTCTGCATACCTTCCAGGTCCAATTCGGCTTTTGCTTATGATTCATATATCTTAATTTTTGCCTCGAAGTGGCTAGGCACTGTCGATTAAGTTTTCAAACGTATCTACAAATCTTTATACTGTACTGCTTTTACACTTCTTCACGTTGTCATTATTGTAAGAATGAGTTCATTCGATACAACCTAGAGCTTAAATGAAAGAAAAAAAGCCCAATGGTAATTAAATGAAGCCTTTAGCGCTGTGTTATATAAGCTGCCACTGTGACCAGACCGCCCTGTCACTTGAAAAAGACATCCCGCCACAAATGTTGTTGATGACTTCAAAGGTGCCACACAGATGAATGGAGCGTGTAGTGTTATGAGAGCTTATTGTAAATGGCCATGTGCTCAGATTTAGGACTCCTGTAGCTGAGGTGATCGAGGTCATGCAGTCATCTGCATCCAGTCTTGAACCCTTAACTTCTCGTCTTGGAGAGCTACAGAGTCTCATCAGTGACAAAGATTTACTTCAGTCAGCTCCTTAGTTGGGTGTGCCACAAAGATGTTTTTCATAGCCTATATTAAGTTGTGTGTAGCCGTGAAGCAATAATTACTATTTGATTTTTCAAATCTAATTAAAAACATCACTAAGTTACTCAATTTGGAGAGAAACCTTTGTGGAAAGGAATGCTTTATGAGAGAATTAATTTTAAAGTGTTTGTGTCTTCACTATTGATAGAGCTAAAGGATTTGAATAAAGACTATATTCTATTGATATTAAAAGTAGATTTACTTTGTATAATGTAATGAAATGAGCACATTGTTATTATTTTTCTAATAAAACATATAATTCTTGACATTTTTCAATTAAACATTATTACAAATAACACATTAGTTTTGAAATTCCGAATTGCACTATGTTGCTTTTTTGCAATAGGATTATAAAATATGCAGTTCCAAAAAAAAATGGCCTTTTAGTGTCAAAACCCACATGGTCATTAAGATGCATTCACTGCAATGACTTTTTCTCATCCTTATTTGAAAAAAATAGATTACCTCATTCAGAAAAAAAGTGCTCCATTTCACTATAATTATAAATATGTAAAAATGTGGCAGAAAGTTATGGAGTAGGCTGTACACATGTTTCGAACAATATCTGGTACTGAAAAATATTGTAAAATACATCTGCTCGGTTCATCATGTGTTGATAGTGAGTTCTCTAAATGGTAATGTAAATTTGAGGTCAGACTACCCCATATTCTTTTGGCACATCGCACATGCAAAGATATTTCTCTTTCAAACTAGTTTTTTTTAGATAATGGTTTTGTTATTAACTCTATAAAATACATAAATTGCTATTAAAATGCACAAAATACACAATATTTATTCTAATTTAGGTTAGATTTGCCTTCAGGAAAAATGGTCTTTAGACTTATGATAAGAGTTGGTTGTAACAATGCAATGACTTTAAAAAACAGGAAATCTAAATACAGCTGGCATTATGTATTTGTGTTTAAAAGTATAATCAGATTTGTCCACACACACATACATATAAGATTATTGTAGCAGCATGATAACAAAAAGCAGTACAGCTGAAGTGTTACTTTACGCAGCATTTCAGGACCACAGTTTATCATTCAAAAGTTAATTTTATGACAAAAATGGGGATATCTGTACAGGCTTTATTGTGGGTCTGCAAAATTACATTTGGATGGCTTTTGTAGTCAGGCACTTGCAATCAAAAACATTTTGCATTATTTAAATTATAGTTTATGATATGGAGTAGAATATCTACATTATAAATATACCATTATTTCTTTCACCTTTTTTTAAGGTAGAACACAGTTTAATTTCAAAACAAAACAAATTTGAAAGCATCTGCTTTGTGTTCATGCCTTTCATATATCAATCAATAATTATTTTGCGTTAACACCTTCCACAAAGCCCACCTTCACCGCAGACTTGTCATAAAACAAAGAAACACACACTTACACAGAGAGTTAGGGATTTTAGTTCAATGAATACAAAGATCATATTCAGTAAGCTGAAATAAGTGAACTATGTGCATAAATAATTACTACTGAGGGCTTTAGACAATTTACATTTTTAAACCTGGCAGATGTTGAAGAAATAAGAATGATTTGACTTAAGCGTTGTTAAATTGCTGATTATGTACACCAGTATTGATTAGGTTTACAGCTGTTTAACTTTTTATATCAAAATCACTCAATAATTTAAAAGTGTTATTTTTAGTTCACAAAATGTTTGACTGCTGAGTATGTCTCCACTTTCTCTTCAGTATAATTTACCTCTCCTTTATTATTGAGTCTAAAGTGTTAGACACACTTTATTGTTTTATTTTTACTAGTTATTTCCTCATTTATGTAACTTTCTTCAAATTATTTATCATTGAAGGTCAGCCTTACAGATTAATCATCTGAAGCCTGCAGTAGTTGCAACGTGCACCTAACAGAATGCATAACTTTATCAGATCTTCTTTGTAAAATTATGTCTGGAAATATACATTGTATACTTGTGTATTGCATCATATTGATTAGATAGATAGATAGATAGATAGATAGATAGATAGATAGATAGATAG
>JANRMT010062829.1:17015632-17031416 GCA_026402145.1 Polypterus bichir lapradei
TAGATAGATAGATAGATAGATAGATAGATAGATAGATAGATAGATAGATAGATTGTTATTATTTATAACCATATGATATAACTCTGATAGAGAAGCCTATAAGATCTTTCAGAGCACAAAATAAATATAAATATTCCTCATTTTGGAAAACAATTGTCATTTTCATTTCTTCTGCCTTTGAGAGATCCATACAAATGCTGCTTTTGTGAACTTTTTTTTAGTAATGTTCAATTACATGTTATTTTATGTTTATTTATATGACTATATACTCAACATCTAATGGTCAAATATAGCCTGATGACTTGCTGGACATAGGTGATATTCACCTCACCAAAAACAATACTGAATTCTACCATGTGGATGGATGTTTGTTAAATTTTCTATTCGTATGTTCAGGCGCTAACTCCAATACAAAAATGTTTTCTGTTACATTGATGTGCTTCAACCATATATTGTATATTATTAAAAATCTTCAGTTTATATTATTCTTGTTTAAAATACTGAAAATGTTTTCTGATATTCCTTCATTATAATAAATAGCTTATGAGAAGAAGTCAGTTTCCTACAGTCTAATTAATTATTTGCAGTTTTTCAGCTTGAATTTTGTCATTTGTATAACATGTTTTCAAAATTTTCAGGATGGGTTTTAAATAGAAACATGAAAATATTTCATGTAATATATTTAAGCATTCCTCTAGTTTTATCAGACAAAATGTTTTTCTGTCATACCTGTAATGAAGCACAGTACCTTTCATTTTCTTAGTCTATTTGTCAGTTTATTATGCAAGCAACATATGGCCTGGATGTTAAGAAGCCAGAACTGATGCAATGGACTCACAATTTAAATCTCCATGTTTGCCTCAGTATCTGAACCTGACCGAACCACCTGACTCACCTGTGCTCCAATTTCATGCTATTCTCATTCCCTCATAATCCAGTTCAGGATTACAGGGGGCCACAGCCTATCCTATAAACTCACATTTACACTCACACTGGGGCCAATGTTGTACCATAAAGAGTTATTTGATCAATTTCCCATTAAAGATGCTATATAGCAGATAACTGATATAGTTCTGACAAGAGTGTGTTCCAACTTTACACATTCTGAAGAACGCACATTTGAAAGTGTATTTTATCCAGACTAAAGGAATGTACCAGCAGATGTACTATGTGATACCTAGCAGAAAAAAGGACATAAAGAGAGTAAATGGTCAATATCCTTTTGACTGTCCCAGTTACAAAAGACAAGGAGGAACCTTAGAAGGTATCTTTGAGCAGCATTACTTTTGCCCTAAGCAGTGTTGGAGGTTTGTAGCGCTGCCCTTGGCAAAAGTCTTCAATACCCAAATGCATCAGCATGTCAAAGGGGAACAAATGTCTGATATAGATCTGTTTATGATGAACTTGTGAAGTGTAAAATCGGCAGGTTGTAATCTTCCTGCTAAGGATAGAGAGGATTTGGACTACAATATTTGGAACTGGGCCAGCCACATGCTGTCACTGTGCCACTGTGGAAAACCATGGAATAGACAGGATGTTCAAACAGAATTAGTGTGCGAAGGTTGGTAACTGACAAGAGAGCATATCGCTCATATTTTAATTACCCGTGTTATGTGCAGACCTGTGTAATTTATCCTGGCTCTACATTCAAATATTTTAGATCTGCTTCAGTTTCCCAAGCTGCCCCTTCCTTTTTCATTTTTATAATGTCAGCTTGCATTTTGTTATCTATATTTTCAATAAATAAGTTCTGCACTGTATACAATATCTGTTAACTGGTATTCTTACCAACACTTCAACAAGTCCTTGACGTAAGTTGTCTGCATTGGCAGTGCAAAGGTCATATGCTGGATCACTTATGTTCTCTTCTAATGAGGCCAACTAATTCTTCTGTTAAAAAAGATTGAGTTACATCTAGACTTTGTCACTTTATAGAGAAACTAGATGTATTGTGCAGTACTGCCATCTTTTAAAACCATCTTTTAAAAATGTACATATTAAGCTAAATCATTATGCATCAATGGGATTAGACTGGTTGCATTTCAACAGATTTGTTTATGAATGTGTATTTACAAAAGGTAAAATTTGTTAAAATATCAAAAAGAAAAAGTGAAAATAATGTCAAATTATCTTTGGTGAGGCAGGAAAAAAATTAAACCAAAGCTGCATACTTTACCTTGTTTAAAAATGTATATAAATATGAAATGTGCAAGTAAGGAACAAGGTCAGACTTCTCCTGTGGGAAATTTACTATTCCAACCTTCATCATGTGATTCTGCTGTAATTAGACGGTAACCTCATGGCAAAGAAGTTCAACTGGAAACCAAAAGGTTGAAGGTTCGTATCATATCGTTGACTTTCTAAGCAACTAACCTTGAAAAAGTCACTTAACTTACAGTATATGTGCATCAAAGTGCAAATAAAAATTTCTGTTAAAACTGAAATATATTATTAAAGCAAAATGGTACATCTGGAAATGTCTGATTCAAAGCTTCACCACCAAACTCCCCATCTTTAGTGTGTTTTATGTTGCATCTAATGTTCAGCGCACATATACAAATATACTCATATATATATATATATATATATATATATATATATATATATATATATACTATTCTTATAGTTGCTTAATACTATTCAGGGTAATGAGGGCTACAGCGTTTTGAAATGTATTTTTTTTTTTAATTTTAAAACTACACTATATAGAGTTATTGTTGTCACATAATAATCTTTCATTGAATTAAATTGTTCATCCATCTAGGCAGATGATGACAGTCCTGAAAACATCAGATGCAATGCAGGAACCAACCTTGGCTGATGCATCATAGATCACACTAAATCTCTCATCTATACTTAGTCATGTGGAGCCAGTTTAACATCACCAATTTACCTCTGGAGTATCTAAAGAAACATCCATACTGACACAGAAGGAATATACAGTACAAATACCTCAAAGACACTGACCAGGCTGTTACTCAAATACAGTTACACTTACCTGAAGTTCTTAGGCAGCTGTGCTAACCAATGTGCCACCAGAGTACCCCCAACTGTTTATAGTTGTAGAAAATTATATAAATGTTTCCTTAACAATGTAAATGTCTCTCCTTCAATAATATTTAAGTTTCATTAAATTAACCAAGTAAAGTTTAAAGAATCTATAAATAATTGATACCCCAAAAACAATAGCTATTCTTTTAAAGCATCTTACTAAAGTTCCTTTTTACTAACCGATTCTACTGTTTAGGAAACTTACAATTTACAAAAACAACTAATTTGTAATGTATAAGGGTATATATAGATGTGTGTGTGTGTGTATAAAGAGAGAGAGACTCTATATATATATATATACCTGTGGAAGAGAAAACATTTCATAAGTGTTGAATCACCTATGAAAAGTTAAAGAGGCATTAGCAAAACAGATTGTAGGTGAATTGAGTGCATGTCTTTATTAAAGATGCACTATCCTGCTATAAATAGGCTATTTATGCACTAAAAGTAGATTCACTTGTAAAGAATGATATCTTGCTAATATTACCTTTTAGTCTTGTTTTTATTGATGATGTATTACTGTTCATTCACACAATTTTATACTTGATTCTTACATTGAGAGTTATTTGATATAAAAACAACAAGACAGCATATACCTTCTCTCTTAAGCAAAAAAGGAGGACATAGGAAAGTAATAATGGTACACGTACTTAACAGTTTATATTTTGTGTTACTGGTTTTACATAGATGCTCTTGTTCTAACTGCATATAATGTATATTTTATTATGGATTACCTCAAATACATTCTGGTCTCTTGCCTACGTATTTAGAATGGCTTTGTAAAACTTTAATAGCCTACATGTGTAATGTTTAACTTTGAAAGCATTTTTAATGATATAATTTGTTTTTCACATTACTTCTACTTGCAGTTTGAGCAAAAGTAAAAGGCAAAGTGAAGGAAAAAGAAATTTTCATCAAAACAGATGGCAATATATTGTCTTGATATTGGGCAATGGAAACACCACACTTGGAAATGATCAAGATATGAACATTGTTCACAAACCAGTTGTCTTTTGCTAAACAAATTACAAGCAAATCTGTCTTATTTCTCAAATTAACAGAAAACAAACCAAAACCATGGATTATTAAATTGGATTTTTATGTTTTTATTATTTTCACATTCTTAAATTGAATGTGTTGTTTCATCAGTGTGCAGGTTATTCTCATAGTGTTTGGATGGATAATGTACACCCAATAACTCCCCCTCAAACATATGTTTCAAGAAAGTGTGACTAAGTGGGTTTGGTGTGTGACTGGGTCTTGTGATGTCCCATCCTGGACACTGCCGGTGTCAAGACTGCTAAGACATAGATATGTGTGTGTGTGTGTGTGTGTGTGTTAAAAAATAGACATTACTTGTGCTTTATAACAAAGCATACTTTTGTGGACCTTAACGTATTAAAATAGGTATAGAAACCCACACCTTGCTTTTATGACTTTGTTTTATCAGAAAGGTTACTAAATGTTAAAGAAAAGCACAGTTACCCAAAGTGAAAGCTTCTTTGTTTAAGGTACACCTGTGAAAGAGATAACATCTTAGATTTTTACTTTTCAGTAGAAACGTCAGCTATTTGAAAACAAAATATTAGTACATTATTAAAGAAATCAGACAGACAGACAGACAGACAGACAGACAGACAGACAGACAGATAGATAGATAGATAGATAGATAGATAGATAGATAGATAGATAGAATTCATGTGACAAACACACACAAACTTTTTTACTTTATTTCTCACAAAAATGTGCCTGCACCCATTACTTCCCAAAGGACAGTCTTTATAATAAACCCAATTTAAATGCATATTTACTTTATTCCTGGATTATAACAGGTCTTTTCATGAATATTAATATGATACTCTAAAATGAATTTCTCTTGTGGCTGATAGGAATAAAAGACTTCATTTCGTTCATCTAACTTGTGAAATATAGCATGGGAAAAGGAAAACTTGCATAAAAGACTAAACGAACAACTATGTGTGTATGTGGTTGTGCATTTATCTGTGTGTTATTGATTTATTTTGACTCGTTGTATATGCATATTTTTTTTTGTTTTGTTTTTTTTTATCTTTAGTTATTCCAGTAATTCGTTTCTTTATTCGAGTATTGGTTTATACCTTTAAAGTGTAAAATGACTGTTGTTGGCAATGAACTAAACTGATTTTACCATTTGAAAAAATATAATATAGAAAAAACATTTTATGATTTAAAATAAAAAGAATATGAAAAAAACCCCTGCAAAACTGATCCTCTTTGTTTAATGTAAACGAAGTCATATCTAAACTTTGTATTTTGTGTTATCTTTCATTTGACACAGAACTTACCGACATGCGTTTGAGGTAAATATACACTTTAAAAAGTTTTTGCTGTAATATGATGGCCGTGTATTCATTTCTAAAAAGAATGCGTATTTGGAACACTTTAATTGACAGACCTTTAATCAATAATGTATAATGAGGCAGGTAATAAATGCTTTTCAACCAATAGAGGTTTATACTCATCTTATACGAGTTGTCTTCCTTTTTGTTTAGTAAAATGTGCGCTTATATCCTTTACTGAAAGAGTTATAATCAGTAACATTCTAATTTGTGGAATAAGAGAAAGAGTGAAGGCAAATATTTGACTTCAAATGGATTTTCGTTTGAATTATAGCTAGTTAAAAAGTTTAAATTAGAATTTTTAAAAAAGGAAATGTCGGAAGGGTATTCGTATAGAAGTTTCCATGGTACTCCAGGTAGAAAAATTAATATTGATAAGACACGAAACAAAAGAAAAATAGTAAACACGCACATAGATAGATAGATAGATAGATAGATAGATAGATAGATAGATAGATAGATAGATAGATAGATAGATAGATAGATCCTTTAAAGCCAGCAGGTGCTCAATTCGCGAACTACACGTACCACTTTGAATCGCTACGTGAAATTAAGCTGAAGGTTTTATCAGACGGGTTCATCTAAATGGGGTATTTACCCTCATGTATTCACATTCCCGTTTATTTCTATTCAGTCGTGCATATGAAATACACAAGTAGCTATTCTTATGTTTGAACTGGGGTCTGATTTCCTAAGCGTTAAATGTTTGATTTAATTCCAATATATGTGCTCAAACATCCGTAGGTATATGCCTAAATTGAAGAAGTCGAGTGTATGTTACATGATTATTATTTTTTTTTTATTTTAATTCCGACTACTATAACAAATTCACAGTTTCAAGTGTAAAAATTATCTTAATTTCATCTTAATTGGTTTTGTACCTAAAACATTTGGTGTGGTTCATGACAACACTGATATCGGACACACAATTCAAAATTCTTTTTCAGGCGAAATCTTTTTTCTTTTTTTTTAATGTGTACCTTAAAATTGAATGTTTAAATTGCCAATTATTATATACATAAACAGGTTTAAATATATTAGCCAATTTAAATTTAGGCTTAGTAGACTTCAAGTTTGGCAGTTCTTACTGCGACCAGAATGGCCTGCACACTAGTTTTTTAGTGTTACAGTGTAGACCTTCCATGAGCGCCTCCACGAGTATTATCGAAGGGGTTGAATGAAAATCGATTGATTGATTGATAAATAAATGAATGAGGGATGACAGTAGAACATTCTTTGCCTAAATGTCAAAACATAAGCTTTCATTTATTTTACATCGTTTCTGTCAAACGTGTATAGTTTTTGCATGCTAAGTCAATTTCCGCGTGCGCTTCTGAAATTTTGCTTTCAGGCCGTGTGATACTAAACTGAATCGTGCTAAAAATCTGGGCTATGGGGGGTGATGAGAGAGACAGAGAGAGAGAGAGAGAGAGAGAGAGAGAGAGAGAGAGAGAGAGAGATTTACTGCTATAGAGACACGCGAGCTTTTGGATGAAAATCGTAATCTTCAAGCGCGTTAAAGGCTTTTAAAAATAAGTTGCTGATTTGTTGAAAATGATCATAGTCAACTTTTTTTTTCGAATCTTATGACTCCACAACTGCCTTTAGAAACTCATTAAATTTATAGTTATAACTAAGTAAGAACTGAGGTGTGTTTTAACCACTCTCAAAAATGTGCGCTGAAACAACATTATGATTGTAGGTATAAATTATGCTGAGGTTATTGACATTAGAACATCTTCAGGTACATCATTCGAAGAAATGTTTCATATATATTTGAATATATTACAATAAAAACATATTCGCGTGCAAACTATGAAGATGACACACGCACATATATATGTGTGTACGTATATATGTGTACATATAGATATATAATATACATGCATACATATGTCTGTTAATATAAATTTATAAAATACTAACAAAGCTAAAGTGAATGGATTGATTATTAAAAAGGCTGGTATGATAGCAAATTATAAATGGATTATTTGTTATATTTTATTTTCAAACAAAAATGTAAATTGCACTTAAATTAGCAATTGTAAACAAATGTAGCGCATATATTTTCTTTAAACGAATTGAAATATATATATATATATATATATATATATATATATATATATATATATATTACTTTGATGTTATTTAGAAAAGGCAAACAGAAAAAGCACGACCTGTTAGCGACGCACTTTACGAATAGCAGCTAAACACAAAACTAACGTATAGATTTATACGTCACTTTATTTCCTTCAAGATGAACAAAGCTACAGAAGGTTTTAAACACTTCTGATCACAAACACGGTTGTTGAATTCAGTTTTCAAAAGAGTTCAATACTTTATTGGCCCAATGAGATTCTTGTTTCTATTGGGCTATAAAGAGCTTAGGGTAGTGTGAATAAATTCTCCCTTAGCGCAGAATCAATCGAAGACTCCGATTACTTGCAAATTATACTATCTTAACTCAGTGATTTATATCGTAATGTATTTGCCTGTTCAAGAAAAGGCTATTTCACCATAAAAAAGTAAATAAAAAGTAGTTAAATAAAGATTAAAGTTATCATTACATAGTGTTAGTTTTCATTCATTTTTTAGTTGCAACAAGTGAGTTGTGCTACGCAAAATATATTAATGCATTAGTAATATTATTTTTGGATAAACAAAGTCACTATTGAAATATACATATTACAATCATCGCTTCTCACAAAAACTTGATAAGAGTGCTTTTAAACAAATCTACAAAACGATAATACAATAAGATTTACTGTATGATATTAGGCTGATATTTTACAGACATTATAAAGCACAATTAATAAAGAATGAAATTGTTTGTTATAGTTAGTTTAATCCGTTTCTTAATAAGAAAAACATTTTAAAACATAATGGAAAATGTATAGTGTATTAAGTTTTATATATATATTTATATACAATATATCTAAAAAACTAAGCTGCCTTTATAGAAATGCGTTCAATATTCTGAAGAGTAATTTAAAGCGGGCGAGAAGGAAAAGCAATTTTTAAGCTGTAGTTTTGTTTTTGTAATGACCGAGAAGTATAATGGCTGTATAATTCGCTAAACCTCACAGTTGTTATTTTTTTCCAAGCGGCACAACCAATTGCATGATTTAATAGAGAATCAGTTTTATATGTCCTGGATGTAAGGAGATATGAAATCCTGAAACTCCTAATCTTCAAATTTGCTTTCCGAACCCCTGATATATCAATTTGCAATTTCATGGTTCTTACAATCTGCTTAACGCAAGGCCATTATATTTCTGTGTGCCGTATAGTAAGCATTCGCAGAAGATTCATACACCTGAATAGGGTTTCTTTTCCATAAAGCCTGTTAAGGATTTCACAGTAAGAAACTCTTTTGCTTGTATAGTGTAAATCCTAAGCAGGCAGTTTGAGGATATTTATTCTACTGCTCACATTGAAAATGTTTAAGGGATAAAGATTTGATGTGTTATGACAAGGGATATTAAGATGCACCAAGATATAAAAGTTACCAAGACATGCAGAAATGATAAGGGCAGTTCAGTTAATCCGTTTTACCATTCAGAGAGCCCTTTGATATTCCAACACCAAATTCAGAAACTTGCAAGAAATTGCTTATATGAATTGGAGTGTTATTGCTTTCACCCTCTCCCTAATGTTCTGTCTGAGCAGCCCTATATTTCCAATTTTAATCCTGATTATACTTTTAGAGAAATAAATAACAGGACACACTTTAAGACTCTGAGCAGCTCTGGCTAAAGCGAGTGGGAGGGAATGTTTGCTGTACCCATCTGACGAGGTTAAAGAATGCAGGTGTATATGACAGGACATGCAAACAAAAGTGGGAGAGTGAGAAATCTATAAGAGAACACGACACCGTTTGTTTCGACTTCGGACAGATGTGTTGTTTAGAGTGCGGTGGCTGATAGGTTTTGGCAAACCTTAGGGCATTGTGTTAGTGCACCCTAAATGTCTTGAAAAGCATTTCGACTTCTCGAACCTTCGCACAACTGGCATTACATACAGACGTCTGCTATTGATCAAGATTTGAACCCAACTCCCTTCAAAAATAAAAATCGCACATTTACTTTTAATGTTAATGCACGCTTTGGATCAAAATGTGCAACTTAATCATATTGCATTGAGGGAATTTGGTTTAATTACAACTGGTGATCGAGTAAAGAAGTTAATGCAGTGTTGGATCTTATATTAAATCACGATGTGCATTTTTCTGTTATGGTCATCTGTAGGCGTGGGCTCATACACACACAGGAAACAATATAAACAATTAAACAGGGCCAATATAATGAAATTTAATTTTAAATAAATAGCAGACGAAACTCTTCTGTTATTATTAGTGTATTCGAAGTTTTATGTGCATTTAGTTAATTTCAGCCTGCTGTTGTAAAGAGCAAGCATTTGCCACTGTTCCAGCACCTGTCTGGAAATAACAGTGTTTATGTGCAACGTGAATTATATCAATAACACACGCCACACTGTCTTTCTTTTAAGGCATTCACAACGTTTTTTCTAGTAAGAGCAAGTAATGAAATAAAGTCGCGTCTTCTAAGAATATTTCGTGCGCGCGTGTGTACGTGCATGTGCCAGTATGTGTATGTGAGCTCACTATAATATGTTTATGCTTTTGCAATTAGACTAACTACAGTATCCGTTTAAAATAGAGTGTTTAGGCTTAACAGAGACAATTCAGTGTAACAGGAGCAGACGCCTCCTTTCCAATCTTTCCCTGCTGCTTTTCACAGTGAGAGTTTACAACTTTTATTCAGAGCAAATCTGCTGAAATACTTTGCTAGGCATAACGCTTTCAGCTGAAATGATTAGGCATTGAAAGAAAAGATATTCTGGGCGGTTTGGTCAAATTATACAACGAATAGTCCTACAGGAAACGAAGCAATCACTATTTGCATTGAGGTTTCAACAGATTATCTTTGACTATGAATAGAAAGACCCTGACTTTATATATTATGCCGTTAGTCTCGCATTTACTATTAATCACATATTCTGCGAGATCGGAGCAGATAGTTTGTTTCTCTGACCTGCTTTGTGCAAATAGGCAATGACAAGAACCGACAAAAAAGTATATTAAATCCACAGCGTGCCTGTCGCACTGGAGTTTGATGCCTGTCAAACTATATAAAAAAGAGATTATGTTATCAGTAACAGGGAATCGATGATAGCAGTGCCTAGTTGCGCTTATGCCTTCTGCGAATGAGCCTGTTCAGATTTAATGAAGGACGATAAAATCGGTTTCTCACATACGCAAACATACAAGTGCATGTTGGAGGCATACGAACGAATACAAGTGTTTACAACATATGCCGTATAGTGTTTGTAGTGAGAAGCTATAGGTGTATGCTTAATATTTCTGCTTTATAAATACTTCATTCTTTATGTGAAGATCTGTATATTTCAGAAATAACCTTGGTCGAAATTACGAGGAACATCAAAGCCTGTCGGTTATCCGAGTTTTAGGAGATGACGGAAATCATTTGTAAGAGCTCAGCACCGATTCTCCCTGGTATCGGGCGTTCCGAGGATCTTCTGAGACACCTCCTCCCCGCCCCCAAGATTACCTTCCCTCTGCTTCTCTACTAGCGCGACTGTCATGCTGACAGACTCGGCCTCCTGATTTCTACTTGATGTAACGGAGATAACTGTGCTGTTCTTAAACTTAATTAAGAGTTAGTTTGGACACAATTCAGCTAACCATTCTTAACGCAACTATATACTAACAAGGCAAACGTGACACGTTAGTCTTGAAATGACATTTGAAGGAGAAAGTAGATATAGGTATCATTATAACATTTTCAAAGTTTAAAAATATTTTAATAATTAAACGTGCAAAGAAGATGATAATTATTTAGATCATCATGTTGATACCTACTTCTCATGTTATATATCATTACTTGTTACTCTAATAATAATAATAATTATTAGTTCCAGCTGAAGAAAGTATTTTTGCTATACGATTTTGCTCTTACTTTTAAACGAATTCACTATAGAAATTAGCACCATCATTCACTAAACATCGCATGTGAAAGTATAAATTACCGAAGTACCGTAAATCATTTATTACGCGTGGATTCTTTAAGTCAGCCTGTAACGTAAATGCATTTTAAGTGGTTATTCGTTTGATGTTCACAACTGGTTAAATTAATAATAACAGTAATCATCATCATTATCATGATCATCATCATCATCATTCCCAATTTTGATTAGTAAAACGTCAGCTGCAACGGACAACAGAGTTTATAGTGACATACTAAAAAGAAGAAAATAAAAAAGTTAAAAACAAAACTGTATGAAAAAGAGTTTCCCCCGTCTTTTGAGAATAGAAAACTGTTTGCTTTCAGTTTGGCCTTTTATTTAGTATTTATACTGTGTATCCTTCGTCTTCTTTATTTTATTGCGCCATACTGCTTTTATGTTTCTTTATCTCCCTTTTTAGTTTTGCATTAATCGTGTCAAGATGAAAAGCTTTTGGCAAAAAAAGTCACTTTTCTAAACTGAAGACACGCGCTGGAGAGACTAACGTGCATATTCGTCATTTTGATTACATCTTAAAATTGAAAGCAAGTTTCTGAATCTTTTCAAAGTTTAAAAGAGTTCCATAACGAAATAAAAATATATCCATTTAAAATACATTAACGAATGAATGCTAGAATTAAATCACTAATATATTTATAACAGATCATACACCTACATTAATTTTCGATAACGTGGAAGTAACCATAATTTATCAATAAACAAAGATTCTTTCATTGAGTTTGCTCTATCATCTACAATTCATTTCTTCTGCCGCTACAGACACGCTAAATATCTGCTCTTTCACTTATGGTTTATACTTCATTAACACATTACATTGTGATCGCATCACAATTAAATACAGGTAAACTGGTTAAGCAAACTCTTCAAACTGTAGAGAATAAACCTTAGCTGCATACTATCGTCAATATAAAGGTGACACGCATGTATGCTGCGCAAGCGTCTCCACACTTTAGCCCACAGAGCACAGGGGAATTTGGAGTGCAACAGTTTTAAACATGGAAATTGGTTGTGAACCCATCTGCAAGAGGTCGTCACATTCTAAGGTAAGGTGCTGTTTACCACGGCGAGGGAAAATGAGCCATCAATTCATTCTAATACAGCCTGGTTTCATTTTATGTATCCCATATAAATTCAGACTTATATGTTGCTTTTCTACCCAAAGTAAAAAAAAAGAGAGAAAAAAGGATTTAAGTACTTATGAAAAAAGGAGAAATAAAGAGAACGTTTATAAATACCAAAGCAAAACTATATTGCTTTTGTTAGTAGATTTTACATTTTCATAGGTTGATTAGCTGCCATCATTCTTTCTGACATTCTTCTAAAATAATTCATGTGTTTTTATATGTATAACACATAATGTCTATATCAAACCTGTTTCTTTGCATATTAAAAGAAATGACAGCATATATAATAAAATTTATGTAGCCTTGCATCAAGAATCCATGGTACATTAAACTAGCCCTTATAAGGTATACAAGGTCAGTTGAAAAATATGCATTTTAATCATGCATGTTACACACACACACACACATATATATGTATGTGTGTGTGTGTGTGTGTGTGTGTGGGTGGGTGTGTGTGTGTGTGTGTGTGTGAGGATTGAAATCTTTTGTTGTCATCTGTTAAATGGAACGTGCAATGGTGTATTACACACACACACATATATATGTGCAAGCACAGTCATAAGGATTAAAGATCTAAGAACGTTGTAAGTTTTTAGTTTAAAAAGTGATTTTTTTCCATCTGGTTATGCTCATTTAGGGCTTGCAGAGACACTCCATTTTCAGTATGAAGCATAATGTAACACAGTGGCAGATAAAAATGAGTAAGTATTGAAACACAGATGTACAGCCAGAAGGACATTCTGTTTGAGGTGGTAAATACTGAAAGTGAAAGAACAAAAGGCAATTGTTTAAAATGAGATAAATTTACAGAAGGTACAGATGGACAATCACTTTAAAAGGACTGCATAGGATGCTGGATAGTCAGACAGACAGACTGACAGACTGTCCAGCATTTCAATGAATATACACAAGACAGAAATGCTCATATGTGCCTTAAATCCTTTCTGCCTCTTTTATAAAGAATGCTTAAAAAGACATAAAGCAAGCAATGAAAATGAATGAATGTATGCTAGGAAAGCTAGGGATAATTTTGTTCTTTATCTTAAATGGTTATATGTTTTTGTATGTAAAATTAAAAAGCAACTATCTTCTACACAACTTGAACTCATCAAACACATAGTACGTTCTCAAAGAATTTCAAAATTACAGTTCATGTCACCTGATATATATATAAAAACATATTTTAAAATAGGAATCTAGTTGCCTATGTGAGATGTTGTGATATTTTGTTTAATGGATATTAGTTGCTTTGTTTATCATCTTGGGCAGAAGGAAATTATGGGTTACATTTTGACTGACCTACTTTCATAAATGTAAGATGTTTATGATGAAAATAACATGTGCATCTAGTCTTTACTGTCAGAAGAGTCATGATTAATATAATTGCAATTACTTCTTCTATGTTTTCTCCAATCAGAATTTTCTTTTTTGTTTTTGCTTATGCTTTACCTGCCTTTTTATTTTGTCAGCATCTTAAAGTAATTCCATGTAATACAACTAAACAGTTCACATCCTCTACTGAAAACTTCTAAGTGACAGAGTCCTTACATTACTGTTTGAAAAGGTTACAATACTAGAAAAAAAACTGCATGTTGTCATTAAAATATCAAGTATTTTTATATTTAGCACCAAAAATCTTGATGCAAGAATACAAAACAGCAATCATCAAACAGAACAATCCAGTAATTAAGTAGCAGTCAAAGTAACATAGATGTATAATGGGAATCAGTTACATGGCTGCTAGGGCCTGTAATGTGTTTCATATATACTCCATATTTTTCAATTGGATTTCAAATTCATCAATAACATTTTTTTTAATGTACAACTATTTAATAATCAAAAATTAAAAAAAAAAAAACACTTCTTCCTACCTTTGAAGGCCTGACTCATTGTTTTCATGCTGTGATCATAATGAAAAAAGTTAAAATTGTCATCAAACCCAAAATAACAATAAAGAAAATCTGAATGTTTAGTAAAGTCACTACAGAATAAGCCAAGCTGAACATATCTATTAGGAAAGTGTGTGTTAAGCAGTTTGGAATGGGACTTGTGGCAGATTTATGTGGGATGTCTTTATTTTGATTGGATTTTTTTTTTCTTTTTCTCTTTTTTAAAGGCCTGTCCAGTTCACTGGTGTCCCTTTCACCCAGCAAGGCAGCTGGGGCCTGACCCTGCGGATCTTTCCAAGAAAGCTGAATGCTTTTCATATTCACTGCTCCCCTCCTTCTCCCCTCCTTTTAGCACCATCCCATTCAGAACTGGAGATAACTTTATTCGTCTTCTGCATCATTGTATCTGATTCAATGGAGACAAGTATGCAAGCACACTAGTGAATGGAGAAAAAAGAGTTATATCTTAATATCTTAATTTATACTTAGAAAATTGGACTTGTAAATGAGGAATGGCAGATAATGAAATAGTAAAATCATTTGTTTATTGTCAGCTTACACATGTATTTGTATACATATATATCTATGTTTGTATATAGGCTTTATATATTCATGTGGGTGTGTGTGTGTTGTTAAGGGGGTAAGGATATTGATATTTCAGATCATTTCCTTTTCAGAAAAATTAAACCTTAGATTCTGTTAGCATTGAAAAATATAATACTAAAAAAAAAAATCAACATTTTTTTACGTAAGTTATGGTTTGATTGTTTTACTTAGCTAAACTTAAAAAAAATACACACACAATGAATATATGCCCCTTGTGACCTTTCATAGTTATAACCAGTATGTGAACCACAAGAATCATTTTGCACCATGAACTTTTTCTGTCAGAGTCTGACACAGTAAGGTGACGAGTTCATTTTCAGCACAACCGATTCTATGAAAACAAGCATGATATCTTAATCACCAGTGAATCTGCCTTGAAAAAAAATACACTGGTTATTCCACTTTAAAGTAATAACTAAACCTTTTATGATTGTTAGAGAAAAAGTAAAAAAGATGACAATATCTAAAAACAAACTCACTTTAACTTTAAGATTTCCACTATGGCATTGCTATAATCTTTTTCTAAACTCTGATTACTCAAATAGTAGAATTTATCATTTGCATTTTTTAAATGTTCCTGCGTATTGCACCAGCTGTTTATGACACTAAAAATATTTGTTAAGTTCATAATATATCATTTTATATTAACTCCACCATCAATGGACATAAG
>JANRMT010062829.1:17041416-17063626 GCA_026402145.1 Polypterus bichir lapradei
TTTGGGCAGACTTTGAGCCTGGAACCCCAAAAGATTTTTTTTCTCCAATATAATTTGTATTCTTTATTTTTTCTCTCCACCATGGCCAACTGACCTTATCATTGGACTGTCAATTGGGGCCTTAAAAGAATTCTGTATTTAAGGACACTGTTTCTCTTAATTTATATATCTAATTTATGCATGTATTATTTATTTTAGTATATTATTTATGCATTATTATTCTTTACTTCTTTGACACCTTTAAAAGCACTTTGAGCTACATTGTTGATATGAAAATGTGCTATAGAAATAAATGTTGTTGTTGGTGAACAAGTCTACATCTGAATATCTCAATTTTGGAAAATGTTTCTTTGCAAAATGTCCTATGCGTTGGTAAAATTAAGTTCTCAGTCATTTTGGGATTCAGGCTTTGAACAACCCAATCCAGAACAGTCACCTTTTGTTTTTAAGACTCTTTTGTTTTAAGAGATTAGCTTATGATGGTACCTCATTTTCAAGGTTTTCTCTAGTTCCTCTTACATTGCTTATGCTTTGCTATGTCAATTTTGCACTCTGCCTTTCAAGGCCTTGATGTGGGGAAGTATCCCCATCCCTTGATGTTACCACCACCACACATTATAATGTGGTTTGGTTTCAGAATGATGTGTGCCTTTCCTGTTGTACCTAACACTGAACTTGACAATAAATCAAATAGTTCAGCTTTAATTCTATTTTCCATTACCTTTTATGTGCCTTCTATATGGCATATGGCCAGATGTGGAGATTTCACACAAGTATTATTCAGATGGCTGCCATAAATCCCAGATATGTTAAGCATTAAGTATAGCAGTCAGACGGAGAAGTTTGTTTTTTGGTTCAAACAGAATCATTTGCAGGTCAGCATCAGCAAAACCCAGGGCCTGATTATTGAATTTTGCTGCACCAAACCATCTATGAACAGGAACTATTCAAGGAATGGATGTGGAGATGGTGCACTGCTCTAAGTATTGGGGATCCACTGCCACATTTCCCCCAGGGGACAGATAAAGATCTATCTATCTATCTATCTATCTATCTATCTATCTATCTATCTATCTACCTATCTATCTATCTATGACAGACTGGACTAGTCTATTAACAGAGAAGAACTATATAAGAAAGAGTTTTTTTTTGGTAGACTGCATACCTTTATTGTGGATAAAGACATACTTTTTACATATTCAGCAACTCTGCAATGACCAGTGTGATTTTCTATGTTGTGCTATTCTAGTCCAGTAACCCAGTCTCCATTTTGGAGCTGATCCCATACCTGGATAAAGTGGGAGGGTTGGCGTCAGAAAAGGCATCTGGCCTTAAACAAAAAAACTATAAAATATCGGTCTTTCATTGAAGTAAGAAAAGATGAAGAAGAAGAAGAAGAAGCTGTGCTGGGCTAGTAATATCATCTCAAGAGTGGCCCACTGACATCAACAAGCTGATTAAGAGAGCAGACTCAGTTATGGTACAACTTCTCAACTTGCTGGAAGTAGTAGCAGAGAAGAAAATACTGGTAGCCATCATGAAGAATGCTGCACATCCTGTCTATGACACACTAGCACTGAGTACTTTCAGCCAGAAAAGTATTCTGGTGAGACAAGATATACTGCTTGGGCTCCTTCATACCTTAAGCAACGCTCTTTTATAAGGCCTCACTGTGTCTACTCTTTCATCTTTAGCTAAGTCAGATATTTTCTTTTTTTTCGTTATTGTTTTGTGTATTTGAGAGGGTTGTTATTGTTGTTTATAATAATATTTCTTCATTTTTTGTAAAAAAGCTAAATTCCCCACATGGAGAAATAAAGTACTATCTATTTGGAGTGATTCTTGTTATTTTTTTGGTCTTTTATGACTATTGATCCCATGGAGGACATGAGTGTTACAGGTAGATCTCTGGTAAATGTCTTCCCATACATGGACAGTGATCAGAACCAGGTAAATATGAGACAAACAACAGTATACTGTATCTATACGTATAAACAGCACTTGATTGTAAGGAGTTAGAGCATTTTTTGCCATGCATACCTGGTGAATTGTCATATACTATATAACACAAAAAAGCACTCACAAACTAACATCATCCCATTCTTGGTGAACAATGTGCCTGGAGCCTAAACCCAAAACATATGTTTTTAGGAATGTGGAATGAAAATAAGAGTAATCACTGAAACAAAATATGCAGACATGGAGATAATACAGAATCTCCACACAGATAACAACATGGTGTATGAAAAAGACCCAGGATGCTATATCTTTGGGGCAGGAGCTCTGCACACAATGCCTCTGTGACAAATACTTTGTAATTTATCAATCAAATAAGTCAAAGCTTGTAAGGCAGCATTTTTTTCTTGTTACGGATTGATTTATTAATATTGTTCTTCAGGGTGATATCTTCTTTCATCACAGTGACATGCATGCCATTTTAACATTGCATGGGTTAAATAGACTGTTTGAGTTAGTGTTTGTGAGTGCTCACTGCAGCATCTTGTCCAGAGTTGGTTCCATATCTCTATATGTCTTATACCTGTATAATGAAGAGAAAAATGAAATAACTAAAAATAATCAGTGATTATTTATATGTTGCACAGTACAGTCATTTATGGATGATTCCAAAGAATTTCTGTCTGGTGTTTATTTATGATGTCACAATATTCTATGTGTGCTACCTCCATGCATTGTCTGGGTCATGAGGACACCTCCAAACAACAAAGTAAGCCCGTCTTTATCCTGATCCTGCCTATCTCTTACTCTTTATCCTAGTTATTTCCCTTGGCTGGCTTTAATATATTTCTTTTTTTTCATACATTTTCGGCTGCAAATAAAGCTGTATTTACTCCTAACCTATACCATTCAGCTCTCAAGGGAGGTTCCCCATGCCCGTGCATGAAGTACTTTGCCCTGTGCTTCACCCCGCTCTTTCTTCCACTCCACACAGCTCTCTATGTACTGTAGGTGCAAAAAATTTCAAAGTAGCATTACTTAGACATACAATTTATGAAATTGAAAAAAACATCAAAAATCCTCTAGGGATTAAAGCACACAGAAATTAATTTTTTAAATTACATTTTAAAAAGATATGTACCTAAAAGAACTGGAAATTTCAAAAATGAACATTAGATAGCCTTGCACTTCATCTTTTCTAGCAGGAAACAGTACCTCAGAGTGATTACTTTAGACTGCCTTTTTCTGAGCAGTTGTCATTCTCTTTCTTGGCCTCTATGAAGCAGTAATTGGGACAAGTATGATACAAATATGTCTGACAGTAGGTAAAATTCTGCAACTGGTTTTTCAAGCTATGAAAGTCATTGTAGCCATTGGAATATTGAATATCAGTATAGTCAGTGTATTTAGTAAGCCTTGCATTTATGCTGTATACTGTACACACATTATGCTGCTTATGAAATATTATTTCATATACAATATATATTTATTTCTATTTATTATTATATCTTTTATTGTTCACTGCTTTCTTTTCCTTTTTAAACATATATTTATTTTGTTTTCATTATTATGCTGCATTATATTCTCTGAAATTATTTCTTGGGCTCTTCCAGAAAAGACACTGAGAAAAATTCAAGAGGTTTCTAGGAAAGGGGTTGAAACTCTTACTAAACAGACTGCTTTATTGTACCAAAAGAATATTACATTAAAGTCATAAAAAGCATTACCACATTTTGGCGCTTAAGAATCCTACAACCACTGAATCCGGAGAATGCTGGAATCCCACAACCATTGAACTGCTCAACCTTGTGAATTTTGAATTGCAGCTCCACAAAACTTTCCATTGTGCAAATTTTTGTACACAATAACAGCACATGGAGAAGATATGGGCACGAGCATCAACAGCTTCTCAGCTAACAGGTAGAGTGTGAGAGCAAGTGTCCTAACCACTGCAGCTGGATTCATTCTGTAGATATTCAATGCGGAATGAACAGAGCCAAACATAGATTGTACGCAAAATAATCATTATCTATAAGCTAAGTATAAAATTATTATTTGAGTGGTGATTGATTTGTGTTGCTGATTTGGTTATTTTGTCACTGTTGTGGGTATGAGGCAGTAGTGTAGGTGGAACTATCTTTCCACAAAGCATTTCCCAGCATTGTGTATTTTTGGAAATAATGATCCATGCTGGACATAGCAACACACATTACGGGTATGGGAGGAAAAAATTGAATATATGGTGAAAAAGCCATTCACACATTTATTTAATGTAAATTCTGTGCTATTAAGTAAATACATGGAAATGGGTACGTAACACAAGATAATATAATTGTCGCATTAAAGACATAATAATTTAATTTTTAAAATCAATATATCAGTCGCAAATTCGAAGTAAATTAAATAAATTTAAAAGTTGTGCTTCACACAGAATAAATACAAGTAATAGTTATACTCCATGAAGAGCTTCAGTTGCTGTTATGAGAACATGCAGATGAGCTATTCATTGAATACACGGCATAACTGTATTTATGTGCGTAATTTTCATAATGTTTGTACACAATGTTTTAGTGTCATTTCAAGTTGTTTTGGTTCATAGGTTCAGTATTATAATGTGTACAGAGTGTAGTAAAATGCTTGTTTGCATGTGCTAATGAACATGCAAAACATTGCCACTCACTGGCGCCATGATCAGCTACTACACCTCAAAATCAGCAGCATTAAATTAGCTCTTACAGTGCTAAAATAATCATTACATGTGTTTATTTGGAAACAGTGCTTCCAGATAAGTAGTTTACGTTCTAGTTTAACACTGGCTATTTTACTGTATACTTTTTTACTTTCTGCCTTTCTAACCTAAAGTTCTGTTTTCCTTACCTCAAAACTTACATCTTCCTAATCTGAAAGAAGTACCTTACCTCGAAGTTCATATAACTATCAATAACATGACATTATCACTTCAATAAACAACATATTGCTTATAGTAATGGCAGTGTTACTAGTCATGTGATCAGACAGCAGTATGTTTGTCACATCATCATCATCATCATCACGTCATATAACATGGTACTGCACACTGCTGTGCATTTAAGCCTGGGAAAAACTAGTAAACAATTAGTTGAAGACTCATGCTTAAGTGTGGTCATGGAAAATAATTATTCCTTATGGTTATAGCCTTTTACTTTCGTTTTATAACTATAACTTCCATTTCACTTTTTGACTTTGCTTGTTTTTATTGTTATTTTGACACCTGCCATTTTGATTTTCCTTTCATTTAGTCCCCTACTCGTAGTGTCATCTCTTGGTCATAAAAGTTTTATATTAATTTTTGAACCATCCAAATATCACCCTGATTATAATAAATGTTTTAATGTATATTATGTTGAAAAACATATCAGAAAGTCAAAGAAATATAATCCAGAGCTTTTTGTTTGAGTAAAAACTATGCTTCTTAAAACATACCACATATAAAAAGTGGACACAATCAGGGCTGAGATATGGTTAAAGTTATTGTATTTCATTAAACTGTGCTACCCGTCAGATTGAAATATAAATTGATTTCTGTCAGTCCGGTAGTTAATCTTTGTTACACATTCAACATTAATGTTTGCAGTGCACTATCTATTACAATGTATTTTGTAATGCCTGTAGTATAAAAAGCATTACATTTTTCATTTCAACAGATGGTGTATCACAAACATTGGTAATAATCATAGTGGTGTTCTTCAGACATCCATATACTTTACTCTTACTTAACATGCATGAGCATTGTTTCCAGTTATTAAATTGAAGATGTTAAACCTCTTACACCTACTAGACTCGGAAAATTCCTTCTAGGTCATTTGCATGGGAGAGAAGAAAGATGATGACACTCATTCTGATGTCGATAACAAACAAATCAGCTGGAAACACATGTCCCTGGAGAAAAATGCATTTGTTTCTTTCAAGACTTGTTTTGATATACAGCATTATGGCAAGGATTTCTGTATACCTGCAAATGAAAAATGAAATATTTCCATCTTTGTTAATTCACTGCAGACTTTCTAACACACATAATACTTCTTGCATGTTTAATATTCTAAAGCATTTTTGTTGTAAACAGCTCTTGTTACCATATGTCACATATTTAATGTAAAGTAAAAGTGAGAAAAAATGTATTCATACATATATATATGTATATATGATCAAGTTCTTTGATAAAATAGTAATCTTTGCTAGCAGATTTTAATGTCTCTTTGAAGATATAATAGCAAAAATCCGGCTACAATCCCTGGTCAGCTTAATCTCACGTTGAATCTCTGTTCTCCATGAAATGTTCTTGAAAATCTAAGTGAGGTCAGTTGAACTTTACAATCTCTATTTAAAACCAGTGAATTTCTTTGGCACGTGAAGATCCCCTGCATCCACTAATAATAGTGGTTTCAGATAACTTATAAACCCTACAGCTATGTAGCCACACTTGTAAGATGTTAATATCTCCTATCTTGCTGATTTAGTTCAAATGTTAATGTTAAAAATATCAGATTCCAGATGTTTTCTATCAACTTTTATGAAGTTAACAGAAAATGTGAGGTCCTTACTATAATATTGTAAAACGGCTGCCTTCTGTAAGAGGTATGGTGGAGAGCTGGCCAATAGTTGCAATGTGTGCAGTCATCACTCGTACAATTACAAAAAGCTATGAAAACAAACATACTGGAAAAGGAGGCAACTAGGCTGACATGCAGAACAAAATTAGAGGAATGTTGCCTCATGCAATGAGTTAACATTGAAAGCACTTGTCAGGTAAGGACAGGTTCTGTGTATAAAATAAAGATCACAAATGTTTATGAGCTGTCAACCCTTCCAGAAGCAACTTGATCTTTTCTAGTTTTTGTTGATGGGTTCTTACGCCTTCTTCCAACATTTTCTTCACATATTGTTGGAGTGCTCTTTGAGGAAATGACTTCTACTATGTCTGTTTTTCTATCTTTTTGCTCTAGAGAAGTGCTGAAAAGGTCATTATTGTGTATCTTTAAGCACTAGAGGTCTCATCTGAGAAAAGAGAAAGGTTAGCTCTGTTTTCTTTTAAACCTAATAATTTGAAGTGTTGCTTAGTACTTTATGATCTTTTAGTGGGCCATGTTGTGCAAACAGAGCGTGCTGTTAATCTGTCCCAGAACGTCCATATTAAATCCACATTAACCATAAACATGAGCTTTCGCTGTACAATAGCTGTTATTGCAAGTATATGTTATTCTAGGTTTAAAAAGAAAATTATAACAGGAGCCATAAAATGTACTTTAAAATGTCTCCTTGTTTATTTTAAAAACTTTAGCATTTATGATTTAAAATCCAAATTTTAACAGTCCATTCTGCTACTGATGTTATTTCGTCTTGCTTAGCCATAACTTATTTAACATGGTGGAGAATATAGAATGTTACTCTATTCTAATTAAGGTTTCTTACCATTGATCAACACAAAATACTCAAATATCACTTATTATAATGAAACAAAATTCTACGGTTAGGTCCAGAATAATTATATAAATAAATAATTATATAGATAAAAAATAGTAAATGATGGATTGAGTAAAAAGTCGCTCACATTCCAGCTACACAAAAAATTTTATATTTTTTTATTTTATATACTTTGAAAATTTTTCAGAATTCAAATAATTTGTTTAACTGAGTCTAACTAAGACATACATCGGCTCTATACTATGGTTGAATATTTTGAAAAAAGTTAAGAAAATAAAAATGCAAATATTAGTGTGACAATAAATAATAACAGGAAATAATTAAATGTGTAACAAAATATTATTTTTGATGCTTATTTCTTTATGTACTTATTTAAGTTAATTCTTCATTCACTTATTTCAGTGACACACATACAACATGAAATAAATCCTGAAGTGAAAACTATCAGTGTAACTCATTAAAGTCAGGAAGGCAGGTTCTAGCCAGTACTATTTTTTGATTGTTGAATTGTTAGTAAACATTCAGCCATTCAGGGCCTCATTTACATTAGGTACTTCAGATGGAAATTCTTAATGCTGAATTTGGAGCTTTTTAAATTAAAGTAGCTACTTCACATGGGCAACATTTTCTTGCACTCGTATCTGATGCGCACAGTCACAACTTTCAGCATGCATATGAGCCACATAATTCCCAGGTAAAGCAAAGCATGTAAGTCCACTGTGCAGTACTTGCTAGAGATCACCCTCTCAGCTTTGACGAGTGAAAGTGACAGTTTTCATTTCAGGGCCTATTTCATGTTGAGTGCGTGTCAGTGAAATTAATAAATTAAGAATTAATTGAATAAATCCACAAAGAAAGAAGCAACAAACAGTATATTTTGTGATATATTGAATTATTTTCACTCAAATTTCACATTTTCATTATTTATTTGTTGCCACACTTCACTTTATTTATTTATATATTTATTTATTTTTTCTAAAATATTCCTCCATTGTGTATGTGGGTCCTTGTCTAGAAAAAAAAATTTCTCCAAAATCCCAGGATCTTACAAACTCCAGTAGGTTTTCCTCTATGATTCATCTACAGTTTGGATTAATTCATTTTACCTTCTGTATTTAATTAAGGAGCTTTGCATAAGTGCCTAGAAGTGGATGGTGGTAGGTGTGATACAGTGAACAATTAAATATAAGCTATCTTCTCTTTTTTATTCACAAGTAATTCAGAAAGACACACATATATATATAATCTTCACTTTGTCATTTATAGTTTTGCTTGTGCTAAACAATGATAAACATTTTATCAAATAATTAAAAGCACGTACTATAGTACATAAAATAAGACAAGTCCAGGGAGAAATATACAATTTGAGAGGAACTGTAACTTTTGAGTTCTGTTTTCTAAGTAAGAAATGATGTGAACTTCTGTAACTTTTTCTTCCTTAATATCAAACATTATTTTTTTAAATGAATGGATTATTCTTCTCATGATATCTGCTGACTGCATGTACAGAATAGAAAACTTAATAAACAAAAGACAAGGTGTCTAATAATTAATATTTTAATAGTTTGATCACTTCATTTATTCAAACAGAAGTGTTGCTTTGATAGAGAAAAAATATGTTTGCGTATTTCACATTTGATGATCTCAGTGATTGTTATTAAGAAACTGTGTTCAGCTGTTTCCTTGACTTGTCTTTTTGTATTCACTAAAGTCATCCAGCATAAAGGGGTGACAGAAGCCTTTGTTTCAAATCCCACCTGTAGCAATCATTCGGTTGTGACAGTCTTAATTAATTATTGAATTACTATGAATACTCAGTTGATCAATTTGGAGCATGAAAATGTTGTCATTAATATATTTATGTCATCATTATGATATCATGTATTGAACCCAAATGTGTTAAATGAGGTGATAATAAATTAAATGTGTACTCAAATGCATTAAATGATTTATCTTCAAATAGGTGTTGGTTGAAAAATTAGGGCCTACAGTACAATTACTGTCAGATAAAACTAAGAAATGAGTCACTATGGACAGGAACATATCATATTTTTACTATAGTGAACTATACAAATATGAAAAGAAAGAAAAAGTACAGGACTTAAAGTGCTGGATTTTAGTAAAACTGCTGAAGAAAGTTAAACACACAATAAGCAATCCTTTTTCATGCGGTTTGAACCTCAATGCCATAATATTCTCGGCTCCTGTGATTTTTGGTAATGTTAGTTTCCCTCATAAAAACATAAAACAAAACCCAGAGAGAGACTCAGCAGCAGAATGCTAATTTTGATTAGTTTAACAGCAGGGAACAGAATTTTTCAGTCCAACAGTCCCATTTGAGGTTCTGCCTAATCCAACTACCGGCTGAAATAATGCTTAACAGATTTCACAGTGGCAACAAACTTTTCAGACTTACTTCGGAAGATTATCCAGACCAGCCACCTAGTGTGACAGGTTGAGCTAAGATTATATACTAAGATCATTCCATCGATTTTATAAAAGAGCAACTTTAAATGCATTTAAATAATTGACAAAGTGGCTATCAAAAGAGGAGTATATCTCAGAATACAGATATAAAAAGATTCAGAGAGTATTCAGATTCCTTCACTTTCTGCACACTTAACTCTGCTGTAGAATTAATTTTAAATTGATATATTTACCATCAATTAACACTCAATAACCCATACTGACAAGGTGAAAATATGATTTCAGAAAGGTCTGCAAATTTATTGCAAATGAAAAACTGAAATCTCTCATTCATATTAAGTATTTATACTCTGAATTCAGTGCTTTGAGTCTTCTGAGCAGCTTCTATCAAGATCTTTTAGATTGGATGGGAAGCATCTGTAAACTGCCATCTTCAGGTCTCTCCACAGTCTGGAGGTTTGACTAAACCACTCCAGGGCAGTCAGACACTTGTCCTGAAGCCACTCCAGTGTTGTCTTGGTTGAATGATTCAGGTCATTATCAATTATTAGCTTGAGGTCATGTGCACTGTGGAGCAGGTTTTCTTCAAGGACCTCCCTACATTCCTTTCACCAGTCTTCCTGTCCCTGCTGCAGAGACGCACACCCGTAGTATGATGTGCCCACCACTATGCTTCATTATAGGGATGGTATTAGGCAGATAATGAGCAGTGTCTGGTCTTCCCAGACATTGTGGTTGGAGTTCAACCCAAAGAGTTGAGTTTTTGTCTCATCTGGCTGGAGAATCTTTTCCTCATGCTCTTAGAGTCCTTTAAATGCTGTTTTGTAAACTCCAAGCGGAAGTTTGCCATTCTAGTATAGAAACCTATTTGATGGAGTGCTGCTGAGATGGTCATCTTTCTGAAATGTTCTCCCATCATAGCAGAGGACTTCTGAACCTTTGCTAGAGAGTCCAATAGGTTTTTGATCACCTCTATGACGAAGGCCTATCTTGCTTGGTTAGTTAGTTTGACCAGACAGCCAACTATAGAAAGAGTGTTGATGGTCCCAGATCTCTTATATTTGACAGTTATTGAGGCCACTGTGCTCATGTGAACACCCAAAGCTTTAGAAATTGTTTTATAACCTTGACCTAATCTATGTCTCACAACAGTTTAGTGGTGGAAGTCTACAGAGAGTTCCTTGGACTTCATGGCTTGGTTTTTGTCCTGACATACAGTCCTGACCTTATATAGACAGGTGTATTCCTTTCTAAATGATGCTTGGTCAATTCATTTGGCCACAGATGCACTCCAATCAAATTCTAAATACATCTCAAAGATAATTAAAGTAAACAGGATGTACCTGACCACAATTTACAGTGCCACCACAAACTGTCTTAGTATTTACATAGATGAGAGATTTCAGGTTTTGTTTTTGTAACAAATTTGCAGACCTTTCTGAAAATCTACAGCACAATAAAGTGTGCAGAAGGTGAAGGGATCTGAATAATTTCTGATTCCACTGTGTATTATATATGCTACAATGTCTTCTAAATCACCTAACCAATTGTAAATATGCTAGAGTATGTAAAATAGTAATCTCTTATCTATCGTAAGGATATGTCGGTTACATTAGATATCCTGTTGGATATTTTGACCATTTCTTTGATTTTGATAGAAATCAGCATGCAGTGTTGAAACAGCTTAAAGTTGAGTAGACTCTAGAATTAGTCACCTGGTAATCAAATGCTTTTTGAAAAAGTTTGCAAATTTAGTATATACACATTTTTAAAATGAGTATAATTAATGAATAATGAATTAAACCTGACAATATCAGAAAAAGGCTGAGTTAAGTAAAAAAAAAAAAGCTGTTAATTTCACATAAAAAATAAATAAGTCTGAAACACAATAATGTCAATACAAGTGCGAGAAAGGCAGAAAAAGTAAACAAACTCAGAAAAAAATTAAAACTGTGAAAGGTCAAAATGGATTTGAAAGGTAGATATAGCGTATGACAAAATAATTGTGACGTTTAAAAGTTTAATCAGAAGTTCAATGCTAAGTGAAATGTGGGCCCAGTTTAAGAATAAGATTAGCTTCTCCTTTTTTCCTTTGATAGCTGTTTTTGCATCTGTGTCAGAGTACAGCAGCAGACTAATTAGTGTGGTTGTAATCAAGTGAAGTGAAATGTTCTACAATAGTCCTCAAGACAATTGTAACGCTAATTGAACTGATATGTTCCCTTTAAGCCACCTCATTCTTTTATGTATTTATAACTATACAGTAGAATACAGACATACATTAGCTAAAAGTGATGTACTGCTTCGTGTTGCAATAAAATGTGCCCAAGGTAGACAGTGACACTGAGCTGAGAAAAAAGAGATAAAAAATAGGCTTGCATAAGTGAACTGGTCAAGACTAGGTGATCTGCGGTAGCATTGCACAAAGATCTTATCTGTACATTTGGAAAAAATAATTAATGTCTGTAAGAAGAGGGAGGAAAAGTAAGATCTCAAGTAAATTGCACAAAAATATTTTAATATCATTAAGTGCATGTTAAAGATAAAAACTATTAAAAAATTTTGATTCTTTTGGATTCAAATCCTAAAACAGAAGACACAATATTAAGAAAAATAACATTGGAAGCACAGAAAAAAAAATCAATGACAATACAAAACTTAACACTGCCATAAGTTAAGATGAACTTTGGATATACAGTAGATATTGAAATACACAGTTTATTCATTTCACAGCCACCAGCCATGCGAGCGACACAGCAAAGAATGTAGACAATTGGGATATCTGCTCTTCATAAATCTTCTTCTTACTACAAAAGACTATACAGGTCTACCAGAATATGAACATTGACAACCTGTCAAATATTTTTTCCAAGGACAAAGAATTGTACCTTTGTTCAATGGTAAATATGGGACTTTTATAATACTCTTATATTTGGAAAACATGGTAAAGTTCTCTGAACAGTGTTGATTAATGTTTTTTTCCTCTCTGGTAGAATCTCTTTAAAGAAACTTAAAAGTCTTTTTTTTCATGGCATCACAAATCTTATGCCACAATCCGATATTTACATAAACCTCAGCTTTTCAATCCAGGCTGAAGGCACATGTGGTTGTAATGACCGCCACCCTCTCAGTGACCTAAAACCTCTAAGAGAAAACAGACAGGAAAAAGTTTAAATCATAAACCATGTATTTTCTTTGAAGAGGGAGCACACCTATCACAGAAGGCTGTAACCAGACGCGCACAACATTCTGTAATCAGATGCACACACGTTTCCGGTGGTTCAGGTCTTTTTATACACAAGTAAAAGTTACAAAATTGTATTACTTACATCATACAAAGCTGTCTTATTATCATTGGCTACTTCCAGTTGGGCGGCATGGTGGTGCAGTGGTAGTGCTGCTGCCTCGCAGTTAGGAGACCCGGGTCCTCCCTGCGTGGAGTTTGCATGTTCTCCCTGTGTCTGCATGGGTTTCCTCTGGGCGCTCCGGTTTCCTCCCACAGTCCAAAGACATGCAGGTTAGGTGGATTGGCGATTCTAAATTGGCCCTAGTGTGTGCTTGGTGTATGGTTGTGTTTGTGTGTGTCCTGCGGTGGGTTGGCACCCTGCCTGGGATTGGCTCCAGCAAAGCCCCTTGACCCTGTGTTTGGATTCAGCAGGTGGGAAAATGGATGGATGCTTCCAGTTGCTATCTGGACACACAGGTCAAAACAAGCCATGCTAAATTATTAAATGTAAATGTTGTATTAAAGTAAGAATGGCCAGCAAAACACATACAATTGTCCTATAGACAGATAATTAATTTCTAGTTTATTCTAGCAGGTTGATACACCGTCATTGAGATGAATGGTGGGGGGATATGTCCACTGTGAAATTTCAAGGGTCATGATAGAACAAAATGCTAAAAAAAGATGCTGGCACTTTAGGTAGGTCCCCCGTGAAACTCAAAGTGCGGCAATACAATAATATTCGAGTGAAAAGTGGTAAGGTGGGGGTTGTGATTTGCCCATTGAGCTTCAGGCATAGCATACCATTACTCACTGGTACACTAAGAAAAGGTGCTGGCACTCTAGGCAAAAATTGGAAAAGGTGCTCAATTTCAAGCACTGCTTTGGTTTAATGAGCACACATACTTAGGAAAAGCATCATGTATGAACAGTGTTTGTTATAAACATATTATAACAAGCACAGGAAAACAACAACAAATTGCTAACTGGATTTAAAACATGCAAGACTGTTTCATCTCCCTTTAAGATTCACATTCACCTTATCTTAGAAGGCCAAAAACTCTGAATGATCAATTGCTAGAGGAGTATTGGAAAAAGTTTTCCTCTTTTTGAACACAAAGTGTGCTCAGATACAGGTTTTTCATCTATGAAAACTAACTGCATGATACTCAAACCTACCTTGGGTTTTTCCTTTGATAAAGCTGCAGAGCAGAAACAAGACCACCCATATCAAGAAATCTCCTTATTGAGTTAACACAGGTTAGCTTTATTATTATTTTCCTCACCAGTATAGAAATTTCCATGTACCAAAAGACAGTTTCTGTTGTTAAAACCAATCTGGCTAGATTCACACCATTTTTTTGCGTAACAGAGGGCACAGTGCAGGGCTTCACTCTATGATCTGTTGAATTCTTAAAAAGTTACTCAGTTCTTATAAACAGGCTACTGCTCAAAATGACACACTTTCATTGTGCAAAATGGTACCCAGTATCAATAAATGAGAATCATAGTTTGTCCAGTTGTGTACTGTGTGAATGTACCTGTGCAGGCACTGAGTGGTGAACATAAAGGCCTGTTTCACAATCACTTATATTTTACTCCTATGCCCTTGTAGTTGATTGGATACCCATTTCTGAACAGAACCCAGTTTAGTTTAAAATAACTAATTAAATGGAGGTGACAGTAAGAAGGGACATGGCTTAAAATAGTACTTATACAAAATAGCAGAGTGTTCAGTTTGATTGTATTCTTTATATCTATGTGGTGACAACTGCTGAACTTGTTTGAAGCTTAGTTATATCCTTTTCAATATTTGTGCTGAGAAAGGCAATAATAATAATCAGAAAGTATGAAAATGTGTGGGCATGAAACACAGTAAAGTTGTAGGGTAACACAATTTACTTATTAAATATAGCTTACAATTAAAAAATATTTACTGATAAGAGAGAGAGGTTAGGAGCATGTGCGTTGTCGCACCCACCACATGACAAACCACCTGAACATCCCAGATTAGGACCTGAGTGCAGCCATGCGACATATGACACCTCAGCACAACACTAGTTCTGATGGAATGGAACAGTGAGGTTTTTTATGGTGGCTGGAGTGCCAATCCTGCCACCAACCTCCAGGTTTTTCCCTGCAGGTTGATAGATAGATAGATAGATAGATAGATAGATAGATAGATAGATAGATAGATAGATAGATAGATAGATAGATAGATACTTTATTAATCTCCAAGGGGAAATTCACATACTCCAGTAGCAGCATACTGATAAAAAACAATATTAAATTAAAGAGTGATAAAAATGCAATGCAAGTTAAAAAATGCAAGGTGGAGAGTGCAAGGCAGGTATAACAGTCAATAACATTGTATAATGTTAACGTTTAACCCCGGGTGGAATTGAAGAGTCGCATAGTGTGGGGGAGGAACAACCTCCTCAGTCTGTCAGTGGAGCAGGACAGTGACAGCAGTCTGTCACTGAAGCTGCTCCTCTGTCTCGAGATGATACTGTTCAGTGGTTGCAGTGGATTCTCCATGATTGACAGGAGCCTGCTCAGCACCCATCACTCTGCCACGGATGTCAAACTGTCCAGCTCCGTGCCTACAATAGAGCCTGCCTTCCTCACCAGTTTGTCTAGGGGTGAGGTGTCCCTCTTTTTTATGCTGCCTCCCCAGCACACCACCGTGTAGAAAAGGGCGATCACCACAACCGTCTGATAGAACATCTGCAGCATCTTATTGCAGATGTTGAAGGATGCCAGCCTTCTAAGGAAGTATAGTCGGCTCTGTCCTCTCTTGCACAGAATATCAGTAATGGCAGTCCAGTCCAGTTTATCATCCAGCTGCACTCCCAAGTGTTTATAGGTCTGTACCCTCTGCACACAGTCACCTCTGATGATCTGATGATCACAGACCTACGGTTGGAGGGCCTACATGCAGGGCTGGATACAGATTAACTTCATACCCAGGATGGAGCAATTGCAGATTAAGAGCCTTGCTCAAGGGCCCAGCAGAGTGGAGCCACTTCAGGAGTTTTTGAGATTTGAACCAGCAACCTTCCAATTGCCAGTGGAGATCCAAAGCATCAGAGTCACCACTCCGCCCATATTTTGTTGATTTTTATTGATTTATTGGTAAACAAGATTAAATTTTTTATCCACCCATTTTTAGAGTCTAATTAATCACAGGCACAATAAAAGAGTGCACTCATTCCATCAGCACTGGAAGTAAGACAAGAACCAACACTGGACTGAAAAACATTTAGACAAACACATCCACACACAAACTGAGATACTTCAGAGACACTACTTAATTGTCAGGATATGAGAAACATGCACAAGCAGAAAAACACAATAAAAACATTGGAACAACATGCAATGTCTATAAAGATGTTGGCCTGAAGAGGAATCAAAACCTAGGGAGTTTTGCAACTGCAGCACCAACCATACCACCATAATGCCACCAATACTAAGATACCCATCAGTGCCTACATTTTACAACTTGTTAATTGCTTGGAATGATGGAATTTCAATCACAACGGCTGTCTTTATTATCTACTGTTCCAGTGTAATATCTATTGTGTTCTTTATGTGCAAATGTTATATATACATTTATTAATTACTAGCTATGGTAACTGTCACAGGCAGGTATATAATAATTTAAAAATATTTGCTATCTCTTGCTCTACATGTACCTTCAGTACCTATCCTCTATATTTGTGTATGATTGTCTCTTCATTGGCACTCCTTCTCTCAAGTGCATTCCCGTAAAGCCTCTGTCATTATTTTTGAAGGCACCGTTCTCGCCTCCTGGTTGGTTTAACACTTTCCATCTTTGAAGGCGACTCTCTCAGCATGCACTTTTACTCCTTGTGTGTCTTACACTTGCACTTCTGCTTTCATCATGTCACCAAAGCCTAACTGTCCAAAAACACCAAAGCCAAACTGACCAATCAGATTGCTCTGTAGACTGGACACAGTTTTATGTTGTTACGTTGTTTTTACGTGTGACGCAAAGTTTTTGTTTAGTTCCTCTAAACAAGATCCCAAAATGAGGCCTTAAAGTAGCTGGGGAACAGAATTGCAACTTTCAAAAGCTGTGGCAAAAAGCCCAAGAAGAAGAAGGGTAATGCTGTGTAACAAAAAAAGCTCACACAAGGAGTACACAAGGCACAGTAGGAGTTGCCTTAAAAAATAGAAAATCCAGTGGCAAAGTTCCAATACACAAATCCAGAGGGAGGTCCTAAGGCAGAGCAAAGAAGTTGAATTCCAGAAAATCAAAAAAAAAAAAAAAAAACTTATAGAAAACTCACCAACACCTAGCACATGCAATGTGCTGCAAGGAACTGTGTGTTCTGTTTGCAGTTATAGGGTGGAGGGCAGTCCCTCCGTGGACATGAACAGGGAGCACTGGCAGTTGGAAAACTACCCACAAAACAAAACAAATGGAACATAAAGACATTTAAAGAAGCAGTACATAAAGGATTTTAAATATAACAAAAACAATGGAACATTAAACATATTGACTAAATGATAAACGAACAGAACACTATTAAAATAAATAATTGTACTAAGTCATTTAAACTAAACAATGAGCAAAAAAGGCAAAGAAAAGGAATATAAATATAAGCCAGTGAAGGAACCTTGGCCAAAACATAACAGTTTTGTAATGTTCCTATGCTTGGTTGCCAACCATGAGACCCACATCATGTGGCATCTGACAACACTGGTCTCAGTGACCAAGTTTTTGGATTAATATAAAAATAGAGAATTTCATTTTAGTTACAGTTATGATCTCAAGCTTTTATTAGTCAGTCAGTCAGTCATTGTCCAACCTGCTATATCCTAACACAGGGTCACAGGAGTCAATCCCAGCCAGCACAGGGTGAAAGGCAGGAACAAATCCCAGGCAGAGCACCAGCCCACTGCAGGACACACACACACACACACTAGGGACAATTTAGGATCACCAATGGACCTAACCTACATGTCTTTGGACCGTGGGAGGAAACCCACGCAGACACGGGGAGAACATGCAAATTCCACACAGGGAGGACCCAGGAAGCGAACCCAGGTCTCCTTACTGCGAGGCAGCAGCGCCACCACTGTGCCACCGTGCCGCTACAGCTTTTATTATTTTGACTTTTTTTTCTTGTGTCTTGGTTTGTTAAATTGGCATAATGGTTTTTGGTATTGAACACCCACTACTATTTTTGACTATTTCTTTCATCTCAGAACTTATAAACTCTCCACGTAAGATTCCATTTTTTAGCCACACTGAATTCCTCCTTGGCCGTAATGTGAATGGAGGAAACATAAAATAACAAAATACTTCTGATTTATTTTAGACTTCTTCCTGTTAAAATGACGACTGATTCCTGGGTTCAAATTCCAGCACATGTCAGGGCACTTTCTCCCACTGGCCACATGATTTTGTTTTAGGTATACCAGCTTCCTCCCACATATGAAACCTGTGCAGAATGCGGAAACTAGCATTTACAACATAAAACGCAGCAGACTGACACTCCATGTCAGCTCTGTATTTGAAGAAGACTGAAAAATGGATAAACATATGACTAAAAATATGGCAAGTTCTACATGCCAAATGTGCTAAATGTTTTAAACTTTATGTATTCCCTGTTTCTGAAAGCTCTGGATATGTAGTGTATTTCTTCCAATATCTCTTCTGCTGTTGTAGTGCCCTCTTTCATGAATTAAATTGCAAAAGGACCATCATTGTGTCACTCCTCTAAGACCAAACTGCTTCTGAACTGTTATGTGCTCTACATCTCCTACTTTAACTGGCCTAGGAGGCTCTGTGATCACAGGAGTGCCCAAGCGCAGATATCAAGACTTCAGTGATGGTAGCTGCTGAATTTATGGTATAAATTGTAAACTTAGCTTTGGTGAAATAGACAGTTTAAGACCTATAAAAAAGCATTACAGGACGAATCACAGTTTAAACCACATTTAAAATTTTCTTTTTAAATAGCATATAGAAATTCTAAACAGTAAAAAATGGCTAAGCCACATAGACAATGGAATAATATGTTCTAATTCATAAAAAAAGCAACTTAATGCAAACGAGCAAACAAAACATTTATCACATATCCATAGGCATGCTTATCATTCCTGGTTATGCAAACACATGACTTTGATAAGTAAGAGCATACTATCTTCACATCCAGTTTCAAAGGTTTACCAGTGCTCCACAAAGTAAGTTTACACACTGAGCTGAAAACTCTAGATAAGAACAATGACATTGCAGATGGAAACATATAGCAGTTAGCCATCAGGTGAAAAATTCTATTTTGTACTTTTTGAAAGTTTAGATTTTTGTATATCCCAGTAACAGCCTTCTGAACATCTGCTCCCTGCCTTCTACTCAAGGGGATATTTATTGATAGGAGACAAAGGTTAAAACGACTTGCTCTCCATGCAAAGAAAGGTTTTGCCCAGCCTTTAGCGAGTCTGTGCACCTGTTCCACCAAGAGCTACAAATATCTAATATGATGTGACCGATAGCGCTGTGTTTAAAGAATGCTGGGAGAAAGTGACCTTTTGAAAGAGACGTCTCAGCTGGCTTGACTTGATCCCATGCTTCACCTCTTCCTCTGTTCTTTAGATGACAGAATTCACTAAAAAAGAGATTGCTGTATAAGAAAACAAAAATAAAAAAGGTAAAATCCCTGCCTTGCGAGGAAAAGTGAAATCTTACTTTCAGCACTGAAGTATTAACCCAGACAAAATATTTCAATATGATCTTCTTCCCACATTAGACAGGAAAATGCCAAGTTAATATTAGAATGAGGATAACATTGCGCTAGTCTTTAGCAATTTACTTTTTCACTAACAAGTGAAACACAATTGCATTAAACAAATCTGAGCACTTGTTAAACTTTTCTTTTTTTTAATGTGCTGACTATGCCAAAAAGCTATTTACAAATGCTCCCTGCTGCTTGCGGGGACCCAGAACATTGTTTGCTGGATAGTGTACAGACAAAGTGGAAAACAGGCTTCAAGGGAGAGGAATTATTTGTCCATACAGGTACAAGGGACTAGAGTGTAAATGAAGTGTGCAAGAGATTGAAGTCTGCACAAATTTATTTGGCAAACACTAAGGAATTAAATGTAAAATTTGACACAGACAAGTTGCTTCACAAAAGTAATTAAATCAGGGGGAAAAAAGACATGCGGTCTGCTTCAAAGACATAAACCATGAGACTAGGCAGTCCTGCTGATAATTTGTTTTGCTTAAATTGTTCTTTAATTTTTAATGTTTGCTTTAGAGGTAAGTGATAATGTGCTTAGTTACAAGCTCCCTTTTGGATAGCAGTCAATAGGTTGTATTGATAAATCAATGAGACAAACAATTGCATTCAGATTGGAGAGCACAGGCAATTCAGCCAGTTAAATATTTCAATAACTTGTTAAGCTTCTAGGTACTGTACATTTCGTAGCAGAATCAAACATCATGTAAATGCTTCCACTGCATAAAAAAAAAGTCATAAACAAAAACAAGTCAATTATTATACATATTGTCTTAGGTTATTTTAAAATACTGCAGGTAGTAGATGGGGCGATGGTAAGGTGGAATGCATTTCCAAGACACAGAACTAGAGTTTGAATATTGATTCTAGACCATGAAGAGTTTAACGTGACATTTTCATGTTGTTATTGTGTCCTTTGAAGTGTCTGTTTTCATACTTAAACACATAAACTTTAAATATACTTTAGGATTCAGTTTGAGTGGGCAAAACACATCGGATGCTGGTGCAGTAGAGAGTCAGTTCAACTAGTTTGTCATTGTGTAGAAATCGCCCCATGTTCACATGGGTTTGTTATCAAACAAGGCAGATTGAATACTTTTAATCAGCCTGGTAAGAATGAATACATCTGGGCCTTGGCATCACCTCCAGGATGGCTTCCAGCCTTATTTCTAATGCTGAAATAGAACCTGTAACTCTTTTCAAAAATGGCTTTTTTATTTTCTTTATATAATTTCCTCAATACCAGCTTCTATGCATCAAATGACTTTTGCAGCCAAGATAAATGATCGCTGAAGAAGAACAGGGGCTTTACTTCACATGACATGAACCTTGCAATGTGCAGCATGTTAGAAATAACGTCAATAAAAATAAACATAGAGTAATGTGTTTTTATAGTCTTTATATCCAGACATATTTAGGCTTACTTTAAAATACAACATACGGAGAGGTTTTCTTAAATAAATATAATCGTTTAAAAAAAAAAACACAAAGTTGTACACTGTAAAATTATATACTAATATATTTACTGTAATATTTATGCAAATGTACCATATTCAAATGAAGGGAGAAATATGGCAGCAGAGTAATACAAAAGAATAATAAAACACTAATACCTTATTACATTTATTAAGGTCTTAACTAGTGTGATAAGTTCTAACACCCAGGTGGCCATCGAAATTATTCTCTTATCAGGTGTACACTTAACTGGAATTAAAATGGGTCTGGTTAAGAACTTATTCATCCAGGAGTTTAATTAATATTAAAGGAGTGGCAGACACAATAGCCTCACTGCATTTGAAATCTTAACCTCAGAACCCTCATTAGAAATGCTTTTCATATCTCTCAGCTGCACTGGTTTAATCTGACGTGCGTCAGGGTGAGACGTGGTGTTAATTCAGTATTCGGGGAAGGTATGTGTTTAGGCAGGAAAGACAGGTAGGCTCTACCATGCGAGATGACCTCAACCTCTCAGAGATTTCCAGGCACAGTGTTAATTGGGAAGGTGCACCGATCCGGAGGTGTTGCGTCCCAGAGTAGTAAAATGAGTCGTCTCACTCTGACAAATCAGGCATGTTTTTATTTTTGTTTTAGTTTTTTTTTTTTGGGGAAAGAGGGTAGTAAAGTACCAGCAACATGTAAGAACTTGCAGTGATGTTACTATTTTTAACTCTTTCAGTTCCATAATAAATTAAATGAAGTTCACATATAATTCAAAAACAACTAAAATACTTCAGCTAAATGATAGATGGACCACATTTTTATTCTTTGGTTTTGTTTGTTTCGGATCTGCTACAGTGAAAAATGAGAATAACATTCTGCATTATTAGATAGATAGATAGATAGATAGATAGATAGATAGATAGATAGATAG
>JANRMT010062829.1:17071962-17156643 GCA_026402145.1 Polypterus bichir lapradei
AGAAAGAAAGAAAGAAAGAAAGAAAGAAAGAAAGAAAGAAAGAAAGAAAGAAAGAAAGAAAGAAAGAAAGAAAGAACAAGCTGGGAATCAGAGTAAACTACAGCAGTTTTGGCAAAAGGAAATCTAATTAGTATTCTCCTATTTTTCTTTTAGACAGATGAGGGATGCCCCCTATTGACTTTGTCAGGCAAGCCAGCACAAAAAGGAAAGGGATGGGGAGATATGTTTGTGGGGTGTTGGGGGGAAGGGAAGGTTGGAACTTGCATGTGCTGCAGACTGCAAATTGCATTGCAAGCGGTGCCAAGTCCCTGCTCCTGGCACTGAATTTATAATGATGCTATGGGGGAGTGAGGGGTAAGGGAGCCCTCAGCAAGGGGAGTAGATGTGATTGTTTTTCTCTCCAGCACAGCGATAAGTCCCCAGTTAAAACCCAAATGGCCAGAGTACATTAGACTTTTTAAATATTCATAGAGTGCTATGGAAAGCAGAAGAGGTTAGGTATGTTTTGGTGCACAGTCAATCAAAAAAACTTGCTGTGCATAATAATGGCAGGAATTGTTATCGGTGTCAGTGGAATAAGCAAAAAAAAAAAAAAAAATATATATATATATATATAAAAATAAAAAAAAACACAACAACTAAAAAAACACCAATAGATATTTGTTTAAGATTAAAATTTCTACATTCGCTTTTTTGTGCTCACTATACTTGAAATTCTCTCCACCCCTCAAGTCCTATAATTGGATGTGCAAATAATGCATTTGCAGGCATATGAGTAGTATATCCCCTTGATCATACATGTCAATTATTATGCTTTGCTTCTAGAACCCATTCGAAAACCCATCTAGGTTTTAAAAGTGAATGTTCATTTCAACAGGTGCTTTACCAATTTCACAGAGGCAGAGACAGCTTATTGTACTGCATTAAAATTCAAAAGTAGAGAGACCCATTTAACAGATTGGCACCTCTGTCCGTTAACTGATGATGTTTTGAGAATATGTATCGCAGTATGCAAAACTGTGTTGACCACAGCATCGTGCGTATGCAAACAATACACACTTGAAATGAATAAGCTCCCATTTACATTCATTTTGGAATTTGGCCCTTATGAAAGAACAACACCACCTGACAGCTTTAGCTTGTTTATATATTTATTTATTTGCTGAGACGGGTTAAATTCACAGCTCATTATCAAGCCTGCTTGTTCAACTAGGCCCAGACAGGTAAAGATAGAGTCTATCAAAATCCAGGTTATACAAGTAGTAGCACTGGTGTATTAAAAAAAAAAGTACAATTTTAAAAATATACAGAAAGTTATCAAGTCCTATCTTATTAATCCTGAATTATCAAGACATATTTCTTATATTCTAATTTAAAGCACCCTGCATTTTGTTCCAATTGTATAATCATTTAAACAAACTAAATCAAACAGAAGCAAGGATTGTTACGTATATAAAAAAAACAAAACAAACTTCTGCATTACCCAGAAAGTTCACGCTCACATTATAGTATGATATGGTAAGTCTCTCCATTTCTTTTCCTTCTCTTAACTGGTGTCACTTTACTATTCTAGCAAGTTTCGATTCCCTAATTAGCATAATAACGCACTGATTGTGATTTCATTTGCATTTTTCTGTTTTTCGTTTTCTTTTGCTTCTCCCTCACTGAATTTTATGAAAACCCCAGATGGAGAACTCACAATTAACTTCAAATAGCCTAGAGGATAAGTCCATGTTGGTCCTAGTCTTAAATTAAATTGCTTTGACTTTTGTTAACATATAATGCTTTTATCAGAAAAGACATGGGGATAAGCAGAAAGCTAAGCATGTGGGGTGGTGGCGACATTAGTGACTGATTAGATTTTTTTTCAATGTTCAGTTTTCAAACATGATCAGTTGTCAGGACAACTTTTATAAAGGGCTGGCACCCCAGCTTGTATATGTACAAAATGGGAACAGTACAACTGAAGAACTGCGTATAATGCGTTTAGCCAAGAACATTAAACTATGACTTTCTATATGGTTTACAGAAGTTGTATTTTTGATATATTATACAATATAGTTAAAAAAGAATCTTCATTTAGTTCTTTTTTTTCTATTCAAAGCCTTTCTTCTAATATGTTTGACTTTGTCCACATGATTTTCTATAAATGTCTGTCACAGCTTGCCTGGCTTGCTTTGGAATCGATGCTGACATTGGCGTTCCTACCCATTGAAGAAGGGTAGACCTAGATATTAGGTGAATGTAATTTATCCTATCTTCGGCTTTTCAGCTAAATTGCTTTTGTGTAGTAAGAGGCAAGAAGACGAAAATAGAATATGACTATTCTGAAACCTACTCTGCCTGATCTCTCCTCCAGAGAGAGATAAAACGTAGACAAAAAGCATTCTTCATTATTTCATATTCTTTACATTAAACTTAGAAACCTTCTCTTCAAAGCACAGCTGATGCAAAATTCATGTTTATATACCCTGGTGAGAAACACAGAAATGTTAACATTCTCTGAAAATCGGAGTGGGGGGTTTAATTAAATTATACCAATGAGGCTTAACAGTGTGTGTTAGAATGTGTTAGAAACATATTTTGTAATTATTTAGATTATTCTGGCACCCCGTTCATTTTCTTAACCTGCTCATGGAAAATTCTGTGTTTCCGGGGTGCAACAGCTTATTCTGGTGGCATCAGGCACAAAGCAAGCATCAGCCCTTTCTGGATTAAAGTCCATTGAAGTAAGAAAAATCCCACTGCACCCAAACACACACACACAGTCTCACTTAGGTCTATTTACAGTTTTCAGAGTAGTCATTCAAAAACTCACACTTAAGTAGACAGGGAGAATATGCAGACTCCACACAGGCAGTAACCAAGCCAAATTTTGAACGTTTCCAGGAGTCCTGTGACAGCAGCACTAACCACAATGCAGGGGATTTCAAAATGTAATGTTTAAAATAGAGGCATAAAATAAAAGAAAACAACATACAAAAAGCACTGTACAAACTCAAAAGGATCATGCATTATCTGCATCAAAATATGCATACATATCTATAGACTTCTACTGTGTACCAAATACCAAAAATACATTAATAATAAAAGAATATGAAAACCCATGAACATGCAAGGCTAATAGCAGCTTGCAAGGTGAGACAAAACATTTAGAATACAATAGATACCATTGAAAATAAATCTCTGGGTTCCCAATCATTAGAAACAAAAGCAATATCAAGGTTAGCTACCCATGCAGTCCTTCTAGCATTCCTAAAGGTGCTCAGGTGAAGGCCAATGACAAAGATTTTCATGTAATAGCATGAAGTTCTGGTGTTGGGTCTGTCCTTGAAAGTGATACAATACATTCAGGAATCCATTTTGAAGGATAGCTTGATCAAAATGGTGGCAAAGGCAACCCATTTCATCTAACACAAAGAAAAGGAATAGAGAGAATAGGACTTAGAAGCTGCCAATCATAGGAATTTCAATAATTATAAAAATGACAATTGTAACGTACTGCATGAATATACAGTACACTGCAGTATATGTGTCTATAAAGTGAGATTCATTTTATTTTTCAGCTGTGTAGGAACTTATAACTGCAAGATTTTGCCCAGCATAAAATCTGATAAAAATAAGGTGTGAACAAAAATAATGGAAAAATCAAAAGAAAAGGAAGTTATGGTTGCTAAATCAAAATTAAAAATAACCTTGCATAGGCGAGTCATATTAGACTCATTGAAAATTATCAGTACTTGTCAGCTACAATAGAGGCCTGTCAATTAGCTCCCTGATATGTGACCTTTAAAAAACAACTATCAGAGTTCAAAAAAGGGCCAAACAGTTGGATCCAAAATGGCAGATTCATTGGTCACTGCAAGAATGGGAAAATGATATTATATGTATAAAGATAAAAGGCTGTGTAAAGACAGCCTGTAACAAAAATGGACAGTCTGCTTTGTCAAATCTAAGCTTAGCCAACAGGGATAAATGCACACTTCACATGATAATTTCTAAGTGCCAAAAAGTACAGTCTCAGAAATTATCACATACATGCAATTGGTTACAATGTACGATTCCTAATTCTAAAAGTAGGATTTTGTGGCAGAGAGTTAGTTTGGGAAATATTTGTTTCCAAGGCAAACATTCTGATGCATAAAGTGGTTTAAGTAGAATGAACCTGGACCCTTGAGGAATTGGAAAAATAACATGGTCTGATGAGTCTTCTGAATCATGTTTCATTCTTTTTTTTTATGTATGTACAGGTTTATATTTGGAGATAGCCAAAGGATGCTTTCAATCCACAAAGGCTTTTGCCATCTGTTAAACATGACTGTGGGAGTCTATCCATAATGGTATGAGGTAGCTATCTTGTGGTGGTCATTTGGTCAGATGATCATTATATTTATAACTGCCAAAAATATGAGTCAACTTTCATGATCCAGTGCACTATTTGGTGTAAACACTGTTCCCTCATGATGATCCCCTATTCCATGATGATAATACCCCTTACGCACTGCTAAAATGATTCAAGAGTGGTTTCATGAACACAAAAATGAACTCAGATTCCATTGGCCTCCTAGATCACCTAATTATTGAACCTTTATGGGAAGTTCTGGAGCAGAGAATGTGAGGTTGGTTTCCACTTCCTTCATTCCTCAAAGAGCTGCAAGTTGTTCTTATTGAAGAACGGTAAAGTATCTGTTGTCTAAATCTGATTAATCCAAGTTTAGTGTAATGGGGGTAGGAAGGTTGCATACTAGCATGCATATGTGAACAAGTTCATAATGCAGTATTTAAAAATGTAACTTATCTGTTCAACACATAATTAGCTAAACAGAAACACATCAAGAAGATACCACATTTCCTTTTAAAAGAATTTTACTCTTAACAAAACAAAACAAAAAAAATAATATTTTAACTGAGGTTTAACTAGCATAGTGTATATACCATGCAGATGAAACTGTTGCAGGAATGAGTTAAAAACATTAGTGAGAAGGTGTCAGTATTTTATTTTTGTAATTTACAACTGAAAGCCTAGGGCTTAAATTTATGATAATGACTAAAAAGTAAAACTTGCTGAAGGCATCATTTTGCTACATAAAGTCAATGGAAATATAATCTTTTTTATTATCAAAAGCAGACTTCTAAGCTAAGATTATACTAAGCTTGTCTCGAAAATCCACTTCTTCCCCAAGATTTAGTAATTTTAGAAATCTTTGGATTTGCTTCTTCTGGATTACATTTCTTTTCCCTCCAACAGAGAATGCAAGAGATATTTGAGCTATGAAGGCGTGAGTGTCAGTCACGGTGTAAAGTGACTGAGCTCGATAGAACCCAAGAGCGACACCTCATCTGACACCTTGAAATAATGTTCAACACAATCTAAGAATCAAAGCTTAGATGTTGCCTTTATGAAAAAGGTCTTCAGCTGATTTGCAAGGCGGACAAATTTGCAGTATACAAGTCAGAAATGTAGCACATTTTTTGAAGCAGGTCTGAGTTTCTAAATATTTAACTATGTAGAGCAATGCAGAAGTTGTATATGTGTATTGTGACTTATATCATGTACATTCTGTAATACTATACTTGCAGTAAACTCACAGGTTTTCTTTTAAACCAATGACAAACTGGCAGCTGATTGAGTAACACTGGTTCAAAGAGATAGTGGAGTAAGGAACTGCATAATGAGTGGTATCAAACAAGAGCTGAACTATGCAAGGTCTTATCCTTAAGAAAACATACATGAGCAAGCATGGGAAGCCTCAAGCGTGGGAAAGGTGCTATATGAATAAAATGTTATTATTATTTTAAATTACACATCACCATGATAATGCAAGTACATGGACTCTATGAGGGGGATGGTATTCATTGAGTGTGTCTGTGATATGTGTTGTAAAGTGGGGGCGGGCACTAGAAATGTTCAATATCTGTTCAAGAGTGTACACAATCCAACACTCGACAGAGCTGATTGATCCTCTGCCCAAGGAAAGACCTTGTTTTTTAGGGTATACTGTAGTTAAGGCTCTGGGATGCTGGGACATCTAGGACTGCTAAAAGTAGTACTAACCTGCAGTCCCTGGAGCAAATGTGGACCTGATTTATTCTTGGACCTATAGAGACCCAAGCATTGTGTTTAATGTTGCTTCTAGCCACTAGGCTATTTGCGTGTGAGATTGGGATGAGAAGAAGGGAAGGTCCTCAGCTTTAAGAAAGGGGAAAGAAAATGCGTAAAGAAAGGAAGTATTATTGTGGTGTACTTTACGTGGACAAGTAGGCAAGCTTCTCCACCTGTTAGACAGTCGTTTAATATTTCCTACGGCACAAGGATTTATTTCTTTTCTGTTTACCTCTTTGCACTCTCTCTTTGTTTATTACTCCTTTTGAAATCTAACATCAGAATAAAACACTCTAACCCTACTCCTACCCCTAACCCTTGGACTGTCCATACATATCACTCAGACTTACTCATCAACTCATTAAATTCTACCTTTTTTTGTCCTGTTTCCTAGGTCACTAGTTTCTCCATGTGTTTGGAAGCTCAGATCATCCTACATAGCAATGAACAAAGTTTGCACCTGGTATTAGATATTTAAAAAAGAAAAAAATCAGGCACCCATAATATTAGGTGCTTTCCCACCACAGGAACGTTTTTCAGGAACTAGGGACTTTTTAGAAACACAGGAACTTCTTTTTAGCATTCCTACTACAAGAACTCAGGCCATATGTACTTCCTGGTAGTTGGTAGTTGGTGCTGTTTTTTTTAATTCCTACTCCATGGTATACACTTTTCGTTCATCCTGGATCTATCATGTGGGACCGGCGTACAATTTAAATATCGGTTAATTTAAAAAACTTTAAAACACCTTTATTTGATGTACATGACAGTTGAGTGAGAAGTGGGTCAAAATATTCCGATCAATAATTTAATTAATATTTTTCCCATAGTCACTATTATAAACCAAGAAATTCTACAGGAGAGTCTATCCTGCCATGTTTGTTCATTATGACAGACAAGGAATGCTGAAGAAAAATAAAATGAAAGAAAAAAAATATTTCAAGATTTTTACATGTCTGGCAAGAAGAAGTGCAGGTTTTGGAAATGTGATGCCAAGTAGAAATAAAATAGTCAGCATATAACTCTTATTATCTCATAATTAAAAGTTATCATGAAGCCATAATGTAAACAATAAGTGCAATAGGAACCCCTGGAAAAAAACTTGATTAAGATCCTTTGCAGATTTTACATCATTGATTAATTAATAATGCAGACAATGAAAAACATGAAAGTAAATGTGTACTTAAGGAAATTTTCCTATTATTAAAAAGTAATGTTTTAAAAAAATGCTGCTGTGCCAATGAATATGCTTACTCACCAAGATTTTTGAATTTTTTTATCAGTATAAATTCCATTATTGGAAAAGATAATGTCCTAAATATGTGACGAGTTACAAGTAAAATATACTCAGATTGCATTGCAGTATTACAGAAAAAGTCTTAAAACTTCTTCAAGTTGTCCAGTGTTGGTCATGAATAACGTTATTTACAATGTCTTGGTTTATTTTCATACTTGCACTTTGGACTGTATTGTTCCAATAACCTGATTTACAAGCAAAATTTCAATAATACTTTTTTTTGATTGCTCCAACACTTAATTTTGGATTTGTGACTATTGAGCTGTGCTATTTAAATCTACTAGTTGAAGGAATGTTGATATGCTCTGCCTCTGCAAATTTCATTCTATTCGATACTGAATGTTTATTGAAATAGAATGTGATGGTGACCCTCAATGAAAAAAATATATATTTTTAAGACTTTCTAAAATTGCACTACACTCAAGTAAATTTGTATGCAGAGTTTTATTTATTTAATAAACCAAAGACACTACTGGCTTCATTTTTTAAAAAATACATTGAAAACAAAGGAATTAAAAGATGGAAAGTGATATAAACAAGTGGATATTATTAAATGTACTATGAGTTTTCAAGTGTTAAATTTTGTTTCTAATTCTAATGTAATCAAAAAGTTGTATTTAGAAAGCTGATAAGGCATGAAGGTTTGAAATAGTATGTCTATTAAACTTGTGGAATAAAAAAATTATGAGAATTCAATCAAAGATATCACTCAAAATTATAATTAACTTATTTCATTCTGCAATGGAATTTCTTTATACAGTTGCTTCTGAATGTAAAGGTGGAACACTTTAGATTAAACAACTAATGGAAAGCAGTCTAAACTGTTGTCTAAGAAGCAGGGTTTGCAAATACTGAGTGAGAAAGAGAACAACAGCTGACCAAAACTCAAACAATATCCGAAAATCAATAGCCAAGAATTTGTAGCAAAGGTGTGAAAAACACACATTGCCCTAACTCAAACCATTTCAAAAATCTACTACTAGAGTTACAGATTTAGTTCAAAGGCTGGCATGGGCATACAGTATCTGTTCGCAGTTATAAAAGGAGCAGTTCTTATTAATTTTTAAGCAGATACTATAATTCTGTGAATAATTTTCCTGTTATATGCAGTTGTGTTAATTTCTCACAGGGTGATACCATCAATGAAAGAAATTTCTGTAATTTAGTGATGAAATTGATTTAGCAGGAAGTTAATTGTAGTGCCTAAGGCAGTGAACTTTAAACTACTGTAGAAGACTATCAGTTCAACACCCATCGCTCTCTGAAGAAGTCACTTAGAGCCCTTGTCCTCCAAATGTAAATCTTTATATGAATAATGGCAGTGTGTCCTGATACTGTATGTTTACTTGAATAGAGGAATCATTGAGCTATGTGGCACTAACAATTAGTTATTTATTAATTTATTCTTTGCATTTACAAGAACATTCAAAGCTGCATGGGCTGCTATGTCTTTTGCCATTATCACCTCAAGTTTATTACTATACTATATAACCCTAAAGCAACTAATAATGTCCACTGTTACAAGTTTGATGTTGGTTGGGGTGTACCTCTGTGTTAGTCACAGTCAAAGCCAAGTTGCTGAGGTAACATAGCCTTCTCCGACCTCCTGCACTATTCTTACAATACAGTGGGATGCCTATCAGCAGCAGTATGAACTTGAAATGTCTATGAAAACAAGAGTTTGCGGAAAATCCAACCATAGCAGCTGCCTTCCCAGTTTTTAGGTGTGTGGAACACTTACTGCGATAGACATATTGTCTGCATAAAATAAGTCAAAAGACAACTTTTTTGGAAATGTGGCACACTTATTCTTCAAGGAAATGTTAAGGCAGTTCAGTATTCATTGAGTTATATTAAATGGATGCTGTACACAATTTTAAAATTTCAAAATCACTTATTGAAGATCATTGGAGATTTTGCAAACTGGTCTGTCTTAAAACAGAAATATTCTGTGCGACTTCAACTATGAAAGAGATTATTGTTTCAATTTTACCTTGACAGTGGTTACGTCAATGTGTATATTCTCCTTATATTCCTCTTCTTCATCTCTTATAACTACTGCTGACAGCAAACAGATCCCCAATAGCAGTTAATAAAGGACCAGCTCATTCTGTGTGCAGGAAAGGAAGTTGTTGTCACTGGCTGCTTGAGCGTGCATGGGACTGTGGTCCTCCATTGGCAAATCCAATTCATAGTGCTAAGAAACATCTGTATGGGAAAATTGTTTCTGCTTTATGAAGTTTGTCCAGTGGCCTGAGAGCAAGCAAAAAAGAACAAGTGCATCAGTACCTCAGTTCTCCTGATGCTTTAATTCATAACTTTAAAGTTAAATGATCTTCCTAACTGTACAAGTATAAATTTCTAGCAAGGAAAACAAAAATTGTCTAACTCTGAGTGATTTCCCCTAAGATGTTATGCACAAGAGTAAATAGACATTAAAGTAAACCAACATCACAGCGCGATTATCTGCACATAATAATGATTCACCATTTCACTGACCTGACATCGTGGTGACAAGGGACAGTCCTGATTTCAGGCTATGCATCCCAATAAATCACTAAATAATTTCAAAATGTCCTGGTCTTAACAGGCTGCCCATCTACTAAAACTCTGGTCACCCTATAATTTACCATCAGAGTGCTATATTCATCTGATATGCATGATGGTCACCTGCTGTAATAAAGTTTGCCTTTCACTTCTGTTATACACTAACAAGTTCCATTTTATAGAAATTACAATGGCTAGACAGACCCAAGCAAAGAAGTAGTTAAATACAAAAAGTTTTTTTTTAAATTATTATTTTTTTTAGGCTATGTTAATTGGCAATTGCAAATTTTATTTTGTGTGTGTGTGTGTTAGATTATGTGTGTATGTGAGTGAGAGTGGTTCCTGTCATGGGCTAGTCTGTCTAGTCCTGTTTCCAGCCTTTTGCCCAGTCCTGGTGAGACACCATTTGGCCCCTGAAAAACTGAAATCAATTGAGACTGTTCTAGAACCTAAATATGAAACTCAGTCTATTTAGAATATAGTCTCTGCACAATCCCTGAGTGTTACACTTGAAGTACATTTTCTAATGTGCTAGCTTGCACATTATGTTTACTGAAATGTGCTACAAGGCTGTCTGTTTGTTGTGATATCTGTTGGAAGTCCTAATGTTTTGAGCTTTTAAATTGGTGTAATGTTTTACAACAGATATAGCTGTGATGTGTCAGGGGTGGCAATTTCAGTGGTGTTCTCCTTTAACCATTGCTACTTGGTAATCCCAAAGTCGCTGCCTTCAGGTTTTGTTTCCAATTTGCCTTTGTACTTTATTGTCATCTAAGTAATAATGTTGTGTTTGTTACAGTTGGATATTTTGCACAGCTCTCTGTCATGTGATAAGAACACATCAATTTGATGCTAAATGGCAATTTGTATCCAAAATGTTTGAATCAAATTAACTAGGTGCTTGTTTTAATAACCTGGCACCCGACAATGACAACCATTCCTTCACTTCAACCATTTATTAAATATGATTAGTTGAATTGTAGGCATTTAGGAAGCTGAAGTCTGTAGCAAGCACATAGTAAGAACCAAGGATTGACTAAGTGCTGGTCAATAATGGGACATACTTTTGCACCAAAGCCTATATAGGGTTTACAATCAATATAGCATGCATAGAAGACAGTAAAAAAGGAGAAGTTTGATAAGAAACAATCAGAAGTGTTACATAATTGAGTAGTGCTGAGTGAAATAATCTGAATCAGAACGAAACTTAGTGTTTCATGTTGAAAAAGTATTTGTAAAATAAACTGCATTTTGCAGCCAGTGAAATTCATGCCATTGACATAAGAAGAAACACTGTGACAGTGTGGGTTAGCTCCACATTCCCTAGTTGCTTCCAGGAGCCTCTTGAATCCTTTACTGTCAATAATCATGAACTGAGATGAGCCGGACAAATGAAAACACACACATTCAAAAAGCAGTTGGTGCAAAAGTGTTCAGTGCATTTATCTAAAAACCAAACAAAAAAAATCGGGAGTGGTCTCCCCTAGATTTTATCGTATACTGAGATATGGGGATGGATATTTGAGGAGTAAACTGCAAGACATTGATTATATTTTTATATTACGTACATTAAAGAACCATCAACAACAAATCAAATCAGATTTACATATTATAAAGGTAAAGTTGAAAATCAGACTCTGCAGCTGCATGAATAAAAGGAAATAGCCCAAATGTTAATAGAAATCTGTTTTGGACATAATACATGTATGCAAAATTTGGTTGACCTAAGTGAAAGCGTACTCAAGTTATCTTTTTTACATACACACACACAGTAACACAAACATAACTCCAAAAATAGTATTTTCGGACTCAGGGAGGTGTAAAATGTTGAGATTCCTCAAAATCTTGAAATGGAATGTTTGGTGGATTCCAATACTTTCCCTATACTTCGTATATGAGAAAGTCAGTGAGGTCTAAAATGTTGAGATTCATCAAAATCTCGACATCGAATCTTTAGATGATTACAATACTTTCCCTATACTTTGTATATGAGAAAGTAATTAACAGTGTGTCAAGTGAAGTGCATCAAAACAATCTTTCATAAATAAATAATCCGTTAAAATGTGGAGTGTAACATTTTCTATGCATAGATCCCATAAAAACTAGGTTAAAATCACAGGCAGGTTCTTTTTTTAAAAACAAACATGAGCCCCAATATATAGGGTGACACAGAAAAATGGGAACTTTTGAAAAACCCAATAAAAATAGAAGAAATCCAACAAAAAAATGTATTGACAGCAATTGAGCCACTACAACTTGCCTTTTAAGAGACAGTAATCAAAATTATCAATGTCTGAAAATTATGTCCTGTAGATGACGTCCCCCTGTATGTATGCATACTTCCAATCTGCTGTTGAGGTTCCCCATTGATTGCTGCAACACCTCAGCTGAGATACTACGAATTCCGTCTTCAATTCTTTGTTTCAATTCATTCAGTGTCCCTGGCCAAGTCATGTAGACCCGACTCTTAAGGTAGCCCCACAAGAAAAAATCACAAATGGACAAATCCGGTGATCTTAAGGGCCAGGGAATGTCACCGAATCTTGAGATGACGCGGTTACCGAACAATTCTCACACAGCTGCGATTGATTGCCTTGCAATTGATTACTAAATTACTAAATGGCGAGATTGTTTACAGCTCAAGGTCCCTGTTCCACAGTGCTGCCAACTGTACATGGCTGCCACCATGCATTTTAAAAGTTCCAGTTTTTCTGTGTCACCCTGTATCTCTCTAAACTCTGGTGTCTTCTCAGCTTAATCCATCAGGATCTTGCAGCCTGAGGAGATGTCTGCCGACAGGTTCAGTCTTCACCTTAAACAGCCTGCTTGTCAGCGTCCATAGGATGCTCCACTAAAACCCACACATGTCTCCAAAGCCGTAGTGTCAGTATCTATCCAGGAGATGCCGCACAATGGGGCCGCTACTATTCCTCTCTACAGTTGCCCTAAGGAGCACCCCTACTCCATCCCTGCACTCAAACGCAGGCCTGCCACTTGTTTCCTTGAGGCATACTCCCACTCACATACCTCCTTTCCTGATGACACAGAATTCTCACCACCCTGCCTTTGTCTCTTCCTGTAGCCTCCGTTCTCTCTTCGAACCTCTTGATCTTTTTGATCCTCTCTTTTGATTTGCTCTCCCCCTTCTCTGCAGTGCACGCTCTCTTTATATTTCCTGATTAGGTTTACATGTTGTCCTCCATTCATTCTGAGGTGTGAGGCACCTGACCGATCTGCTCGCATTTGTATATGAGTGTGTGATCAGCTGTGAGAGAACTGTGTCTGTGATCAACTGAGAAGACTTACACATCCATGAACCAAGGACTTTTAATCAGAATTTAAAATGTACTGTATGTTCAATTCAATTAGTTTAAAAGACAGTAGCTGAATCACTGTTGTCACATTCACTTAAAGTAATACTGTATACAAAAAACATATTATTTAAAATATGTTACTTATCCTCTGTGGTTTGCAGTGATGGCCAAATAAAATTGTTTTCATGAAAACCTGAGATAAAAATGTTTCTGATTAATTGGAGCCTTTGGCGACCAATGCTAGACAACAGCAAAGAATATCAAAAAACATCTATTTAAAAAATGCTGTATAACATTACTCATGTTGTATAGTCCATATATCAGGTCATACAGGATGTACTCACAATGTGCAAAGCATATTCATTTACTAAAATACTGTTAAATAAACACCTTACATTTAAATACACTAAAATAGTTCACAAAGAGGAAGCTCATTCACCTGGGACTGTATTTTGAAATGAATACAGCATTTCTGACCAATGAGGGGGAAAGACAGTTCTTCAACTCAGAATGGACTTGTTTTTATGTTTTTAAGTAAATAATACATACAAGCAATATTATTTTTATGTGGCGCATCCTTTAAGTCTCCGAGAAATCAAGATCCAAGCTGTCTAGCTTTTCCCGGTGAGCATTGGTTTGGCAATGTAGTGCATTAGCTTTGCAATTCACTGATTGAACATTTGTCAGAAGAATATCAGTCATTAGAACAAATGTTTTACAAACAAGTTGAGAGCACTTAGTCCATTTAGCCTATAACCTTCTTGTTTAAGGAGTGAAGCAGTAGCATATTTGTTTAATATGCGTGTCGCCACTATTCTCAGTACAACGTCCAGTGTTGCTATGTCTTTTGTCTACCATTCTAGTTACAACAGCACACAGTAGTACAGTTGACTACTTAGATCATCACTATAAAATCCAAGAATGACATCCCTTAATTTATATTCAAGAGTTTTTTTTTTCTTTTTAAACTGCTTCTGTTTATCACTTGCAAAGTAGGTAACTTTGGGTAGTTTTTTTTATATGACCTACTTATAATAAAGGTATACATTGAACTGAATTTTAGATTGCAACAAGCACTGAGACGTAAAGACTGAGACATAGGCCAAATGGGAGTTAAGCCCAATAACAAGTGTGTTTATTTCACAACAAATGATTTACAGAAGTCTCCTAGCAGAATCACTCTTCGATGTAGAAACTGCGTAAGATGCCCCATAATAATGGCAGTCACTTCACTAGACATGCTATTCCACTTTGGCAGTGTTCCAAATTTTTGTCCAGTGTCATGTGTGATGCCCCTTTTCTGGTTTTCCCATTATCATCTGTAAGACTTTATTTATAGTACCAAGGGAGTATCCACATGCCTTCTTGAGCCTTCTCGGACTTGAAAGGTGTAACAAGAAAGTTCCAAGGGTTCCTGGAACACAGAGCTCAGCACACCTGTGAATACCTGCCATCAATCACGTGTCCTGCCCTGCCCATCTCTAGGGTGACAATGCTGGTTACAATACAACTATATATATATATGTATATGTTCACACATACATATTGAAGATCTGTGTCAATTGTTTATCTCTTCTCAGGACTGTCCATCCTGCCCCGCAGAACACAGTGGTCAGTAAATCCAATGTCTGAGCCTTACAAGAATGCCATTTGTTCTGATCCTCTTCTGTATGAACTGCTTTCTTTTTTCTACTTTGTAAAAAAAACAAGTCTTTTACTTTTGTTTCCTGATTAATATAGTTCAAGGGTTTAATATTTAGATATTTTAATAATTACATTTAACCATAGATTTTACTCATAAGTACATTTTGATAACTCTAAATCATATTAAGAGCTGTTCATGTGACATCACCATTGACTGACATAACACCATCTTGAGTTTCTTCAAGGTTTGAAGGTAGCAAGAGCTTAGCTGGACGGAAAGAATACCTCTTAGAGCTAATGTGATGAAGGGAGCAACATCAACGTTAGCATACCAAGGCTAAATGTTTGCGCCTTGTCTCAAACAATAGCTTAAGGGCTAAGAATATAAATTAGAAAAACATAAGGTTACATGTAAAGTCCTCCACAACCATTTACTGTTGATAGTAAACAAATAAAAGGCTGCTAGTACTGTAACTGTATAATGTACTGTATACTAGAGGCTCCATAACATGTTACTATGGTGAATCAGAAAGCAGTTAGGCATAGTCTTCACTATGTAAAATGCTATATAAAATAATGGCTGAAGTAGCCTTACTCACATTATAAAAAACTGCCTCTTCTGCTAATTGAATAGCGTGATAACTAAGCTAAAAGGATCAAGCCAGACTTTAAGCTGTCACTGACAGCAGTATAATTATGTGCAAGAGGTTACTGTCATATTTATAGAACAATTTGACTCCAAAAGTCAAGTTGGTATGCAAAAAGGTGGATGTGGCACTAAATGCAGAAAAACAATTTGGGTTGAAATAGTGGGAAGATAAATAAAGAAGCTTAACTGGTACATATTTAACTATTATGCAGATTATTTTGCTTTTTTTGCATTAGAGAAATATGTAGCATGACAATAGATTTAGGTTCTAGGCTAATACAACTACTGGTTAGTATGGCTAGCAGTATTCAAGTATTTTTGTTTACAACATCAAATCCAGCTATAACTAATTTTATATGTAAAAATAATATTTATTGTAGATAGCATTTCAGCTACACTTCCAGTATGGCTAAGTTACTACTTCCTGAAAGAACTTAATATATGTCAACTTTTCAGCTGGCCCAGCAATAAAGGTTTTTATTTCACACACAAAAAAAGTCAGTATAAAAAGACTGGCTGATAAAGGTGTACTGTTAGATTTCAAATTAATAGAAGCAGGCTTTCTTTCCAACTGGCATTTTTAATAAACTGTATTCAGTGGGATCTGTAGGGGGTGCATGAGAGCCCGGAACACCAGACACAACCAGACCACCCAAGTCATAGGTTCAAATAAACTGTTTTTATTTTACACAGTATCTTGTCACAGGTGTCCTTCACTGTTCACAAACATCAATCTGTTTAATTTCTTTCCTTTTCCTTTTTCTGCCTTTCCATCAAACTTCCCCAGGCAAGTGTCACCCTACTCCTCTTCCACCTCAGACTCACCTGAGGGAGGTGGAGGGCTCCTTTTAACCCGGACCCAGGAGCACTTCCAGTATGTCAACTCTGTAATGAGGAAATACTTCCGAGTCAAGTGGAACTTCCTTTTAACAGGGAAGCCTCCTTCTAACAGCACCCTCTAGTGCCTCCCAAGGACTACACCAATGCAGCCCTTCAGAACTACAGTACATCTCCAATACCACCATTCAGGTGTCCAAATGGAAACTACATCAGGGGATTACTGCCACCCAGTGTCATGAGGGAACATACGGCCCATAATATATTATCATCCAGAACGAGAAAGGGAACGGCAATCATTCCGGCTGGGACGCTTATCCATTGATATTCTCTGCCCATTCTGAGGGTGTCACAGGAATTATAGCTGATCCTCCATCCCAGAAGGAGTGCCAGTCCAGTCTCTTGGCTTCAAATGCCTGTCCGCCCTGTGTCAGAGTGGCAGTGCCTGGCAGTGCTCTCATAACACTCCTAGGATTGGTTCTTGCCTTGTTTCTGAATCTGCAGGGAGTTGGAATAAGCAGAATCTGGAAATGCATGGACGACAGCACCTTAAATAATTTGATATGAATACCTTAGTTTCTTAAAGTAAAGTACTGGAACTTGATACTTATTCTTCTCATTTTAATTAATGTATTCAATCATCAAATGTTAATAATAATCACAATAATAAATTTTAGGAAATTATACACTGTCTGAAATTTTTCAGAATAAATTTTGGCTCTGTTAACATTAAGAAAAAAATATATACATAGTTAAACATGCCTTTGTATTCTTTTAAAGTCATGATCCTAACGTGATATTTCTTTGGCACTTCCAAATGTGTTGACTGACTTGCTTTTTCACATAAAGTGAGATTTGAAATCAGTCATCTCAGGCACTATTACTGTGTTTTTGGATTTTAATGATTCTTTTATTGGCAAAAAGGTGTAAACTATTATATAGATGCTTTTAACTATGGTAATACCAATGAGGTTAAAATCTACACAAAAACAGTTTATTTATTACATGACGAAAACACCAGGGATGGAATAAAAAGTAGGGGACTTTAAATTCCATCAAGAGTCTGGGTCAAGCCAATCCCCAGAACCACTATTGCTCAGGTACAGCCCTAATTTTACAATCTGAACACCAAGAGAGAGAACTCCCTCTAGAGGCCCGTATGGTTCCTTTACCTGTTAGAATTCTAGTTCATTTGAAAAGGAACCATGTCTCAGAGGGGTGTAAACATGGTACAACATTACCAGCGTGAAGGGTTCCTACAATGTGATATAAGGCATGGAAAAGTATCACAACATATCATCCAAAATGGGAGAAATACCCTTTGGTTGGCAAGAAAGGAATTAGACATGGCAGTGTAGGAAGGCAGATGCAAGAGTTCAACACTGTCTTGCTCAGCAGGTTAGGACCTTAAATTTTCTGACTGAAATAAAGGACCATGACTGTGTTGCTGCTTGAGGAACCTGGCCTTTAAGGCTCAGTTTTAGGGATGTTCTAATTTATATTATCAAGCCTGGATTAGGACCCCTACTGGACCCTACCCTTGCACCCAGAATACCATGATGGTAGATCCATCTCTGGTAATTGTGAACTGCTAGGAGAAGTTCTAGTCAGCTTCCTCTACTCTTTAGAAAAGTGACTCTGACCCCAAATGTGATTTCAGGCCTTGGACAGAAATGACCCTAGGAGTTAGTTTAAAGCTGTCATGAGCTAGAATGTCGATTGAGTCTGAAGCCAGGAGGAGAGCTGGGGTGAAAGATCATTGCAAGGAGGAAGAGGCTCGGGTAATGAGAAAGAGAGGGAAAAGAGACTTGAGGAGAGGTTCTTTAGTGGCGCTAGAGAGGTTAGCAAGCAGGCCATCCACCCCATCTGACAGAGAGAAGTTAAAGATGTGTAGTATCTGGAAAGCTAGGTCTGAGTCTGAGTCCTACCTGTTGAAAACCTCACTTGTGTCTTTAACACTAGAATTACCAGAGCCTACGAAAAAACTTGTAGATCCGTCCCACCTTAAAATGCTTTGCACCTCTCCGTCAGCGTCTTTTGTCCTTTAAATGTGTTGATAAGCAGCAAACAGCAAGCAGCCTGCTATCACATCCTCCACCCCGCACACTTTTCTCAGCTCAAGTCTGTTTACCTGTGTGTCAGTTGCTTAGAGTTGTATAGAGTGAGATGTCAAGCAAAATGACACCTTTTATAAATACTACAGTATATCATTATTTGGAACACTTGCATTTCATGTGTGTTCCGTGTCTAGAACGATCTATGCACAGTAAACACATTGTTAAAACAGAAACGTTTTTCATGTTTTAGTATTAATTGACAAAATGTAGACATGAAGTGTATAATGTGTGAAGCCTGAATTCCAAATATCAAAGAAACACTTTCACAAAAGGTACAAATATAACAGAACAAATGCGCTTCCATTCAAAAATATAACTGCAGAAAAACAACCCGCGTTAGGGTGCGACATTGACAGGCAGATGCTATGACAGCTTCGGTGGCGCAATGGTATCAGCTGTTGAGTGGTAATCAAAGCTTCACGAGTTTGATCCCAGAGGAGTCTGTTTTGAGAAGTGAGCTGCTCGTATTCTTACTATTTTAGAATAAAAACATACATTTGATTCCAGTCTGTAACAGCCGGTGTAATTAATGACTCTTGTAAAGGTTAGCTTTGTTTTATTTTTTTTTATTCAGTTTTATTTTCTCAGCCGCATTCATGATCCCAAGATCCCTGCCCAATCCCCCCCGGCTGCATTTGACACTGCTGTTTTTACATAGACGCGCTATAACAGAGGTAAACTCAAATCATGAGTTAACATTCGATCTGGCTCTTACATACAAAGGATGGTGCATGTGCCCAAAACATTAACATTTATATGTTACTTACATAAAAGCCAGATCGAATGCTATTTGCCCATTTAACATCATCATGATTTGAGTTTATCTCTGTTATAGTGCGTCTATGTGAAAACAGCAGTGTCAAATGCGGGAGGATCGTGATTGCGGCTGAATAACTGAATAAAAAAAACCAAAGCTAACCTTTACGAGTATCATAAATTACACCAGCTGTTACAGACTGGAATCAAATGTATGTTTTTATTTTAATATTGTAAGAATATGATCAGCTCACTTCTCAAAACAGACCCCTCCGGGATCGAACCCGTGAAGCTTTGATTACCAGTCAACAGCTGATACCATTGCACCACTGAAGCTGTCATAGCAACTCTGTGTCAATGTCGCATGCTAACGCAGGTTGTTTTTCTGCACTTATATTTTTAAATGGAAGCGTATTTGTTCTGTTATATTTGTACCTTTTGTGAAAGTGTTTATTTGATATTTGGAATTCAGGCTTAACACATCATACACTTCATGTCTACATTTTATCAATTATTACTAAAACATGAAAAACGTTTCTGTTTTAATGATGTGTTTACTGTGCATAGATCGTTGTAGACATGGAACACACATGAAATGCAAATGTTCCAAATAACGATATAGTATTTATAAAAGGTGTCATTTTGCTTGACTTCTCACTCTATACAACTCTAAGCAACTGACACGCAGGTAAACAGACTTGAGCTGAGAAAACTGTGCCGGGTGGGGGATGTGATAGCAGGCTGCTTGTTGTTTGCTGATTATCAACACATTTAAAGGACAAAAGATGCTGATGGAGAGGTGCAAAGCGTTTTAAGGTGGGACGGATCTACGAGTTTTTTCGTAGGCTCTGGTAATTCTAGTGTTAACAGTTAAAGTAATTGCACTTTTTTGGCCTTTTTGGCATTATTCCAGTGGTAGACATGCAGTATAAGGGTGTTTTGTTCACAAAACAATACAAGAACACTATCTCTATACAATGCAGTTATTACAAATATTGAATAAAACAAGACATATTTATTTTGTGTGGTGTCTTTCACAGAAACTGCAATCGTCTAAAATACTCTAAAGCAAATTGCTATATATCAAACCTAAGGAATTAAAACATTAATTTACATGTAAAATGAATAGAAACAATACAGAAATAGGCCAACAAAAAGGATGAGGTATACCCATTGAATTAAGAAAATGAAGTGTCAAAGTCTAAGCGTAACAATGTCAGTTTTCAACACAAGAGTGGAAGGAAGGCTTCAAAGCGATATGAGAAAAGCAGCATCTTAAGTGTCACTGTTAAAGAAATAAAACCTACTCAGTTGGACTCATGAATGCTAGTTTACAGGTGCATTAAGTTGCAAACATTGTCAAGTCAACCTCCCTGTATACCTGAAATAATCAGAAAGGCAACGCTTGAAATGACAAACGGTTGACTTGCCAAGAAGCCTTCTAAATTCCCACTGCCTTTTAAATTAAAGAGGGTCATTAATAAAACCTCTGTATAGCTTAAACAAGCAGAAAGTGCATGATACAGACAAGGAGAATTTGAATGTGAAGTCAGCCTTAAGTTATTTCGCTCAATTCCCTTCACAAATGCACAGCAGCCCCGTGGCTGAATTCCTATTAACGCATGCCAGGATCCTGCAACAGCACGGCAGGTAACATCATTGTATAATTGTGCTGTGACACCCTGAACCTGTCGTTGATACATAACCATGTTAATTTTCTGATAGCAGTGGGGCTGGGCAGGGAATCAGAGGAATGATGAGTGTAATTTGAGCCACCTACACCACAGCAAAAAGAACAGGTCATTGACTGAATAAAAACAAATTAAAATTGATGCAGATCTCATTTCTGCTTGACCAATCTGTCTGCTACATTACAGGTAAACAGGGAGCGGGTTACAGTTTGCTTTTCCGACTCTTTCCATGACCACAGAGGGTAAGACCGCCCACCTCTCTGCGCTGCTATTTCTGTTCTGTTTCTCACTGTTGCTTCGGTTAAAGGAGAGAGAGAGAGGGAGAGAAGGAGAGGCAGAGAGAGAGGGAGAGGGAGAGAAGGAGAGTCAGAGAGAGAGAGAGAGAGGTTTTTTCTCTTTCCACACCAGATGCTATTCTGAGGAATATATAATTATCTGTTCATTGAATCCTTAATAAATCCACTTAATCCAATTATAAGGAGGTCAGGGCCTATCCCGGCAGCACTGGACACAAGGCAGCAACCAGAAGTAGACATGTATCACAGAGGCCACTCACATCTCCAGCACACACATTCATTCTGGGTCAATTTAAACTTTAAAGTTTACCTAACATGTGGAGAATTAAACTTAATTGGCTGTGATAGAGCCTTCATGACTTGGTATTGGAATTAAACCAGTTAGGAAAATGACTGCATAAATGAATGGTCAGTCATAAATGGGTTTCAACTGAATTATCTAAGACAGTGGTATCAGGGCTACAGTTTAACATAACTTGTTTCACCTGTATCAGTATCTTCCTACCCCTTTCCTCATATGATATGTTTATCCCTTGACTATTGTGGCCAAGCAGGCCCTTTATTGAAGCAAATACCATAAAGGATTTAATTAAGAAAAGGGCCTTGCCTTTCTAATGCTTCTTGCTAAATTAATGGGTTTAAAAAGGTTTCCTTTGTTTATAAAGTCTGTCCTCCTCATTCTCTCTGCTTTTTTGTTTTTCTCTCTCATTCTCTTTTTCTTTACTTTTGTTATTCTTATCTAATAATATTCCAGGCACAAGAGGTTGAAGAGCAACTGTCCATCATATATTCTGGTGACCAATTATCTACACTTGTGCTGTTCATTGTTATGAAAAGAGCTTGCTTAATGGCTGACCTCGGGATATATCATCCTGTTCCTTTTATTACATATTTATATGAAGTAATGCTTGAGCGCCCACCAAATAATGATTATTTTTTTATGCCTCTGTAAATGAAGTAAAAGGACACTTTATGTTTGTTTACAATCTATTATTTTTAGTAGTATTGTTCACCATCCACTTTCAAAACCAACTGAAATATAACATTTTTTTAAACAAAAATTACTGGATTGTTTTTGTTCTGCTATTTACATAAGGATCAGGGTATGTTGGATAATTCAAGACAAACCTACAATATAAGATAAGAAAAAAAAGAGGCTGCAAGGTGAAAATGCAAAGCCGTTTAGATATCAAAATTATTGATATTTTAATTAGAAAAAACTGTCATGGATATAATGAAGGGAGTCTTTTTTTCAGCACTATTCACATAGCATGCCTATATTCTTTATGGAGCTTATTAATAGCATACAGATTCACTAAGTACTTTAATTTCCAAATGATGCTGTTACCTGGCTGGGTTCATGGGAATTTATTGCAACACTAGTTATACTGCATATGCTGTACATTGTGCATGTTTTCAAGTGTTATCTTTCGGTTAAACATGTTATTATATCATTTACTACAAAAAACACACCAGCTTAAAATGTATGTGTTAACATTAATCCCAACATAATTGCACAATCTACACTTCTCAGGTCATTGTGGTATTTAACAATGCAACAGTTTGAAAATAACAGAATAAAGCAATAGCTTCCCCTCTGTGTATTACAGTATGTCTTGTTTTTCTTTTTTGTTGTTTGCTGAGTATGCAAGAAATACATCAGTAGTATTCAAGAATAATTAAATAATCAAATTATTGCTGACAGAAAATTGTCTAAGTATTTTATTATCTGTGTTTTTTTGGGGGATGGGGGTTGTTATTAAGCAACACTCAAGCAGAAAAAGAAATCCCTGCTTTGACTTATATTTGTTTCTTATTTAAGTAATTTTGATTCTTCATCTTCGCTTACAGATTTCTGAGCATGAGAGGACTTTCAGATATTGGATGGACAGACAGAAGGATGCCTGTCCATTCAAATTTTTTCAAATTGCCCAACCACTGAATGCTTTGGGAAGATGGTAATAATGGAGGAGAATTAATAATGGTTGGAGAAATTAATGAAATAAAAATCATACTACAAAAAATATTCTAGGTTATGACACTCCCATGTTACCAGAAGTCAAACATAACATAAGCTGAAGTCATTGCTATGCCGTTCAGTTCTGTTTCAGTTCTATATGTCGTAGTAAGAAGTTAATAAATGTGATGGATGAAGCACTGTGATATGCATGTAGCTGTTTACTCACAAATATCTGGGCTGGTTGCTGAATATTTCTGTGACTTTACCTAATCTAACCAAAGAGCAGCACTGAGCCATCTGGTGCTCTTTTTACTTCGCCACATTTCAACCTAAGCTGTAATGCTTTGGCCAAAATAAAAAAGATAAAGGAAGAAAAAAAAATCACTTTAAATCAGAGGCGGATTACTAGCCCCTTGCCCTGGCCTTTTATTGCCAGCATTCAAGTTTCATTAAAATTCCCAAAGCCGAAAAAAAAGACAAAACAAAATAAAAGAGAAGTATAAGGTAGTGGTAGATTCACTTTTCATAGAAAGAAAGGTTGGGGGAGGTTTCTGCTTTGACCCCTCAAAATGAAAAGGTGGTGATGGGAGTGAGCCCCGCTGAGTGACAGCTTCATTTCGAGGCCCAGACGAAGTGAGGGAGGAGGCTGTGGTGTGCGTGCAAGGTTGCAAGCGGTGCTACTCAACTCCCAAAACACTGTTACTGCCCCGCCTGCCTCAGAGTTCAAGAGCTTTTCATTAGAGTACCGCTGTGTCGCAGGAAAATAAAAATAATGCGCCCAGACGCAGACCTGTAACCTTTAGATTTAATCAGAGGTTCAAAGAGTATTGTCTCCCAGTGAGGACTGATTCTATCTGGAGAGCATCTTGAGGCAAACAGTTTAATATCAAAGCAGGCTGTAATATCAAACAGAAATTATATGGAAAAAGGCAAATCTAACAAGCATAAAAAATGAAATACTACTAGTGTGATGTATTGAAATAGTATAAAGAACATGTGCCAGAAAAAAAGCGCACTTATTGATAAAAGACCCGCACTGGATGGAAAAGGATTTGCATAATGTTTGAAAAATGCCCATAAAACTATTGTGTCTATAAGTCTTCTTATTTAAAATATTTACATTGCCATTTACTGTAAAGGGAATATAGCAGTAAACATGCAAAATATATGAAAAATCTCCATCTCAAAATGTTATTGCTAATATTGTCAGTAATGCAATTTATGATACAAAGCTAAACAAAGTGATGATTACATATGAAGTAATTCTGTTTTTTACTTTATTTTTTTTTAAAGAAAATAACCTTGCATACAATCAAGTCAAACTTATTCAACAAATGACTTAATAGTCTAATTAGAAAAAAATACTGTAAATGTATCCATTTTTCCAGCCTTCTTAATCCAGTTCAGGACAGGTCTGCATGTCTTTCAAATTCAGGAGTTAAATATATCATAAATTAATATTAATCTCATATAGCAGTTTACTTAATTTATTTTCATTCAACACACTTCTAATGCACATTACATACTCGGGTTACAAATAAAGTGAAAATTAAAGCACAAACCAATAATAAAAATACAACACAGCTTTCGATAAATTAATTTATATCTTTAGCAAGTTGACAATCATTAACTGATACAAATAACAGAGAGTAGTTGGCTAAATAGACAGTATGCTATCTAAGTTGTACAGCATATTAAACTTAGCTAGGTTAATAAATGACTAATGTAAAATATTACAGGGAACATAAGAGAAACCTGTACAATATTTTTCACTGTCTTTTCAATGCAGTATTTTTAGCATTTGCTATGTGTACTGTTATAATAAACCTAATAATATATTCTGAGAAAAAAGTTATGAATTTAGTGACAAGCAGTCAAAACTGTATGGTTATAATATAATTGTGAGATAATTGTAGTTTGCCTTGATATATAAGCGTCTGTGTCTGACACATTTAAACCTTCTGCTTATGGTTATGTCATTTAAAATATGTTAATAGTTATAATCTTAGCTTGTTTATTATTCTATTTTGTAAGGTTTGATACTGAGTAATTAATAATGATTGCTGGCTATCTTACTGGAAGCATATTTTTTTCAGAAATAGATAGATAGATAGATTGTGTGACACAGGACTTGAAAAAGCCTGACATGTTATTGTTCAATGTATACAAAAAGGTAATTTAAATAAATGATTAAAAACATACAGTGTATTTGTTAAAAGCGTAATGCTGTAAAGATCTGTTCAATTTATATATTTGTCATAACAGCGAAAAATTAAAAAAAAAGGTTGTGGTGATAACAGTTTGTGCAAGGACTTTCAAGAAAGTTTTCCAATTTGTGAAAAAGTCTGATCCTCAGTTGAAGTGAACTGCTCATGAACCTACAGTTAGCACACTTTGTCTGAAATTCAAGACACACTTTATATTAAGCAGTTCTTAGCTCTGGTTAGTCAGGGATTTCTTTAGTAGATGCCCTCTTATAATTGATAAGTCAGCATCTGAGAGTTTTAAATCACTGTAGTACACCAGATAGCATACCTCCGGGAAGGATTTGGGTAAGCTGAAAGCTTATCTATCCCTGCTTGTTCACAGTACATTTGCATTGGTCATTTCCAGCAAGTGCCTCCAGGTTTCTGATATAACATTTATTCAGGAGAAAATATAAAACTTAGAAGAATATAAAACAACTTTAAAAAGTTTCCAAGATTGTTTCTGGGTAACATAATTTTTTAAGCTCTTCATGTGCTGTGCTCATCTGCAGCTATTCTAGACAACTACAGCAAACGTCTTTATGGCCTTCCCATTTGCATAAGATTCTTTTACTAATTCTACTGTATATTCACTGTTCAGTTCAGATTTAGATTTTCTTTTGCTTAATCATGTCTGGCATGTCTACAGATTTAATCTTGAGAAAAGAAATAAATCTGGTTTCAAGTTCAGTATTTAACAGTTTAGAATGACTCCTAGCATGGCATGAGGTTAGTGGTCATCACTGAGACAATATGCCTGTCGATCCAGCTAAACCTATAAGCTATAAAAGACTTATTGTTCAGCTGCAAACCTACAGAAAGTCTGAACTTGATGGCAAACATTTGGTTCTGGTGAATTTGTACAGTGTCAGTATCACAAAGGTCATCGTGATGACATAAGACACTCTAATGAAAGAAGAAGTGAGAGATTATTTCAGCTCTCGTTTTTGCTGCAGTCATAATTCTATTACAGGTAAAGGCTCTATGCCCCTTTCTAGTTATAATAACATTATTTTTATTGTTTTGCTTCATACTACATTTACATGAATTCACCTAACAGATGCTTTTATCCAAAGAAGTCATCATAATTGAGTAAACAACAGTGTGGGGGACTATTTAGGAACAAGTGTTACAGGACAACGTTACCAAGTTGATCACCACAAGTGAAAAGCTCAAAACAAAATGCAAGCTAGTTGCACTTCCTCAGTCACAAGAATCTACAAAAGCAGTTATCAATTACACAGAAATTCAAAGAAAAACTGAGTCTTCAAATACTTTTTAAACACGTTGAGGGAATCAGCAGTTTGGATGGTGGTGAGCAACTCGTTCCACCATCCAGGAGTTACATATTAAAAGAGTCTGGACTGACATTTGATGCCATGCATTAAACAGGCACAGAAAATGGATGGATGGATGTTTGCCTTATTTGTCCTAATATCAAAACAGGCATCGACATGTTAGCTTATACCGTTTCAGTTGATGTGAATAAATCAAAGAATAAAAACAGGAAGTGGTAAATTAAGAGAAACTGGAAATAAATACAGTTAGGCAATGACCAAGAAGGAGGAACGGTCTAGAAAGAAAGAAAGGTAGAAAGAAGTTAAATTTTAATGTAGTGTCCATCTAAGTGTCATCTGATAAACAGAAAAAAAGCATATTTTGTTTAACAACGCTTATTTTCGGTGATGAGATCTGTGAATGTGTTGTATCGTGTTATACATTTTCTTTTCATCATTAGCTGGCATATAAACCTAAAGGGCAGCCCAAAGGACTGATACCTCACTTGTTTAGTAACGGTCAGCAGACTGGCACAGTACAAGAGCCCAGGAGACCAATGCAGGCGGACAAGAAATGGAAAAGAAAAGTAAAGCAATGACAATTCAGTGGGAGCAAAGAAGAGAGACTAAATGATAAAAACAGGAAAAGAAGTTTAAAAGCCTGTGAGGGCGAGTGAAAAGGCAGGAAGAAAGAAAAGGACATGAGAGAGGAAAGCCAGAATAAAATAGAGAAATGGAAGACTCAGCAAGACTGGAAGAATGAAGGTGTCCGGAGAGGAGGGGAGAAGAGAAAGGAAAAGAGAAGTAAAAGAGCAAGACAAGGGCAACAAATGAAGCAAAAGACAAACATTCCACACTTTGTGTTGTAGTTTTCTGAAAGAATGGCCTTGGATAATAAATAATCTGTAGATATATAGCTGGGTGGGAGAGGCAAAGGTTTCCACTGATGTGTCACATTCTCAAATGGTCATCCTGCTTTTTTAGGGTTGTATTCTGTGCTTCAATACTTTTTCCATCTGGATAAGGTTATACGTTTTTTTGTGTTAATTCAAATAAATTTTACTTTCATAGTTTCCAAGCACTAAATGATGTCTGAGGTGTACACTTGGTGGTGCACACATAAGACTGTAGCCATCAGGAGATGAAACTCATCAAGCTTATTCATTTTCGATTAACAAAATTTAAATACCAGGAAATGGATATTTCTAAATCGTGTATGTGTTAAAGCACACAGGTTTTGAAAGACAGTTGTTGTACAAGGACTCACAGTACCTTAAAAGAAAATCAAGAAAGCAAATTATGCATACATGCATAGTGCTATTGTGTTCAATGTTTCTATTTAAATGCAAATGTTGCCATTTGGAGTTGTCTTCTTAAAAGTAAGGCTGAAGGAAACCGAAACTTCAGCGTGAGATGTGGTGACAACTTTGTGTGTTGAAAAAAAATTAGTTGAGGGAATATAAAAAGGGGCCCTGATTAAAACATAGACCAAAAATGTCAAGGCTGGAGGTATGGGGGTGTGTTGTGTGGGTGTGGGGGGGGGTTCTGGCAGACGCTTTTAATTTTAGGTCAGCTGTTCTTTAAATAAGGCTTCGATTTCTATCTCATGCATGCTATTTGTGCATTTTTACTGAAACTTAGAAGTTGTATCTTCTGACAGTGAGTGCAAGAGAAAATTATTAAATTAAATGATACAGACTCTACGCTAACTGAAATACACAGTACTTGGGAGTTGCACTTTGGCTGAATGCAATGCAAATAGAGGGGCACAAAGTCTGCAGAAGCCGGGCTGCAATCATCCATACACTGCAAGACTTATTTTCCACTCTTCTGTACTGAATATTTGCATTTCTCTGAAATAGCTGCAGTTAACAGAATGGCAAATGCTACAAATGAAATCTGGACAAAGAGATCACAGCCCAGTTTAGTCTCCTGTTTGATCTATGCAGCCAATCAGACAGGAATGGCTTCTGCAAAGAGTAATCTACATGCACACATTTCTTTTCAGCCCCTGGTAATGTCGCAGATAGAACAGACTCATAAAGACACCACCAGCATCCCCATTTAACATGCATTAAACAGTCCTTAAAGAATGTCTACATCTTTCCTCTGTCTGCTTGCCCTTCTAATATTGCTGCGTATTTTAAGGTTGATTAAATAAATTGTCATGCTGCTTTAGTAGGAAGTAATATACCGTGGTTAGCATGATAGCTCAAGTTATGAAGTTCATCATGAAGCAAAAGTACAAAGAAGACTATTCACCTACAGTATGTAGAGTAAGTCAACACTTTGTTTTTTTTTTTTTTTTAACTTTTGATGATTACCCTCACTGGTGCTGAGTTTATAGAGCTGAAGGTGAAAAGCATAATGACAATATTGTAACAGTCTGCACTAAAGATAAAAATGATCACTTTGTGCTGTTTTATTGTTGTTGTCACAAGGGTTTTGTATTCTTAAGAGTAGATAGCACATAAATACACAATGCATTTATAGTATTTTGATGACCATAGAACTGAGTACAGTAGACTATTAAATCCAGCAAATGCCCAATTAGCAATAGGGATTGTGGAATCTTAATGCTTATTTTTATCACATATACAAGTATTATTATTAATGCTATTATTATGTCTATCTAGAAATATTAATGGTATTCCATTTACCATCTTAAATCTGTACATAATATAGCTTCTTTTTATCAGTTCAATCTTCTATATATAAAAATTATTACAAACAAGCAAACTGAACAAAACAATAAAAAGAAAATATTTTAAACAGAATAATACACAGTATTTGGTGGACTTAAGCAAATGTTGTATGTTACTCTTAAAATGTTCTGCATAATGTAATCAGTAATTAAACAACATTTTACAAACAAGTTCCAAAAATTCTTAATTTTAAAAAATTAATGGTTGGATTTATAGTTTTTCAAAATAAATGAAAGAAGGGAGGATTATTTCCCATTTTGACATACAAAATGCAGTTGTAAAATACCTTTAAGTTATTATTATTTTCAAAATTAAAATATGTTTTGATGTAGACTAGTATATTTGATGTACCATAGTTTTGTGAAACCAATTACAAAACTGGCGCTGCAAATTATTCTAGTGGTATGGTAAGAAAAATGTCTACATTTTAAGCTTAAAAACATGTTTATGTTCAACTTTAATTTAATCTAGGCAGTACAAATATCTAACTATCAACATTAGTTATAATAATAATAAAACAATATATTTACTAAAAATTACACCTTTATGCAGGCTTCCACAAGCAAGTCAAGCAGATTCTGCCAAGCTGATAATAAAATGAAGCAGTTTTGAATGATTCCAACTTAGATTGTTGGTATGTGCCTTTTCTTTATATGCATATTTCTCCAATACTAGCAATCAATAATAAAAATAAAACATTATCATTTACAACTGCAGTAACAAAAATATCTATGCTTTTTACTAACACAGGTATTACTGGTATCTGTCTATCTATTTCTTTATTTATTTCATCCAATGAACTGATATTTTATACTGTGTGCATGTGTGTATATATATATATATATATATATGTGTGAGTACAGTATGTATATATGTATGTGTGTGTGTACAGTATATATGGTTTTTTTCTAATATGTACTGGTCTAATTTAATTACCCTCAAATCATAGCACTCATTCTCATTTTTGTGTTCTATTATTGAATATGAATAATAAAATTATCACAATCAATAGTAAACATATTTTTACATGCTTTTATTTACAGAAGTACATATTTATACATCATTGTAACACGCACATATATATGTATGTAAGTATGTATATAACTTTATATGTGTATATACGTATTTATTTAAAGAGGTGTCAGTTGCCATTGGAGTGCAGTGAATAGGCCGCTACCTTAGTGCTCCAGGAGCTTGGTTTGAATTTTGGCTCAGGCAGTATCAGTGTGTAGTTTGCATATTCTCTCTGGGTCCCCATGGAGTCCTCTTGAGACACTTAGGTTTATATGTCAGAATTACCAATACATAAGATTCATTTGAAACTTTAAATTAATTGTCTGTAAGCCTGATGTCCTGTGCAAAGCTGATTACTGACATGTACATTATGCTGCTTTAGCTTCCACTCCATTTGACCAATGATGAGAAAAGCAAATGTAGGAAAGGGACAGATACTTTATATTTTTGATTTTAGACCGTACATTTCATTAAAAAAAAAACAACCCAGCAACATAATGCAATGTCTTATTTTTGAGATAGGGGAACACGACTATTTTAGGATTGTAAAATTTAATGAAGTTTTAAAAGTGTTTAATCATAATTTTTGTTTGAAAAAAAAAAGGATGCGCGTAGAACAATTAGCCTGCAGGTTTGCTAAAATGTAACTAACTGTCATCGAAAAGTTTTATTTGCCTTTGGTAATAATATAAGCATTTTCCTATTCTTATTAAGAAAAAAAAAATCAACAAACTTTGCCGGTTGAAGTCTTTTACAGAGTTTCTGCACATTTCTTCTACAGGATCCCAAATTAGCTTTTCCGGATTTGCTGGATTAATATACAGAATACAGAATAAGTGTAATTCTTCCTTTTAGTTAAACATTATTCACAAACAACATACCCTGACTTAAATGATCTAGTCACATAATCAACAGGCATTTGAAATCAAACAAGAATGTATTCGTTTAGAATAATGTGGAGATGATGCTAAAATTAAATCCATAAAGAACCGTGGTCTGTTAGCTTTGTTAATGCTGGTTTAGTGCATCCTGAACACAAATTGTTAAACTTCCTCTCACAAACCTGTTTTTCTATCATTCTTAAAACAAAATGTTACAGTTAAAGGTCATTCACCCTTCTGCAGAAACGTGCAGTGCCCATGGCTGCTTTGTCGTCAGGGGTCTTTACAAAGACTGTTTTTCCTCTTGTTTCAGTTGTATGAGCCCCTGTGCGCCAATGCCTAAAAGCAACATCTTGTGAAGGACAGAGATCTGGACCTGAAGGGATCACAGCCTCTAACTGAAAATCCCAATGTCCCATATTACTCATCGAAAGATCACAAAGTCGTGGCTATATGTGTATACAGAGGCACTCGATGGTCTCAACGGGTGAAAGATCTAGCCATGATACCAAATACTTTCATGTATTTCCGTACAGTACAAAACAATTATAGTGCTTGCACAAAAAAAGACATATATTTAATAAAATTTCAATTTTTTTTTTAAAGAAACAACTGAATGTGGATTTATGGTCATATCTTTTCAAGTTTTGATTTGTATATTTGACAGTGACAGCATTTTATATTTGGTGACACAGGCATCACTTTCATAAACTATGGGATGGAAGTGATTTTTAATGCTAATCTTTGAATTCCCTGAATTCCAATAAAATACTTTTGTTGAAAGCCTGAACATAATCAGTCCTGAAGGCCAATGTGGACAAATCCTATTTTTATTTCATACGCTTTTCATGTGAATGCATGCTTGAAGATTTTACTGCTATCCACTTCAAATGTGGTCTGTTTTCTGAGGAAATTCTCCTTACCTGATCAAGCTGCCTTTTCTGGCCCAGAATAACATGCACTGATGTACTTTCCACTGGCTAAAGAGACCTTGAGTAGTATTTTCCCAGCAAAAAGTACATTTGCATTTACTCTGTTCATATTTAAAACTATAGTTGCAGCCATTTGATCATTTTCTACTAAAAATGTGGGAATCAGGAATTAGCAAATTAGAAGCAAACAATGTGTGGGATCAGACAGCTGTTAGATAAACGTTAAGGTGGCAGTACCACCCATTTGACACAACAGACTGTTTTTAATTTTTCCTGCTCAAGATCACTTGCACTGGTTGATCAGACGCACCCTTTAGTCATCATGTACTGCATTTTTTTAACCTATTAAGAGTATAAAACTCAATTAAAGCCAGCAAAGATCAAACAAAGTCTAGTTCTTTGCAGTTGTATAGCACCATCATACAGGTTGACTGTTTGAACTTAAAAAAAAATCCTACATAGTTTTTGGCTTTGAAGTGTTCTGCCACACACAAAGAACACACTTTTCCAGACAAATAAAAACACAAGACAGCCGCAGCTTGCTCTTCTGTGGGAGAAAGGTTGATTTCCTTGCCGTAAGCCATGTTGCTTAATTGTCATATGCAAATGAGAGTAATTACAAAGCTCTGAGGTGAAGGGATGACAGCTGAGGTGGCTTGAGACTAGGAGTCACCCAACCTGTTGTCATGGTAACAATAATAAAATAACCAAATTATCCCAAAAAATCAGAAAACATTAAAGTGATTGCACTGGTAACTTTTTCGCTCTAATTAAGAAAATGTTTATACAAATACACATAACCTTATACAAGCATTTTTATAATAATGCCTGCTTTATGTTTCCAAACAGGCATATGCTATTATTTAAAAAAATTGCCCAAAAAAAAGCAAAAAATAAAATGGGTCTGTAATTGGGCACCAAGAACATTTATTAAACTGTATGTCACAGCAGAATACAGATAAAATAAAATAAAAATATACTTTATATATAGTGTAGATAGTAGATGAGTGTAAGAAGATAAGTAGGTCACAGAGTGAGTCAAGGGTGGAAACGAAAAGTGATTTTGTGGACTGCACAGTAGACAGACACCTTAGCCACCAGGCAACACTCCCTGAACAGGTTTTGTATACTGATGATGGTCTCAAGGAGACAACTAGCCACTGTTGATGATCTGAGTTCAGGTTCTCTGGATAAGGAAGCACAGCCATAATCGCTGACTACATTTTAAGTGTTTAGAGGTATCAAGTATTTTCTGATACATAGAAAAAGTAGTATATAATGACCTTCCAAAGTTCCAGCTTTTATTATTCAACTCGTATTTTCTGCTATCCAGTTTAAACATCTTTTCACCATACAGTGAATAAGAATTTGTAATAGTAATCACAATCACCCACATATCACTTTTATGTTGCTCATCTTATTCCTATCTTGAGCGCATGCCTTTACCTGCATAATGCTCCATATTCAAAAAAATGTTTTTTTTTTTTGTTTGTTTTTTTTTTTACTTTTTATACTTGCTACAGCTCAGGTACAATTGCCTTTATTTTAACAAAATTCTTGCACAGAATATATACCAAATTGTAAATAGTCTGATATCTCATACAGCACTTTTTTTCATGGAATGGTTTATATTCAACATTATACTGATAATGTATCACCAGCTGCTGTAAGTGATGTAGATATATAGCTGTCAAGTGCTGTATAACTTATGTCTGATTTTAGCATGTTATTTATTTATATATTATGCTAAATGTAAGGTTATTTTCTAAAACAGAAAGTTTACTATGACCGGAAAACAAGTATACCAGCATCCTCAACTTGTGTAGTCCTTCAAATTTTGCAACATTAGCAAACATTATTTCAATTTTATCATTGATGTACCTATACTCCGTTTCTGTAGAAGTAGTTCATAGTAGGTGGTACGCTGGTTTGACTGCTCTTTCATGGATTCTGAATTGGAATCTCATGCCAGTCGCTGTCTGAGTGGAGTCTGCACATTCGTCCCATGTCTGTGTGGAACTTTTCTCTAAGTACTTCTGGTTTTTCCCATATCCCAGTGACATACACTCTAAAGTAACTGCTCTCAACATGTGAAACTTTAATGTATGCGGTGTATCTCAATTGGCTCCACGTAATTTTGATAAGTGGGTCTCAATCAAGATTGGTTTTTTTTGTGTCCAATACTTTTAGGCTAGCACCATGGCTGCCAAAACCCCAAACTGCATTATTATATGTTAAGTATTTTGTATATTTGAGTTATTATAGGCAGAGAGTAGCATATTTCTTTTTTCTGTATACATATTGCATGTCCTATATTAGTTATATGTCTTAATTAATCACACCATATTTACAATAGTAAATAGCATGCTGGGGTCATAAGAAGGAGGGATAACTTCAATTGTCATAATTTATGGACTTGTTTATTTATCAGAATCCTATTCAAATTTTATACTTTGTGCCTTTCCTTTAAATTGTTTAAAAATTGTTTTTTACTTTTTATAATTCTGATATTCTGATTATCATATTATAACCCCAAAAGTGATCTAATAATCTAATTATCATATTATAACCTGAATACTACCATAACTATTTCCCAGCCTAAATCCTTACTAATATCCATCCTTCCGTTCATTAACCTTAATCAGCCCCTTTTACTATTCTAATTTTAATCAGCTACTTTCTTAATATAAGTATTACCTGATTGTTCTGCCTCAATCTCTATCAGCCCCCAAACCCCATCCTTAACCAGTACTATTTTCAGAATCTATTATAACCAGTACTCCTTCACCTACTCTAATTATAACCAGAACCTTTCACCCAGCCATGACCTTTACCAGAATGCCTTCCATAACCATTGTTGTGACCAGAAGCTTTTTAATCAAGCCTGGTTCTAACCAATTATTTTCCCCTTACCTTAACCTTTATTAGAATTTCATTTTAACAACTCTAAAAAAAAATAATCTAGTATACCCTGGAGCCCCAGTCTATTTTTTTTTTTTTTTTACCTATTTTACCTTTTTCTGTACTTTTTTAAGTTATTTAAACATTTTTATTCACATATATACTCAGCAAAAAAAGAAACGTCCCCTGACTTTCAACTGTTTTTACTTTCAGTAGACTTAATGTGTAAATATTTGTATAAACACTAAAAGAGTCAACACCATAAGACATAAACTAAAAATGTTTCACAATGTGTCCCTGAATGAAGGGAGGCTCAAAATCAAAAGTACCAGTCAGTATCTGGTGTGGCCACCAGCTGCTTGAAGTACTGCAGTGCATCTCCTCCTCATGGACTGGACCAGATTTGTCAGTTCTTGCTGTGAGATGTTACTCCACTCTTCCACCAAGGCATCTGCAAGTTCCTGGACATTTCTGGGGGGAATGGCCCTAGCCCTCACCCTGCGATCCAACAGGTCCCAGACGTGCTCAATGGGATTGAGATCTGGGCTCTTCACTGGCCATGGCAGAACACTGACATTGCTGTCATGCAGAAACTCACGCACTTTTTGCCACTCCTGTCTGGTCCAGCGAAGGTGGGTTTGTGCCCATAGGCGGCGTTGTTGCTGGTGATGTCTGGTAAGGACCTGCCTTACAACAGGCCTGCAAGCCCTCAGTCCAGCCTCTTTCAGCCTATTGTGGACAGTCTGAGCACTGATGGAGGGATTGTGTGTTCCTGGTGTGACTCGGGCAGTTGTTGTGGCCATCCTGTACCTGTCACGCAGGTGTGATATTCGGATGTACCGATCCTGTGCAGGTGTTGTTACACGTGGTCTTCCACTGCGAGGATGATCAGCTGTCCTTCCTGTCTCCCTGTAGCGCTGTCTTAGGCGTCTCACAGTGTGGACATGGCAATTTATTGCCCTAGCCACATCAGCAGTCCTCATGCCTCCCTGCAGCATGCCTAATGCACGTTCACGCAGATGAGCAGGGACCCTGGGCATCTTTCTTTGGGTGTTTTTCACAGTCGGTAGACAAGTCAATTTAGTGTCCTGCGTTTTTAGAACTGTGACCTTAAATGCTTACTTTCTGTAAGCTGTTAAGGTCTTAACGACCATTCCACAGGTGCATGTTAATTAATTGATTATGGTTAATTGAACATGCATGGAAAACATTGTTTAAAAAATTTACAATGAAGATCTGTAAAGTTATTTGGATTTTTAAAACATTATTGTTGAAATACACAGTCCTGAAAAAGGGACGTTTCTTTTTTTGCTGAGTATATTATATAAAAACTTATGATGTCACACAATTTTTGTATATTTTTATTTTATTTTATGTGAAAGGACTGAAGCAAACTCAAAATAAACAACACTAAAATGAAGTCCTGAAAGGATTGTGATAATGGAAAAATATATTTGAATACCTAATTCGCATCAATCATTTTTTTATACAAATGTATATATATATATAAAACATTAGTGTCAGTTGGTTTGTTATACAATGACTCATAAATAATGGGCTAGAACTTTGGTCTTGGTCTTAATTGAAAACTTATGACCTAATATGTTCTGAAAGTTCAAAAAATTTTAGGTAGCTTTTAGTAGCATATTATTTTAGGACTGTAGGTCTATGTTTTTCACTAGTTTTTAATAAAATGACTGCTAAAAAATAAATAAACAAATAGAAAATACTTCAGATTATTGCTACTTAGTAACAGGTATGTACACTATATATGTAAAATTGTAAAGAGTTGTGATAAATTTGCTAAAAAAACATTTTATCATGGTTAACCAAAAAATATAAAGATTATTAATTGTGAAACAGACCTTAAGTTTATGGGTGGTGCACTGGTTAACGCTTTTGTCTAATTAATCTAGTTAATCTTGCATTTTCCAGTACTTCAGTTTTCCTCCTATTAAGACTTAATGGTTTGAAAGGCGAGGTTAAAAATATTTAAGTGACTGCAAGTTTTTCTTGAAGACTTGAATAGGAATAAGGGGAAAAAATGGTAATACTCCTGAAAGCAAGACTATTATCTCTGTAGAAAACAGAACTACTCAGAAGTGCAAAATCTCCAGCCAACAGAGTTTTACCAGACAGAGTATTCATCAGTGTATCTGCAAAGTCATAACTTCCAGTAGCTTTATTCCAAAATGTTAAGTACACAAATACACACCTTAAATTAGGTAATTGGTTTGGACCAATAAATTCTGGAAGCAAAAGCAATAAGAAAATAATGATATACACTGGGTTCACATATAACATAATACTAGGCTGACCCACCTTTTAAGGCGACTGACTTTTAAGTTGACCACTTCTTAAGGCAATTCAATATGTAGATCAATTTGATATTTTATACAAACTCATTAATTTGGTTATACAGTATTGCATTTGAGCTTTATTACTTTAATACTCGTAGTTTCTGTTATTTTTGTGATGAAATTTAAACTTTTTTTCTATATTGAGGTCGCCCTTTTGAACCCCCCTGATATTTACTATGTGGTGAGGCATTTGTACTCCATCAACATTAATTATTTCCAGAGACATAATTTTGTCTATTTTTCCAGCGCATCGCGCACAAAAGCAAGGGAACGATGGGAGCACCAGAACTCTGCTCACATCATGTCGCTTCGTACCGCAAGCTGCAAGTAGTAAGTCTGTGATAAGCGGAATACCGCTATCCACTCACAGGACGGAAGGACAATCCCGACCGCTTTTATATAGTAAGAAAGAAGAAGAAGATATCGCACAGTCTGGAGTAGAAAATCATCTTTTACCTGGAAAAACGAAACTACAAATCCCATCGTGCATTGCAAAATGGACGGGGCGTGTGTGAAACTCCGCGCCTGCGTAGCACTCACGGGACGGAAGGACAATCCCGACCGCTTTTATATAGAAAGATTGTCAAGGCAGGGGGCTGCAGTAAAAGAGCTGCATGTGCTGATAAATGTTTAACTCTTGAACCCAAAAAATAATAAATAAGAAAGATCTACTCAGAATGTTTGGGAGCACAACACATAGATAGATAGATAGATAGATAGATAGATAGATAGATAGATAGATAGATAGATAGATAGTCATGAAAGGCACTATACTTGATAGATGAAGAAGGCACTATATTATATTGATATGCGATGGTCTTTAGCAGACCAAAAGAGATAGACAGACAGGTAGACGGACAGACAGACAAAAACATAGATACAGTAGATAGATAGACATTAATATTTAGAATAAGTTATAATAACAGAAGAGCAGCACTATACAACAAAAGATAGTGAATAATAGCAGTAGTTGGATTATGAATATTTCATAAGCTACAGTATCTTCATTCTGATGTATGTATATGCATTTAAAATATATTTTTATTACAACTTCACATTTGCTATAGTCAATGGCTTCTATATTTTCTTCACTCATGTATACTGTACTGTATGTACGGTGTTCTCTGTTATTTACTGTATATAGGTTTCCTCTGCGGCTACTTTTTTTACCATGAGTCTGGCTCACCCAACGAACAGAACACTTATTAAACTGATATTAGAAATTAATTTGTATCAACATCACCACAAAATGAAAGTGTGTGTGTGTTTAGGGGGGTCTGCTATACTGTAGTGCTTCACCATTGTGTTTACCCCCATGACTGAAAGCAATGCTCTTCACAATATGAGTTTAACATCAAATACTAATTTAATTTAATTTAATTTGTTTTAATTTAATTTAGCATGCACCTGCAAATCTCTTTTCCTTTCTTAGGAGAAATCATGGTTTAAAGCTGACAGATAAGACATCTGTATATGCTCATCACTGCCTGATGGGAAAAGATGTATTCACTGTCTCCTGCTCAACAGATTAATTATTAATTACATCTCACCATGCTTGTGTCTGGTTATGGGCTGTCAGGTACTTACAGTGATGTAAGGTGCTGATGTTTTTACAGAGCCAGGTGGGTATGACTCTATCCAAACTAAATTAGTAGCACCCAGTTATGTATGCAGGTCTGCACTATCACAAGGAATTACATTCTTCGATTAGGTAATAAACATTCCATAGCAAAATGTAAACTCTGGATTATGTCCCTTTATTATGATAATGCCTTTCTACCTTTATAAATGTGAAGGAATTGTGTGTTCGAAGAATTTAAATGTTGCAAGCACAAAGGTGTGTACTCACTGACCTTCAGAGATGTTTCTCACCCATACCTACATTGTTCTACTCCTTATCAATTCTCCTTAAGTCAGATCAAGATGCTTCAGAACAAGTTTGGTCACAGGGTATAAAAAAAAAAAAACTAAAGGGGATGGCAGTCCATCACACAGCAGACTTCATTACACACCAACAGTGACACAGTTTATGTTTACCAACTGATTTGACCTGCATATTATTTGAATAAAAAAATAAGAAAACTAAAAATATGAATACAAAGAAGCCTCACATATACATGGAAAGTGTAGACCTCATTCATTCAGTATGCAGGCCAGGATTTGGACCCCAAAGTGACCTGTGAGGGAGCATCACTATCTGCTGTGTCAATATTCTGTTTTAAAAAGTGGCTTGCATGTTGTGTCCACATTTAATACTGGCAAACATAATTTCTAATTAATAAATCCTTTGGCATATTAAGAATTAGTTGTGTATTTAAATGTCTGCTGATCAGCATTGAAAACGGCATTTATACAAATCTTTAGTATAAAAGGACCTCAATGAGTACATAAATGGAACATTTAACATTTGATCTAGAAAAAAATCTGAGCACATTTCACCCTCTGCCTAAAAGCTGTAAATACTCACATGAAATAAAAAGAAGAAGAATACTTTTCAACCTTTACCTTGACATTATCTAGCAACCAATAGGCTACAAAAGCAAATGATGTGACAGATTACTGCCATGATTAGGCAAAATCAACAATACAGGTGTTCTAAAATATGTGTGTGTGTTTCAAAACTAGAGTAGTGTATTATATTATTGCACATTAATACAGCCTGTGTAATTTGAGAGGCTATTCACCATGAATACAAAAATGATAATTTCAATATGTTTTTGCAACTGCTTTCTGTTTCATGTTTTGTGCCTTTAGTATTCATTTTGCATAACCTCTTTCATGACAGATGCACTATGCTCTGCTCAACCTTTGCCCTTATCTTAAATTCTACATTTTCTAGCATTTGAATTCCTAGAGCACTATCAGTCTACTCAATAATTTTCATGCTGAACACCACTGAAAAAAACCTTGTAAAAAAGTTTACACCATTACCTGTTTTATTTTTGGGTAAAATGGTGCCAGCTTGGCCTAGCGGCTCTTACAGCTGCCTCACATATCCACTGATCTAGGTTCATATCCAATGCCCAGATGTTGGTTGTGTGTGGATTTTTTCTCCTTGTACTTTGGTCTTCCTCCCTTATCCCAAAGATTTGTTTAATAGGTTAATTGATGATTCTACATTGGCCCTGTGATGAAGCGGCACTCTATTCAGAGTTGGCTCCTGCCTTATGCACAATGAATTGAGAAACATCACATACAGTATATATTCAGCATTTACTGCTCCACCAGAAGTCATCAGCACAGCCATTGTTCGCAAAACATTAACCCACTTTGTTAACCCTAATCTTTTTACATTATTCAGCACAATGACATAGAGAATAGTGCAGCTGCTCCATGAAAGTTGGTTCAGTTTTTTGTACAAATGACATGTGTGTGGAGTCTACATATTCTTCTTAGTGGTGGTTTTCCTCTGACATGTGTGTTTAGATGATCGCTGACTCTAAATTGGTCTATTATGAGTGAGTGTACCCTGATAAGAACTAGTCTTTGTTTTTGCTGAGATGGACTCTAGATATCCCAACTCTGTAATGGAATAGATGCATATAAAAAATGGAGAGACAGGTGGCTTTCATAGATTTCTGAGAACGACACCACACAGTGTCAAATAAAGCAGATGTCCTTGTGTGTAATACAGGTTACCATTTCACATGGTGGAGGTATGTCCTGACATTCACAAAATACCCTCCATAATGGTAGTTGAGAGACCACTCTATCTAGTTGTCAGATTTCAACATTGTGAATTCTGGCAAGTCTATATAACATTTACCAAGTTCTTTGAACTGTAATTTAAAGGGAACCCAAGGTAAACTAATTCCAACTGTATTGTTTATTGGCATGAAGAGGCAGATATCTTTGTGTCCTCCTAAATCTTGTGGACAGTGCTGTGGAAGTATCGGGTGCTTCTCCCCTACATGTTACTCTTTGGACTTCCTACTTGTTGGAGCTGTGTTTATGTTCTTAGAATGAAATTTGTTAAAGTTGATCCTTCAAGTCTGATATGGATGTACCAATTCTGTTTTTAGCTTTAGTCTGTCTAAACATTTGGAGGTATCTGATTTCAAGACCTAAGGGCAATATCACTTGTTTGCGGACTATGCTAAGTTTTATAGTTTCTTTTCTATTGTATGCTCAAATACATTGCTATGGAATGTGACATTGCTAGAATAATATTTAGTATACCCTTAACATGAGAGCTTGAGTCTCTTCTGTAAAAGCATGGATTACCTGCTTGAGATGCTTGAGGGAATTGCTTTTTTTGGAGGTGTTCAAATAATCATCATGTTCATGAATGAGGAGAAGATAGTTGCTTATCTTGAAAGGTTGACTGGTACAGTGGTGACAAGTACTGTATGCCAATTCTATATTGTTGATAAGGCATGAGCTCTGGTATTCTGACCTATGCCAGCTATTCAACAAATGATTTGCTTTGTACCTTGTGTTAATTTATCTAATGGTTATCTTGTGTAGTAATTTGGTCTGTGGGCTGATGTGTCATGCCAAGATTCATACACCAAAATGGTTCTTGGCATAACCAATGCATTTGATATGTTTTTTTTTTAGAATGTTTTAATGCAGTTTAAAATGGGACCATTGAGTATACATATTAAAGGAATACTCCACTGAAAATGATATATTCTTTTTAAAAATTACCTAACTTATATAGTTTGTACTGATGACTAAGATAATATCAGTCAATATCAAAACAGCCATTAAAAAATCTTACATTACGTGTTTCGCATAATCCACACCAAGTCATCTAGTTGTATACTCAAAATGTGCAAAATTCATGGATTTCTTGCTAAAATTTTGTTAAATCGATTCCTCCAGTAAAAAAAAAAAAAAGTAACCCTCAACATTGTAGCTCTTTCATATAGGGTCACGCTTTTGAATTAAGGATGAGACTCATGGCTGACATATCAGGGGGAGATGCTGGTCTTCAATTCTAAAGTGCAATCCTATGTGGGTTGTGGGCTACTTTCATTTTACTGGAGGAATTACCTTAACAATATTAAATAAAAAAACAAATGCATTCTGCAGTTTTTGAGAATACAACTGGATGCCTTGATGTGGATTATGCGACTTGTGCAACGTGTGATTGTTTTCATGGACATGTTGATAGTGTTTAATGTGGTCCAGCATTGGTCACCGCCTGCTTCCATTAAAGCATAAACTTTGTTAGCACCGTTTTGTATGAGAACATGACATTAAACATTTTTCCCGACCATCCATACCAACCACATTGGGTAAGCAATATTTTTTTAAAATATATTTTGGGTGGAGCATTTCTTTAATAGTATACCTTGTTGACCTGAATAATTCTGGCTAATTTTGGTGGTGAGGAATTAAATAACTGAGGAGAGTCTTGCAGTACATCCATGTCTTTAAAGTAAACCCTTCAAGGTGTTTTAGCTGGCTTCTAATGATACTAGTTGAGTGTCTCCCCCTAAAGTTAAATTAGATATGGACTATTCTGAGAAGACTCTGGGTGATTCAGAATGAGGTAAAGACATTGCATGTTTCATTTAAGTAACCTACAAAGTGAACTTTTGCTGTGAATGTGACAATGACCTTATCCGCTGAGGTATTGATACCATGAAAATAAATGGAAAGAATTATGTAATTTTACACTGAGTGACATTGCACTACAGTGCTTTCTAAAATACATTTACTGTTTTTGCAAATGAGATTGCATCATTTATATTTGTAACAAATGGCAACATGCTTTTCAAATTATGAGGGACAAATGTGGTGTGAAAAACTATTCTCTAAAGGAAGCAAGTTTATTACTGCAGCTATTTCCCCACCCTTCATTGTTTACCACAAAATGTTAAGAGACTATGACAGAATGCTGCATGCAACTAGCATACTAAATAAAAATTTTAGACACAAATGGATATATTTTATGGCAATTTATTTTACAATTACACTTGCGGAAGCTTTCATGAATTAAATATGAGATCTGTCTTGGAATTAGATGTTATAAAGCTAAATTACAAGAGGCAGGCAGTAATTGAGGTGGCTGTAACAGGGGCCCACTGAACTAATCCCTGGCTGGGTCATGTGACTGCCCATCCTCCAATGGCAAGGTTTTCTCCCATCACAAAAATAGGGGCAGCTGAGAAAATTGATTTCTCATCTGAGCAGTATTTGATAGCTTTTGAAATCAGAAATTGAAATTAACTAACCTAAGCCCTGTCATTACAAAAGAGCAAATTAAAATTGCAACAGTGTTTCCTGTTGGCAATGTGAGGGACTGCCAAGGTAAATTTGTAAATAGATTTAAAGATGCAGTTCTCCCCTCTCAGGCCCACCACAAAGTTGACTGGAGTGCCTACTTAAATTATTTATAAAAATTCAACATGTTGAAGCTGCAGTGTTGCAACTAAGAATGTAATTATTTACAAAGTATATAAATCATCAGGTTAAAAAAACACCAAGAATCTAAGAACATCTAAGAATAACCATGAATAACCTATTAAAAGATATGAGCTGCTGTCTCTGTTTATAGAAGTATCCTGGAAAATAAGGCACATGAGGCTGCCAACTGAAATCTGAATATGTAACTGGAAAACAACCAGTGTAGTGTACCATAGCTGTGGGCTGGGATGCAAGTGACCCAGGTTCGCTCCCTCCATCTGCGTACATTACTGTTAGCTCTTGGCTGTATGTATGAATGCAAACACACATGTACACCAAAGCATATGCATGTGTATGTTGTTCATCCACAGGAGTTGCTTTATTTACAATAATAATGTAGCATTAAAGCTAATAAATTAGATAAAGTACATTAAACACTTTGAACTTAAGTGTGACTCTTAGGGTTTCTTCTTATAAACATTGTTATTGGCAAAGTTTAAAACAGCTTGCAAGTAAGTTTAATACACATACACCTACACATGATACATTTCTCAAGATATGCCAGTATTTATCTGCCTTTCTATTATACAGCACTTTTCATATCTATCTATCTATCTATCTATCTATCTATCTATCTATCTATCTATCTATTACTTTAATTTTTAAATAGCATATAAAGTATCAATTTAAAATTCTAGTTATGTACTTTTACAAGAATACTACAATTAAAATAAAACAAAGAAACTTTTTACAAATGCACAACAGTAATGTGATGTGTAATGTGTGCCTCTAAATGTATTTATATATTTCTAAATTAATCCTAAACATTAAAAGAATGAAATAATCATAAATTATGACGACATTAAGCCATCTGTCTATTTGGCAAGCTAGCCGTACAGCTATCTAGGTTGACACTCTGTATATTCTGATACACCTTTCAATGAGGTACAAAGTAACAGAACAAATGAAAATATTTACATTAGATCTTATTTAATAGAACATCATAAGTGACAAACTACACAAATGCTAATATGAACATTGGTGCATATCGGTGGTGCCAAATATGGAAAACTGTTGAATACTTTATGGGTATTGGTTTGGACCATGAATGGAAGCAAAGGAGTGTTAGGATTAGGGCTAGAAGCACAAAGAAGTCCTGCCCAACAAAAGGTATCATTTCCATTACTTACACATTCCATCTCTTCTGGTTACTGAGTTACAAAGGTGCACCACCATATGAGTAGGGTGTCATTTGACCAACAAATGCAAAAAGTGAACATTGCGGTGAGCTCAACGAAGCAGCTTCATTCAAAAAAGACGGATCACTCTTTCACATCAGAGAACCTTCTTTGTGGCTCTGTCAAAGTATGTAATAACTCTCTGGGACAAGAAGGGCCACTGTTGCTAACATTGTCATCTCCTTATCTCTCCACAGTGCCAAAAAACATTCAGTGAGTGCAACTGACTATGCCCCTTCTGGTTCACTCCCCATAAAAGCTTGTCTTTCCTAGGAGGAGGCATCATTTTTGGCTAGAACTACCTGTAGGATGGAGCTCCTGAGAACTTGACAGAGCATCCATGGCTAACCAGCTGATATATTTAGCTTATTTTTGCCCTGATATTTGGAGGACTAGTTTGCCCAAGAGAGATTATTTTTGTTGGACATCTTAAAATTGAATGTGAGGACTAGGTTGGCATCCCAAATTTTCATTTTTTGTGGAGCTATCGTTACTTCACATGGCACACATCTTCCCATATTTTTTTCTACTTCCTCATTATTATTTTTCCCCATGATAAGATCCCAAATTTTCCTCACATCTCCTTATTCTTGTTTCAACAGTGGATACATTCATGATAGGTTGTTAGAAAGGTATTGTTTGGGAGCAAAACAAATAGCGAATATTTAGAAGCTCACAACTCAGAAGGTAATTGTTACTCTTTGTGTAAACTGCGAAAGACTGTAATCATCTGATGCATCTGCATTTTCTTCATACAGGGATCCACATACATGTATTAAGTATGTTTAGAGTATGTTGAAATAAATTGTGAAATTTCAGGTTTTGTATCAATCAGTAACCAATGTTGGAAAGACATATCTATCAAACTTTTTGTATATTAAGTGAGTGAGAACACAGTTTTGGAACAAAAAATCATCATTAAATGTTTAGAAAATGTGAGAAAGCTGTTCACATGCTAGGCTCAACCTTGTTCTGAAACAGGGAGATCTCCTTTAAGACAAGTTCCAGCATATAAATTAATGTGCTTGAATGCCCTGTTGTTTTGCTAATTTGGCTACTTAGCAACATTGAATTTTGTTCTCAAAAACTGTCATCCTTCCGCTCCATCACATTTGGTCACTGTGACTATAGACATTAATTAATGGTGTTTAATGATTTGAGTTCATATAACTAGTAGGGTACTTGATGTCTTGCATTATTGCCCTCTAATGCCTCCAACTGCTTCACAGGGCTGAGAAAGGTTTGCCTCATTGAGGCAAGCTACAGTTTAATATTCATGGATCACTGGTAAGTAAGTAGTAGCAACTGGTTGTCCACCAAGTCCAATGATGACTTCTTCTTCTTCTGTCTTTATCTTTGAGTTCTTTGATGACTGAATAGTCCTATCCTGGAACAACTAATCTTATTGTAGATTGGATATGTTTATGTGGTAGCAGCAACCATGGGTGTGTTCCTCCTGAGTCTTCCCTGCTGTATTCTGGCTGTTCCTTCCTCCTGCAGCATATGTATCCAATCTGGGCACATCTGCCACTAGGTGTTATGTTGTGTTACAGTCAGTAGCAACATCCTCCAGGCCCTTGGGCCTGATTTTGCACTTTCTTAACATGATCTTCAACTGAACCTTATAGCCCTCTCTCTGCCCCCCAGCAGAGCTTCATCCACAGTGTAGCTGGCCACAAAGCACTCTGCAAGGCAGCGGATTTGGGGGCATTCTTACCACATGTTCTAACTACAGTAGATGGTGCTGGGTGATCATGGCCTCATTACTTCTGCAGTGGGTTTTTATTTAATTTTGTTTTTTGTATCAGTATGCTGCTGCTGGATTATGTGAATTTCCCCTTGGGATTAATAAAGTATCTATCTACAGTATCTATGAGTATTTCACAGTGAGGCACACAATCATGGCTTATTACACTAATCTTCATATCCTTGTTATATTTACACTAAAAAGAGGATGTACAGTATATTGGAAGTCTTTATAAAGCAGTAACTTGAACATATTGGGACAGTATATCTCTATATACTAGGCTGACCCGCCTTTTAAGGCGACCGACTTTTAAGTTGACCACTTCTTAAGGCAATTCAATATGTAGATCAATTTGATATTTTATACAAACTCATTAATTTGGTTATATTGCATTTGAGCGGTATTACTTTAATACTCGTAGTTTCTGTTATTTTTGTGATGAAATGTAAACTTTTTTTCTATATTGAGGTCGCCCTTTTGAACCCCCCTGATATTTACTACGCGGTGAGGCATTTGTACTCCATCAACATTAATTATTTCCAGAGACATAATTTTGTCTATTTTTCCAGCGCATCACGCACAAAAGCAAGGGAACGATGGGAGCACCAGAACTCTGCTCACATCATGTCGTTTCGTACCGCAAGCTGCAAGTAGTAAGTCTGTGATAAGCGGAATACCGCTACGCTTTCCACTCACAGGACGGAAGGACAATCCCGACTGCTTTTATATAAAAGGATATGGTGAGGTATCTGACTTTTCTTAGGCTCACATTGAAGCGCAACTGCCACATCTGTGGAGGACTGCTTGTCCATTGCCAAGGTAACCAAAGGCTTGCAGTGCAGTAGCTTAGTACTGCGGAAACAACTACGAGCCAATCTAGATTGCTCTGTACATGCCTCTTGTCGATGGGTGATGCAAGAGAACAGTATAACTTGGCCAAGTTATGCCCATTTGCTGTGTCTGTGTATAGGAGACTGGTAGCTTCCGCTGCAATAAATAATCCTGCTGTTCCTGTTTCAAGCTGAATAAAGCTGGTTTTGTTAAAGTAATGAGACTCAGTCTTGTGTTTTGTGGTGCAAGACTATATATATATTAATTATTTTTTTTATATACTTTTGGTACTTTTTTGTGTGATTCCAGCGGGAACAGCATTGTATTGCATCATTTACAAAGCATTGGTATATGAATATATAAAAACGTAAAGCATGGGCATCACTTCAGAAATTGATTTAGGGTGGTCCACGTTGAACAAGTGAAAGAAAGAGCTATGAATTTAGACTGTTGCTGGGACAATTTTATTTATTATCTACACTTTTACAGTACAGTATATAGCTTAGGTTTACAATGTATAGGATGGCATTTTGTTTTTTGGTTGGGGATCCTGATGGAATTATGTTCATTCTTCTGATATTTAATGCTAAGCAGTGAAAAGGCTATTTAAGTTATTAATGTCTTGCTTACATGAGCAAATGTCAGAGCATGATAAATGGAAAAATACTGACCTTGGCCTTTAAACACTTTAATTCTAGGAGTTTACAACATAGGAGAAGAAAAGAGTTCATTATGGATTTACTGCAGGAAGTTGAAATTTTGTGATGATTACAAGAAGCAATAGCAAATACAGTTCTGTTTAATAATACCTTAGTGAGAAAGTATTTTCCATTTCTGGTATAGTTTTAAATCAATGTTTTAGATCTTTAATTTTGCCATTTGGTAGAAAGTGTAATATTTTTTGATTACCACTGAAAGAACTGGGATACTGTTGGCATGCATTCTATATTCAATGTTTATACTGGTATTTACACTTACATGTTTCGTAATGCCATTGCTAAAGAGATGCTCTGTCAATGTATTTTTCAGTAACCTTGCCTCATGCCTATTCTATGAGCAATGTTTATTAATAGAGGAATTACAATAGGATGCTGTCTTACATTATATGCCATGTAGAATACACCAAATAAAGAGAGGAGAGCCTTAGCTGTTTGCCAGGATGCTTTTAAACGGGTACAAAAGCTACCCTACAGAACAAAGGCCTGGTGGTTTAAACAAACAAGTTAATTGACAGCACATTTGATCAAACTTTTCTGAAGGAGCAATGAAATGTTTTCTATACAGATTTATACTTTTCATTTTTGTCCTTTATAGACTTCAATATCATTACTAATACGTCAGCTAATTATCGTAACATGCTCACTCAATTTCTTTTCTAATTTCTGGTGTGTGTTTCAAAAAAGCCATCATTAGAGACAAAATGACTTTGTCAAAGAGATCAAATACTTATTTTCTGACCCCCAAACCCTCTTAGGATAAGAAGATTGGGGTCTAGGAGATCTTATTAGTTATCCATTAGGTATTAGTTAAATATAATGACTGGTAGACAGGTCTTCACTGACTGTAGTGATCTGAGAACTGCAGGTTGAGTTATTTTTCACTCCTATCATTTTCTAAACAGTACTAAGCACTTCAATATGAAAACATGACAGGAGCACCACAATGGTAAGTATATGCAATATGTATGTGGTTGTGTGTATACATAGCATGCTTATTTCTATATGAGCTTCGCAGTGGAGTAGTGTTTATAGCTTCTGATTCCTAGCTTCATACCTGAATCCTAGCGGGTTCACCTTCTATGTTTCTTTTGTTTGCCCTTACACCCACAAAGCCATGGATATTAGTGAAACAGACATTGGTCCAGTGTGAGTACTGTAACTGTGGAGCTCTATGTGTGAGTATGCTTTATGATGAACTGGTATACCATACAGCAACAATTCCCTTCTTGTGCCTGATCCCATGGGAATAGGCTTTGGACCCCACTGAACCCATATTCAAGTTATTTATTTATTCATTCATTTATTTATTTAGAGATTACCATTTGTGGTCTATATTAGTATTTTTGGTACAGTTGGCACTTCAATAAAAATGTCTGCAGGCTGTTTTCTGTTTTCCTCCATCCATTAAAAAATAATTAGTGGCACACATTGCAAGATTTATGCAGGAAAAACATGGTGACAATAGGGCATGGGGCTAACATGTCAAATATGATTTAAGAAGCGATAGAAGGTTCAATCATTCCAATCACATTCCTCTCAGTTATGATGCCAATAGAAGTAAAGTCTGCATGGAGAAACTCAGTTTTGTGTATGAAAGCAAACACTGCTGAATGCAACTGAAAGAGGGATGTTGTGAAAATGAAGGTGTGCAAGAAGAATGTTGGCTCTTTTTAGAGTGTAATGGCCTACTGATTACTCAGTAGTGGCCACCAAAAAAAAACATTTGACCGATTAAGACGGCACCTTGGAAACCACTGGAATTAGATTTAGACTACTTTAAGTGATGGTGTCTGCTTAGGTGTTATTCCGAAATTTAAGCAAGAAATTCAAAAACTGTAGTAAGAATGATTGGTTTAAAACAATTAACTGGATCTCACCATGGATCAACTAGCTATAGATTGAGAAGCCACAGTGAATGGACACTTCTAAACAAAAATAAACTGATTTTCTGTAGTGCTTTCCAACAGCATGCAAAATCCTTTAATAGTACCCTCTGACAAAACCAAAACATACCAAACTCAGTCTGAAAACCTATACACAGTTTCTTATTTCAGGCTACGTTTGTACGTTTTGGTGTGGAGCAGTAGTGTCTATTACATAGTGTTATTTCAACCCACTGGTGAGCAGTTTCATAAGGAAAATTTCCTCTACTCTCAGAATATTAAAAACATTCTGCACAGGCTCTAGAGAATGTTTTCTGACTGTAAATATGTTATTTTCATTTTATTTTCAGCAAAATATGTAACAGATTGGAATGCCCATAGGACTGTCAATGCTCCTTATAATTTACAAATATGCTCAGTCATTTAGATTGTTGTAATTTCATCTTTACAAGTTTATCAAAATATTATACCTGACAAATAATTATGGACAAAGCGAATGTTTGGAGATTAATTTAAATTTACCTTTTCTTCAGCTATCATGTGCCCCAGAAAGAAATATCTGTTTAGGTACAGTACTATTACAAACATTAAACCTAGTAAAATCTAAAAAGTGTTAATTTTTATTATGTTGAGTCACCATGTGCCCTGTGGGAGCTTTATATAAAATGTACTACTGTAAAGACTTCCAGATTACTGAAATGTCTTTCAGAAATATGTCATTTCCACTACGATGTCATACAGTTCAGTGTAGTTTGACAGAAGCTGTTGTTGATGTCAGTCCACACAGGCTCCGAAATGCTGATGACTGAAAGGATACATGGAAGGCAAATAGCCTCATTCATATTCATTTCCAACAACCTATTGACATTGATACTTCTACTAGACGGCTGTTCAGTATGGTATATTGCACTGCAGTAATTATGTTTGGAAAATACACGCATGGAATTACATGTGCATTGCATGTTTTAGAGAATATATACTTGGATTTGAGCAGTTATAGAGACTAAACAACTTCATGATATTATAGCAACTGATTAGAACTAATACAGACTTTTCTGGCCATAATCCACTTTCAGAATCAAGTGCTTACGCATCCTGTACACATATAAATGTCAGCTCTTATAGTGTGTTTTGCATTTAAATACTAATCTGGTTAGACATTAGTTACTAATGTCTGGTTGTAAACAGTGGAAAGTCAGTTACTGTCCTACGATGATATTGGATGTTCATGATTCACAAACCCTTTATTTATATTTGTGGTTTCATTTATGACTCATCCACTGTATCTCTTTACTTATTAATTCCTTAGTTATTTTGTATTTTGTGATTGTCTTTCTTAGTGTTTGCTTGTGTGAGATTAGACATTTTTGCAACAAATGGCTGACAAAAACTAACAGTTTTTAGCCATGGTACATTGGGTGTGGCAATGCACTATCAGTGCATGCTCCCAACCCCTCTCTCTCATCTGTTGGTTTATTGTTTATCATAACAAAGTAATTTGATGGACAAAATATGGTCCAAAAATGACCTAGAAATTATTGTTTTCTGGGTTTAGAGGGCCATGAACAAGGGGGAACACAAAAAAGCTTGACGTCTTGCATAGCTACACATCAAGATGGCTTGAATGGTGTATCATACGTAGGGATTTTCTCGTACTGGTAAGAAAAGAAGTACATAACAAAAAAAAACTGAAGTGAATTCAAAGCATTCATAAGTAATTCCTATGAACAGAAAAAAGAACAAAAAATGGTGGGAGAAAACAAAACTCTTAGTCTCTGTTTGTTTGATTTGTTTTTCTTAGAAAAAATTTCTTGGCTTACTATGCACTTTTTACATGTGGCAAATCTGAATGTACTCTTCAAAAATGTATGTGAAGCATGTTAAAAATACGTTTATTTATTTTAATGTCTTATTATTTCACCATTCTGTTCCTTGTGATCAGTGCTATTTAGGACTTTGATTATGTACAGTTGGTATCCACATTGCTATGCAGGATAAATCATGATGTTACTCAATTCAGGCTATGAAGGCCATGTTTTTCCTGACTACTCAAGATTGGATGAAAATACTTTACATATGCTCTGCTCTGTTTTTTGATCATTTTGGCTTTCCAAAATGCACACTTCTCATTTTAGTTTTCTTGTTTTTTTGGTTTCTATTGCGCTTTCATAAAAGATAGGACTGATTTTTAGTTACAAAATTTTGCACAGTTCAGACTTACATTTTATATTACGATCCCTATGTAAAAATATTTCTCCCTTTTACTACCAAAGGTGTAATATAAGTAGGTGTCATGGAAACCAGAAAATGCAAAACAAAGAAAATTTTCAAATTATAAAATACAAACCCAACGTTCAGTCAAAATATACATAGTAAAGTTCCTAAATCTTGTTTTTTTAAACTTTAACTAACTCAATTGAATGTATTTGTTTTTGAGGAAGACTCAAATGCTAGGATACCACATGCTGTACTCTGTTATCTTATATATAGAGTACGACGACTCAGTGTATCATGTGACTGCTGTGTCATGTGTCTGGCAACTAGTACAGCAACTGAAAACAGTATGTAAAGGTAGTCACAAAATGGAGGTATTCACAAAGAAAGAACCAAACACAATGGCATAGCTGTGATGTCAACATCATAATAAAAAATATATATAATATAACATGCTATACATTCAATAAGAAACTCCAGAAATAGTATGGATTGAATTTCTAAGATGCTAAAATGTTAATTTATGATGACAAAATTAACAAGGAATGATTAGTTCTAATCTTTTTGGATATACTAAGAAAATGATAACTGTATTTCACGATTGTGTGATTTTTTTATATACTATAAATGAACATATGACAGACACATGTTGGGCATATCGCTTAACACCATTATGACTAAAAAGACAAACAGACATTTCTATCATTGGATAAAAAGACCATAGATACGTGAAAAGGAGATGATGTGTAGATTGCATGAAACTTAAATGATCAAATGACATCTGCCAGATGTAGTAGCAACTCACTTATAATATTGCCATGCAAGGCGAAAGAATCTATGCTTGAACTGATATGAGTAATGACACTGCAAGTATTGTGGAAGTACATAAAAGAAGCTTGTTGAATAACAGCAAGATGAGCACCAGCAAACGGGAAAAAAAAAACAATCTGCATGGGGTGCACGTGAGAAAAGATGAGAAAATCTAAGACATACGTGACTGAGCTAGTAAGAGACTAAACTCTGGCAGATCCTATGACAGCTGTAATAGAGGATATTACATTTAGCCTATCTGTCACTGCAGGGATCTTGGAAAATCATTTTCTGTTCCACTTTATTACTTTTTCTGTCAATCAGACAAAGACGAGGAGGGTAACATCATTAGGTCCCGAGTTATGCTACTCAGCACTTTTCAATGCAACATAAGTACTTATCTAATTAGCACTGATAACGGATTGAGTCAAGGTGTGAAATGCAGCCCTTTTGGTGTCTCCTATTAGAAGAGACAAGAATTTATTTGTATCCTCAGGTTCACTTTTTGATTGAATTAAAACAACAGTAATAATAATAACTAATACACCCATAATGACAACAGTACAAAAAGTTGCTCCTGTGATTCAAACTCTGTTATTAAGAGGAAAGATTTAGGTGGCCAGCCCTTTGAATAACAGCAGCCAGAGAATCCTGAAAGCTATGCAGGCTTCAATTTGCGGCTGGGCATGTCATGCAAACTGTCTTTGAGGAAGTGATTAGTCCAGCATTTTGGTTAAAACAACAATGCCACTAACAAAGTTTAATTTTAATGCAACATGCAAAGAACAAACACCCTGCTTGGGATTCTGTATCCATGGAGATGCAAAGCCTTTGCCTGGGTCTCATTTTCTCTCCAGAAGAGTAACTAAATAATAATGGCTTGGTAATAAAGAACAAGTGAATTGCAATTTATACTCACAGTCTTGAGAGGGAGGCTTTTTTAACTTCACATTCTTATAAAAGGCTTTGCTTTCAGTTCATACAGTTCAATCAAGCAATCATTAATTAAAGGGTATCTTTTGGTGAACATCCGATACAAAGTGATTTACTTAAAAGAAATAAAATGTAATAGGAGAAAATATAAAGAATTGGTGTATTATAAAAATAACAGGGCTTACTAAGACAAGTGCCTATGAAAAATACAGTAATGGAAGTAAGAATATTGTCCCAGCAGTGAACTGCAGTAACTGAACCGGGAATTTATTAAATACTGCACAAAGGACAAAGCACTGAACTAAGCTTTGTTACAAGTACAGGGGTATGACAATAAGTAATCATAAATAGCTTTATATAAACAGCTGAGCACAAAGCAGAAGATAAATCAACTAGAAGCAGGCAGGATAAACAGAGTCCACAATCCACAGTAAGCAGCAATTAAAGCCAGTTTCAAGTTTATAAGAGCATTAAAAACTGTTTGCATTTCCACACTCGCCTCCTCATCTGCACTTGAATATGACAGCATAAAACTGTAAAAAAATTAGATGTAATGTACTGAGAGGATTTATTGTTAAACTATTTAAAACCTCATATATATTATTATTATTATTGAAATCTGCTTGTAGCAGCCATAAACATTAACACTTAAAAAGATTAAAAACATATGTACTGTATATGATCCCGCTTTTCTAAAATCCCTTATGCAGGATAATGAAGTTTTTCTGGTTTAATTCATTGATTCAGTCATTTTGTTTACACATTATAAAAACAAACATCTTAAAAAATACCACAATAAAATGCACAATGAAAGGGTAATTAGCACCTATTTGTGTCATTATGAACCACTAATATCACCTTTTTAAATATAAGGCTTTTATTAAAACTTTTAAAATATATAAGTGGTGTAACCCAAGATTACGAGTCACTAAAGCTCTTTAATGCACAATATTTAAAATCCAAATGGACTATCATAAGTGAAAAAATTAGTTTGCATTTTTATATGAATGTAGTAAACAATATCTACACAAATTTTAAAGGGCTCACAAATATAGAAACACACAAATTATATTCACATTTTAGAATTGCTTGCACCAAAATACTTATGTAAATGGGTTTGTTTGCATACAAATATCCACACATATTACTGTATAAACTGGAAAAGTACATAATTTATGTAAATACTGTAAAACAAATTGGTGCTTTGGCTGATTTTCTAATGTGTGTTCATCCATTCATTATTCTGACCCAGCTCACAGGATCTCAATATAGAACCCATCCCAGAAACATCAGGGGCAAAGGATGAATCAGTCCTGGATAGAATGCCAGTGAATCAAAGGACACCTTCATGTACATGTTCAGAACAAGTGAATTAGAGACAATTTAAATAAATATTTCAAACTAACTTTTATGTCATTGAGAATTTGGAGGAAATGGGAGTACCAGGAGAAATTTCATATGGATGTAGAGAGAACATGCAAATTCCACTCTGACAAAGCTATGAGTGGAATCTGAACCTAAGAAAGCAGAACAAATCACTGCACTGTTTTGCTTCCCTTATACAAGCTGCACTTTGAAAAACTGTCTGACAAAGATTTACCAGGGCCAAACATTGCAGAGAAAAGGACATGGGTTTCGGTCAGGGACAAGCATCAGCTCAAGACAGAGAGGAACACCCATACTGGTTAAGAGTGTGCACCTGTGTATACCTTTCTGGAAAAAGACACACCGCCAAGGAGCATATAGTAAGTGTCAAGAAAGTAATATATCTAGTGGAGCCAGAGCAGGAGAGAGAAAAGACCACGAGGAGAATTTAGAAATACACAAAGGGTGGCCTGATACAAAGTTCAACAGGCAAAGAGAGAGAGATTGCCTAGAGTGTTGGCAAGATGGGGATAGAATAGCACTAATAAAAGACAAGTGATGCAATGTTTCACTTCTAGGGGCAAATCTAGGACACCAGCCATTACAATGAAATCCATAAAGTGGAGACCAGCAATTGTGAAAAATGAGGTTTGGGGTTGTATTCCTCTTTTACTGTTAGCACAGGAAGTCCAGGAACTACCCGCAGGCTCAGAAATGCAGAGATACCAGGGTCTTTAGGAGGAAGCATGATGTCTATGTATGCTTTTTTCTCTAGGAACTGTAGCTATTTTCCATTGCTTAATAACTTGTTCAAAGTTTTATTAGTAGCTATATATTAACTGAGGTTCCATCCATGTTTATTTCTTGACATTTTTTTCACCCTCTGACCAGAGCATAGAATTGCATGGATTTCAGTAGTATCTATGAGAATAGCAGGAGGGATCTCTTTAGTTTTAAAATGTATAGATTTGGTTTTATAAAAATTACCGGTGCAACACTATAAAATTTACAAAAGGAAAAAATAGGCAAAGGTCATTTCTATGGTGAAAGAAACTAAAAAAAAGAGAAAGAGTTAGAGACACGCACTTTTAGACCTCATGATGTTGCATCTCCAACTATGTTATTTTGGTAATGTGGGAATAATCTTTACGTCTTTACTGTTTGCTGATGCAAGCTGGTGTAGTCCATCATTAATTTTATAGAAACAGTAGTTCAAATCAATGAAACCATATTTGCTTCCTTCAGATCTACTTCACATAATTCTAATTACAGTGCTGTCAATCTTCAAGTAATCTTGTGATCCACCAGTGAGTTAAGATTTCAGGCCACTTTTAAAATTATTTTAAGGTACGGATGTTTTTACCTGCTGCATCTGTATATAATATCCATATATTCTTTCTTTCTTTAACCTATTCAGTATTTAAAAAATAGAAATCATTAGGCGTTCAGTCATTTCGAGATTTTTATGCTTATTTTCTTCTGCTATGTTATAAATTTAACATTTCAATAATGTTATTTTTTCCATATACAAGTAAGAAATTTTGTGAACATTTTTATGCATAATTTTCCTCACCTTTCAGCAATATCTATTCTAGAAGAAATGTCGGCTAGTTTAGATATTCCTAGTATTTCAACAGATTTTAAGGAACTCACCCCTAATGATCTCAGGGCATGATAGTTTAGATTTTCAGAAAAAAAAATTGGAATTCAGCTATTCAGAAAATGCATTATTCTTGAATTTGTGCAATGCATACTGTAATTCAGGTTAAAACCGTACATACCTTGTTTATAACTATCTGAAATTTATTCATGACAAGAGCAGATCTGTGAATGGCAATAACAGGTGCTCGCCTCACTAGGTCATATGTTTTGGGAGTGATATGTCCTTAAACCATTTTGCCTTAAAGTATTTGCATGCCATTTAGATTGCCTGCCTAAGATCTGCAAATTCAGTCCCAGCTTCTAAACAGCAATATTTGGAGTATCACCAGAAAACATTGTCAAAGGGTGGAAACCTACAATACATTGCTTTCATAATGAGTCATGTTGCTTAATTTGAAGAATCCAAATTCACAACTCATACCTTAGAATGAAAATTGTATCTTATATAATTGTAAATTGGAAAAAAATAATAATCTAAATTTAAAATATTGAGTAACAGGTCAAGAATTATTTTGAATTTGATGAGAATTCATTGACTTTATTGTGATATGTAAATTTTGCTATACACACGTGCGCACACACCCACACACATTCACACCCATATATATATATATATATATATATATATATATATATATATATTTATATTCTGTGTATGACACATCACATTGGGCCTTTTGTCCATGTAGCACCTGGTGCTGGGTAGTGGAAGGACATTGTGTGTTTTCTTATTAGTTGGATTATTATTAGATGGATTTGTAGTTTTCTTTTTGGACACAATGTATACTGTATTTCTCATATCAGTGTATCTTTGACTAATCTGTGTGTTACTGTATGTTTTTAGATCTTGAAATAAATTATACCGTATATATATATGTACATATGTGCATAATTTTTTGGAAATCAAAACAGCATAACATTAAATGAGAGCTGTGGATATTGTTTAAATGTGGGCTTCATGAGACAAAACACTGTGAACCTTTCATTTAGAGTTGTGTTAATACAAGCAAAAATATCTAAATTTGTGAAAAGAGTACATTAAGCATTTCAAATAGCTACCAGATTTTGTTTTCTTTTTTAAACCAGTTGTCATTATGCTTAATTCTGAACATGAGTTTAAACTTTAATGATGCCCCTCTTCTCTTCCACTCACCTTTAATTTATTTCACATTTTGATCACATTTTGTTTATATATTTGTTTATTGATTTTTGCTATTGCTCGGCTCTAGCTGGCCTAGGTGTTTGTTAGCATTTCTTCTCCCTCGAATATATTAAGAAAAAAAAAAAAAAACAAAACAACAACAACAACCCTTTTCTTCCTGTGACATGCCTGTTGTCCCTGCGGCCTTGCTGTCTAGGAAGCTGCTTTAGCAGGTGATAACCCGATAGACTTTATCTTGTCTTTCTTAGGTCTCCCTGAAGCCTGTAGACACTTCAACTGGCTGTTAGGCATTTTAAAATCCCCCCCGAGTGCTAACCTTACCCTTTTCTCCACTCGTCAACTGGAATGTCTTGGAGCTGTCAGTGGCTTGTTGCTTATTGATGTTTCTGCATGTTTTATGTCTTTCTGAGATATGACGGCCCTGACATAGTACTGATTTCAATCAGTTTGCCGTACGCAAGTGAGAGGCAAGAGAAGCGAGAAAGCAAGAGCGAGAGAGAAAAAGAAAGGGAGAACAGGAGGGAGAGAAAGGGAGACAGAGAGAAAGAGAAAGGGAGAGGGAGAGAGATACTTCAGATTTTTCCCTGACTGACTTGGCCTTGGATACATCTGAGGATTTTTTTTTTTTTTTGGCCTCCTTAATGAAAATATTTCACTCGCATCTCAGATAAAGGGATCAGCTCAAGAACAGTTGATGAATTCAAAAAAAGAAAGACTTTGAAAAAAAAGAGAGCGAACCAAAAGAGAGGGAGAGCAACAGAGAGAGAGAGAGAAATGAAAAAGATAGAGGAAGAGAGAGAGAGAGAGAATGCCCCTCTTTTGTCACTTGGAAAGCAAGGAGTGGGACTGACCTCAAGCCAAAGGTTCTGACACCGCATCAAATCCCTTTAGGCCTCGGACTGGCGGGCCAGGCCTGGATGAAGATTACTTCATTACATCTAAGGGATGACGGCTGTATTTATTTCACACATCTTGCAAGGACGGAGACATTCATTTTTATACTCGGCACTGCCCATTAAATTAAGTTCAAGCCCATTTGTAGGGCCTGTGAGAGACAATCCTGTTGAAAGTGATTAAAAGCGAGAAAGTTGAGAGAACCTGCTAGGGGAAAAAAAAAGATTGAGGCATCCATTGCCCACTCATTTACAAGGATGCGAAGCAAATTAAAACCAACAGTAATCCCAAAAAAAGCTCTTATTGGCAAAACTGAGTTCACACATTGTATTCTCCCACGTATCTTATGCCATGGATGCGTTTTAATGGCTAATGATGAAGAGAGCTGAACAAAGCGTCAGTCAGAAGCAGAATTTCACTCTAGTTTTCAGGTTATATTAGCACTACAAGAAAATCATGAGGAATCAAAAAGAAAATGCACAGGAAGGAGAACAATAGTTTTACGATTGGTTTCTGGCAATAACAGACATATTATACAATGCGACAGGCGCTACTGTATCGATGTGCAAGTATTTCAATGTGGTTTTATTTTCATCCACTTAGTAATTTTTCAAACCTGGGTGTTTCAGTGTGTTGAAGGTTGGCTGACTGGCAACTCTGCCAGCTGGGCCCCCTCTGCAAGTATATAGAATGTGCAGAGATGGTTCTTAAAAACAGAGGTACAATAAAATACATTTAATAGGTTTAAAAGGGAAAATCAGGGTAGAGAGACAGACAGCTATTAAGGAAAGAGCCTGGCATGGAAAGATAGAAGCAGACGTGAGTGGATGGAAAGACCACTAGACGGGCAGAATCTAATAAATGGAGCGACAAGCAAAATCTATAACTCTTTTAGAGCACAAAACAATGCAATATTGCAATATTGAGAAGATGGATAATTGATCCATCATAAATTGCTTTTCATGGGCAATGGCCTTTAATTGGCAGAAGAAAAGGGAAATAGAGGGTAAGTGGAGCTTAATTTAACCCTGTATTGACAGGTGGCCTTCTCATGCATTGGCTTGAGTATGCTGTTTATATGATTTTAAATAATCAGAAGAAAAACAGAAAGAAAAGAACTCATGGAGGACCTGTCACAAAGGGAGGAAAAAAAAAACCTCAGGGGGTGAAGAATGCCTTCACTGTGCAGCTTTGAGATTTCAATTTATATTGGGCCTGACTCATGGCATGGCCCAGGCAAGCCGGGTCCTGGGAGTCAGGGCTTTCACTGACCCCTGCATAGACTGACTGAGAGAGATGTCAGGCGAGATCTCTCAGGGATCACCGTGCTGCCAAGCATTTTGAAAGCTGCTGCCAATTCAGCCTAAGTCTCGGCTGAATGGATGCCCAAGAGGAGGAGAGGAGCAGCAATAAAAACAGGTTGCAGGCGTAGGGCGCTCGCTTTCAGAATTTATCTGGCCTTTAACCCTCCCCCTGCACCCTCTCACCCCACTGCTTTGAAGATGAGTGGATTTTGCTTCTCTCTATTTTCCAAGTGGTAACTGGGCTGAGATGGGGGTGGGGTTGGTATAAATATATTAATAATCTGACAGCTTCATCTGCTATTGATCGCTGATAATGACAAGAGCACAATGCACTCCGCTGTATAAAACCAGGGATGCATACGGAAAACTTGTTGTAACAACACATCCAATGCATTGAGACATTACATGGCTGTAGGGTTTTTTTTCTGGCTGTTGTTAGGCTGCTTTTTCTCTTTTTTGCTATTGTATCTTTATTTCACAATTAAAAAATTGCCAAACTGTTGCTTGAGTTATAGGCACTTGTTGATCTTTAACATCCTTGTGTAAAAAGCTTTTTCCTTTTCAATTGATTTCATGCTTTACAAAGACTCTGCTACTGTTCTGTAATTTCGAGAGATGACATCTAATAATCCCAGAAATGTTTCTGATGTCACAAGAAGGGAAAATTTCATCATGCCAAGTAAACAGATTCAGTTATGTTTTTTAGTTCACTGAAAAAGGTTGAATTTACACATTTTCAAAGGAACAAGCAAAAAGCAAAACATTAATGCTCATAAAATGCTTAGTGAATGTTTCTAAAATCATTTTTATGGGGGACTGAAGAGCATTTCAGAAATGAATTAATTTAGCACCTTTCTGATGTGCCCATATGCAAAATAATCACATAGGGTGAAAGTAAAATTTCTATAAAAGCTTAATGCATGCTAGTAAGCTATATATATGTATACTTCCTAAAAACATAATTTTTGTAATCTCGCTTCATGAAAAAATAAAATGACTTTGCTATTTATAATACTGAAAAGGTTAATTCAAAAGGCTTAGTATATCATCGACACAAGATGGAGAATAAAAGTAGTAGTTACAAACACATTTGAATTTTAAATCTGCAATATTTTGTAATAGGTATGCTAAATGTAACCCCTATAATGAATTCTTCAAATAGAAGCAAAGAACAACAAACAAAGCTAGCTGTCAACACCAACACTGTCCACCCATCCATTTTCTAAACTTGCTATCCATATTATGGTGTCAGTAACATAGGGTCTATGGAAGAATCCAACCCAGAAAGGGATGTCAGCCACTTATACAGTACTGTAATTATTTATAGTCAATCATTTTCTAATTACATTTTTGGGAAGAATTAGTGCATAGGAAAACACATGAAAACTCTTCAGAATAAGTACACTCTTGAGACATTGTCAGTGCCAGCAGTCACAAGCCATGAACTTTAGCACATTAAAAATTGGTTTATATTCAAATATGTTTAGTCCAGTTCCAGGGTTTTAGGGTCTGGAGTTTCTACAGGTACAACAACAGGAACCAATGGTGGACAATAATCCAGTCCATCACACGGCACATTCATGCACACCCTATTCTAGCTCACTGTGCAAAGATTTAGAGTCAATATCCTATTTCACTTATCTATCCATTTTTTAACCTTGCAGGAGAAATCATCATAAACATGGAGAGCAAGCAGCCTTTACCCAGACATCAACAAGTGATGGTTATCATCAACTGTAAGGTTTAACATTATAAGTTGAAAAATATTGGACAATCAAATTTCTAGATTGATTAATTTATGAAAGATATTGTTTCATTTAAAATCTAAAAATGACAGTTAGTAATACAAAGAAGGCTACTTTTATTGTATAACCCCTTCCAATACTGGTTCCTGCTTTGCACATGAAGTGTCAGGATGTAGTCTGCCTTTCTGTTTCCTTATGTTGAAGAGATGTGGGGTTAGATAGAGGAACAGAAAAAGTACGTTATTCACAAAGACTAAACCATATACAAAATTGTCACTCTGTAAATGTCTCATTTAGAATGAAATTATGTTGCTAGATTTTTTTAAATTCCTGATAGTATCTTATAAAAGCCTAGCACATCATAACTAGCTGGCAACATTTTTTATGAGTGTTTCATCTTATGCAGCATAAACACCATTCTTTTTCATTAAACAGTTCTTGTTTTGGTACCAGAAATGTTTGGGTGAGAGAATTCTGGAGTTTCTATAGTTTGGAGTTTGAGGATGCAATGGAAATGTTTGTGAGCATCACCATGTTTAAGATGCAGGAAAAAGGTTGAAGACATAAGAATCTGGTGGTGTAAGAGGCACGATCGATAATTTGCTGGTAAGGAAAGCTAATTGGGAGATAGTAAAAATGTGAAATTTATACCTGGAGATGATTGTATATCACAATGCCACTTGGAGAGATCTTTTATTCAGAAGAATGAAGACAAGTAAAAGAAACCTGAAGGAAAAGCATGTGAAAAGTGAATTTGCTGAAGCATTTCGGTGACAGTTGAGCAAAGGAGATGCTATAAGCAGTGGCAGAAAACAGACAGAGGGCGACATGGTTGATCTATGAGGAAGAAAAGCAAATGCTAGAAAGGCAGTTGGGAGAGTGCAAGAAGGTAAGAGACAGGAGTTTGTAAGTGAGCTGCAGAATGAGGAAGGAAAGAAAAATGTGTTCATGATGGCGAAGAAGAAAGATATGATGTAACAGACATGAATTGCTTGAAAATGCTGAAGAGAACATTATAACTAATAGTAATGGGATTATGAACATCTTGAAGAAAGATTTTGAGAAGTTGCAGAATCAGCAGAATGAATGGGATAATAATGTTCATTGCAAGAAAACAGAGCTGTAAGTTTTCCAAAGAAGAGCTCACCAAAGCACAAACAAAGATGAAAATACGTAAAGCAGTAGACGCAGCTGGAGCAGAGTTGGTAATATTTAAGGCAGCAGAAGATCCAAGTGTTGAATGGGTGAGAAATGTGTGGCATGATTGTGTCTGAAGGGTGGAGACATGTTGATTGCAAAAAATTGTGTTTATTCCAGTTTACAAAAAAAAAAAAAAAAACAAACAAACAGTGATCCATTGCAGGGTACATCATATCCAGCAATCAAGCTTTTTGAGTTGGTGGTTGAGAGAGTGCTAGTGAAAAGAATTAGAAATAAAATGAAAGATAGTAAAATGTAGTTTGATTTGATGACTGGGAAGAGAATAACAGATTCTACTGTACCTTTGAAGTCAGGCAAATGCAGGAAAATATCTGGTCAGGGGAAAGAAGCTACACTATATAATTATTATTATATTATGCTATTATAATTATATTATTATAATAATTATATTATTATAATTATAAATTATTATATTTGACAAGGTGCCACAAGAAGTGGTGATGTAGGGATTGAGAAGATTAAGTATCGATAAATGGTTTATTTCTCTGGTTATATCATTGTATGAGAAAGAATTACTGGTGGACAGAACAGCAGGTGAGGATGGTATAAAGTTTAAGGTGAAGGTGGGACTGCACTAGGGATTCATTGTGAGTCTGTTGCTTTTTGTGTTAATGGTGGTGCATGAAGGATTGCCATGGGAAATCTTGTATGCTCATTTGAAGAAAAAATAAAGCAGATACTGAAATGACAAGCTAGTCTGAAGTAAAAGGCCTCAGTATAAATGCAGGAAAGAAAGACCAAGGTGATGTTTAAAGGTAAACATCCAGGAGGTGTGGAAGAGGTGGGCGCGTTTCCATGCATTATCCGTGTGTGATAAAGATGCTGGGAGATACTCAATATAATGCAAGGTTTGTTGGCAGTGGATGCATGTAGTAGTGTTAAAAGGCCATCTTTGTATGTGAAATAGGTAGACAATGCCGTTGTAGCACGTGTAAATTTAGATATTTTCAATGTGAAAGTAGGAAAGCTCTGCTATTTAGGTTACTAGTTGAATGCAGAAGGAGGAGGTGTGGTCCCCCATTCTCACTCCCAAAGGAGTATCTTAGGTATTGAAAATTAAAGTTTAAATAAAAGCTGTGTGAGGACTAGTATGCTCTAAAGGGAATTAGACATGGCTGATAAAAACGGCATATGAAGCAAACCTGGAAAGAACAGAAATGATAATGATCAGATGAATGTAGCAGGAGGAAGATGAACAGAGTGGGTCACACAGCATAGACTGGTCAGGACTGTGCAAGTAGGAGGAAAATTGTTTGGGAGGCAACTGGCTAACCTGGGTAATTCGGGAACATGGCAATTAAACCAGTGATGTTGATGATAAACGATTCTGTTTATATAAAATGTCCTCACATTTACATGAAACACAGGCGAAATAACTACTATACTGAGTCATTTATTATTTGATTGTAACCTCTTTTTAAAGGAAAGTGACAAATGCATAACCATAGGTCACAGTAGGCAAAATGTAAAATATTTATTGGCAGATACAATTATAATAAATAATACACTTACGCTTACTGCAGGTAAAATATCTTATGGTTTTACATATTTACAAAGTAAATTAGTTCAGCATATTAATGCATTAGCTATAAAATAGCAATATTATTTGATCTGTGAGCAAAAATGTTTAATACCTCTCTACACAATTAAAATGTACTGAAGATTTTCCTTGTAAAAGTTTTAATTAAGAAGGTGATCTCTGCCAAAGATCTCTTGGTGAGAAAACACAGCTGGGAAAATCAAAAGCGAAAGCTCTCGAGGTCACTCATAACTCAGGTAATTGAAGGATTTCCCCCTCTGTCAATTACAGAGCAATGCAACCCTGAACTCCACAGACATTCTCGATTGCTCCAGTCTGATGCTGATGGCCTCCCCTGAGTCTGCCACTGCAAAGTCCAGGCTGCACTCTGTTGATGGTCACTTCATCTACATTCAATTAACTTGACCGAAGACAAACAGAGCACCAGACTAAATGGAAGAGTTTACAAAAGGGAAAAAAAAATCATATTGCTGCACAAGCTGAAAAGGTTTATTGGAAAATGAAATGGTTGGGAAATACTAAATGTTAGCAAAGAGATATATATGCACTGAAGAAGTAAACTTGAAAAAATCCAGTTTGCTCATATTAGCCTTAAGCATCCCCTGTGGCTGGGTTGAGAAATAATAATAATAATAATAATAATAATAATTTAGTGCAAAAACAATATATTTACATTCTGTACATAACAGTAATAAAAATTCCTGAACCTGTTAAACACAGTATTTGCTGATTTCTGAGTTCTTGCCTTATTATTCAATTGTGTAACAATTATATATGTACATGTACAAAAAATTAATCTGGTTTACAAAATGGTTACATGGAAAATATTGAACACATTAGTTAAACAGTAATTTCTATATTATAATTAACTATGTCATGTTGGGTTCTCGCTGTGTTTACTAGAAATGTGCTTGAATCTTTTCAAAATATGTATGTCAGACTACACTCCACTACACTTCATACATTCAGCCTGTATATTTTCAGAATTCATTATAAGTACAGACATGCACAAACACACATATGTAAATATATTGAATTTCTGAATACACAGTCAAATCCTGAATATAAAAAGTCATTTTTGAATATATAAAATAATTTCTGAATATAAAAAATAAAAATATGAATATGCAATGGCATTGATGGACTGGGATCCTGGCTGAGATCCTGCCCCTTGCTTAGTCAAGAGACCGATATAATGCATAGCATGAGTCAGGGGCTTTCCTTGTCTCAGCCAAGTGGCTGACATGGGATACCAGCATTTTGGGAGAAACAAATGGACTGCCATCCTGGTGGAGGTTTACAGTAACCTTCTAGCTGGGAGACAAGTATAATAAATTGAATATATAAACTGGTGGAGCATCCGGACAAGGTTACTTGGCATTTCCTTTCCTGGTTGGGAGGTGAAAAGAAGTGAGAGGCAGTGAGGGACTGACCTCCCATCTACATATCGTTAGGCAGTGTATTGGATGGAAGTATCACTTCTGACAAGTCCCATTTGGACACCTGTTGGGCAGAATGGGTATTGTGGTTCTTTAGAACTGCCCTGTTGGGTTCCATTGGTACCACTAGGGGAAGCTATCGTAATGTGGGTCCTCTGTCCAAGGAAGTTCTGCATGACCTGGAAGTGCTACCTTGAGACTATCCTTCTGGAAGTTCTTCCAAGTCAGGCTTAAACCCAGGGAGCTGGAGTCAGGAGTGCAGGATTACAAAACGTGGCTGAAAGTAGTAGGGGAAGAAAAAAGGTAAAGAGTGCATTGTTCATTGTTGGTTGAAGAAGCCTGTGCAAGCTTTTTTTGTGAAAATAAACAGCTATTTGAATCTAGGACTGTTGTTGAGTGGTTGTATTTTTGGTTTGGGAGTTTGTGATGACCCATAGTTGCCACAATGTATGTAAATAGTAAATAGATGTACATTCAGAAGTGACTTCACATATTGGACTTCGCTTTATCTATTGATTTAATTTATTTAGAATTGACTTTACAACTTCTCAAATTAATAGTTTTGCCTGTTTGTCAAACCATAAGTAATTTAGGGAAATTGGGCACAGATGGTGTCACCTCTGACTAGGGGCAGGAACCTGCAGACAGGAAGCCAGTGCATGAGACAGGAAGGAGACAGTGGTTTTGGCCATGGAATGACCCTTGGAGAGCACCCAAAAAAGTAATTTTAGGGGAAATTATGCAAAACTGTATGCAAAATGAAAGTCAGCTGTTTTGCTCATCACTAGGTAACATCATAAGCATTGTAAATTGGACAAGCCAACTTTGGCATACACCACATACATATCAAATTACTTTTTATAAATTAAAAATGAATTGTGTATATTGTAGATTTAATTTAATATGTTCAAATTCACTCCATATCTTTCGGTGCTGATTTTATATATTAAAAACAGACTCCATATGCATCTGAATTCACTTAAGCTGATGTGATGTTATATGGATTCTAGTTGTTGGGAATGTTCAACTTACTGACTGGTGTTGCTGATGTGATTGCCTGATCATGTCAATTTACATGGCTGAAAATCGCTGGCAATATCACATTTTGCACCTGAGTAATTAATTTTTAGAACAGTAGTTTTTGTAACAGCCAACAATGTGCTTGTCTGATGGAGCTGGTGCCGCATATGAAGGGATAACAGGTACACCATAATCTTGGCCCTTTTCTCTTTTTTCCATTCTGTTGTGGTATATAAAACATAAGACATCAGACAGACAAGCTTCTTTTCTGCTTGTGAAGATCAAAGCCCCTAAGGTCCTTATTCCTGGTCGCTGCATTCTATGCATTGTACTTCTGGAAGACCATTCATTGGTTGTCAGCTCTCATGAACACATAGCTGATAGAAATTTTTCAGTGACTCTCAATTCATCTATTTGTCTACTGCTCCTATTAAATATGGTGTTCCTTAGGGGTCTATTTTTGGTCCTATTTTATATATACTGTATCTCCATCTATAGAAGCCAATTTTAGGAAGTTTAATGTTTCTTTTCATTGTTATACTGATGACACTCAGGTTTATACTCCTGTGTACAACTCTGAAATGAACCGGTTACATAACTGCCTTGAAGAACTAAGATCCTGGATGGCTGACAACTTTCTTGATCTCAATCATAATAAAATGGAAGTGCTGTGTGACGATGCAGGTTCTGGCTCCACACTCCCATCACTGCTTAGGAAGCTCTTGAACCCAACACCGTCGGTAATGTTACCGATGAGCTAGTCAGTGAAGGCAATAAACATCTAAGCAAAGGGATGGTTAAAAAAAAGTGCAACAGTGCTTTTATTTAAAACAGTCAACAAAACAGGGGTTCATAAACAAATAAAGTGCAGTGCTCCAAGTTCTTCAATAAATAAATAATCCGTAAAAGAAAACGTGGAGGTTAAAACACTAGAAAAAACAATCCTTAAAAACCAGAGGTTAAAATGATCTTTCAGGAAGCAGTCTTTAAAAATCCACAACAAGTTCAGTGCCTTCAATTACAACTAGCGTCTCTCCTGCTTCACCCATCAGGGCCCGGCAACAAGGGAAACGCTCACTCTGCAGCTGACCTTCTTCCTGCATCTACTACTGCTACTGCTGTCAGTTGCCTTACCGATCCTTGGCTCCGGTCGGCTCCTCCAGACAGCGACTTGGGAATCCCTTAACGGCCAAGGCTCTCACGTTAGGGACACCGCGTCCCAAGTCCCGACTCCCGCTAACTCCCGCGGAGAGTCCTGCTCTTTCCCGGTCACTCCCGCCCTGCGAAAATAAACTTCTGCGGGCGTGACCATAACCATTTCTCCCGGGTGTTGGCCACACACCCAGGCTGCCTTCAGCTGCCTGCGAGCGTTCGCTCGCCTGCTTCCTCCTTCCCTCTAACCTCCGTTCTCTTCCTTCTCCTTCATTCTTTTTCTCAACTCCAAAACCGACTCGCGCTTCTTTTAAATGACGAGGGGCCATCACAGCTGTAGCATTAGCCACGGGAGCAATCACGGATGTGGGCAGTTCCTCACCTGTGCACTCGGTGAGAAACGCCCACAACCCCGAGCGTCCCGCGGCTCGCTACAACAACGCCCCCCTCACGAAGCCGCATCGGGTGCGGTGATTATTTATTTAAAAGAAATGGCCTTTGCTCAACGAGCTGTGGACTCACTATACCACATGCTGATAGTTGGTCCTGCAGCCAAAACTGAAATTGGTTTTGAACCTCTTGGCACTTTCGTGGACTTTTGTAAACCTCAAGCTCGGAATTTTGGGGTTATTTTTGACAGTAAACTCTCTTTTGAGAGACAACTTAATGCTGTGGTCAAGAGTTGCTTTTTTCAGCTTTGTCTTTTAGCCAAGGTGGAGGCCTTTCTATCTCTCTGGGATTTTAAGACACTTACTCATGCTTTAATCTTTTCTCAACTTGATTAGTACAACTCACAAAATTCTGGGATCAGCAAATCCCTCATACGAAGGCTGCAGTTGGCTCAGAATGCTGCTGTTCGTTTTTTGGTTGGGGCAAGAAAGTTTGCGTCCATATCCCCAATATTTGCCTCTTTACACTGGCTGCCAGTTAGTTTCAGAATTGACTTTAAAATTTTGCTGCTGATTTTTAAATCAGTACATGGGCACACTCCCACTTATTTATCTGAATTGTGTGTTATACACCAGCCATCCAAAGAGCTTAGACCTAATGGTCAGTTGTCTCTTGTGGTCCCTCGTACTAAGTGTAAAACTAAGGGTGACAAGGCTTTTGTAGCCACTGCACCACATTTGTGGAATCCTTTACCTTATCACATTAAAGATGCACCTTTAATTGATCTGTTTAAAACTGGACTGAAGACTCTTTTTTATTCTCTAGCTTTCTGTGATCTACATTTTATTCTATTTACTTTTATTTTATGCTTATTGTATGTTCTATGTAAAACATACTTTGGCTACAGCATTTCTGATGTTGTTTTAAATTTGCTCTATAAAAAAATTGACATTGACATTAACACATTTTACCTTACATATTTAGAATTCACTCAATAATATATGAAATTACATTTTACCTAGTATATTCAAAATTAAAAGTTATGTAGAGGTATTGACTTCTTACATTCCAAAAATGTAAACTATTTCCCTGTTAACATCCAGTAGACATTGTTATAGTCAATAAAGACCCTGAATGAAAGAAATCAACACCTTTGAAATATGTGGGCTAAAGCTAACTGTCTCTACAGCTGAAATTCTCTCATCTCCAGCCTCACAAGTAAAGAATATATGGGAAACACAATGAAATGCTCATTCTTTCTCACTTTTACAGAATAATTCACATGCTGAATTTGTGTGTGTCTTGTAATGCATATAGTAAGTTTGGGACTGACAAGACATTCAGTGGAATTTGTCAGTTAAACAGGAACCCAAGCATGCTTTTACAAACGTGCTAGCCTTCTGACCATGCTATATCAATGATAACTGATCAGCAGTCAGACCCAGCCGTGCTGTTTAAGTTTCCCCTGCAGGTCTCTTCTCCACCCCTTCAGTGTGAAAGACTATTGCCTCTTAAGATATACTGCATTGCTCTACACATAAATGCTGTCAGTAAGAGATGCCAGAAATCACTGAAACTTTCAATCAATAAAACATAAATAATCATTTAATACAGTAGCTGGAAAAAGTGATAAGTCTTGGCAGACTCATTAACTGCAAAAATAAATATTTACAAAAAAAGATGGCAAAGTGTGATGTATGCATCTTCATTTGGTGGACTGGTGCAATAGGTTAATGTACAGATTGTCAAACCCTGTTTATTGGTTAATTTTCCTATAGTGACTAGCCTGTCAATTTGCCTAAAAGGATATGCATTATAAAGATACATTTTGAAAATGATTATGTGAAACAATGGAAATCCTTGAACCTTATGGGGACCATTCAAGAGGACAAAAGCGAAGGAGATGAAGTTCACAACAGGAACTGTTTATCTTCTCTCTTAACAGATGAAACATTCGCAAATTTGAAGACTCACCCTGAGCCTTCCGTGGCCTGTCTTTTAAATCTGTCTCTTACTGGGTGACATTGCACTTAATACCCTGGTCTCAATGTATCATTGTCTTTTTTGAACTGTGAGTGACAAAAGGCACACTGGCATTATCGTGATTTGTATTATTTTTGGAGCACTGCATTTTTTTACTTGTTTATTTTTATTTGTAATGGCACTGACATACTTTAATGTTATGTTTTTGTGGAGTTGTTTTTCTGTTTGGCAGCCATCTTAGTTGTGGCTTGATAGGCTGTTTTAGTCCTAAGACCTTATGACACTTGACATTATCATTGAAAATGGATGAAATGGGGACACCTAGCAGCATTAAAAATACCTTGGTTCCTTGAAGACAAGGCCTAAATCTTAGCATACTTACAGTTTCATTGTTTCAGATTTTTCAATTGCTCTCTTTTCCCATGTATAACTATAAATTTGATTTTCCCAAAATATTTGTCTACCATTTGGCAATTTGCTTTTGACCTATGCCTGCAACTTTGCCTTCAGGTTTTACATTCCCCTTTAGCTTGTCCTTCATCTCCTGCCCTGTTTATCTCACAATCCTTAAGGGCTTTTCAACCTGCCCTTAACATACTAGATGTTTATATCTGATTTAATCAGATTAAATAGGCAGAAATCGAGCAAATCACCAGGACCAGGTAATATTTACCCTTGAGGTCTTACGGAGACTAGCAAGTACATATATAAATCCTTGATACATATTTTAAGGAAGTCACTGCACACTGGGGAGATTCTGAAGGACTGGAAAATGGCAAATACAAGGAAATGGGATATTTTGGAACTAGGTGTTGGCGACTCTGTGGCGTGGGGCAGTTGTTTGGGACCAATGCAACCTTGTTTAGAACCCCTTGCCATTAGTTATAATGGAGCAGTGGAATGAGCATTTGCTGTGAAAGCCTATTATAAGAATGGTAAAAGTGTGACCAGTTAGGACATCATGATTGTGTCCTGTCTGCTCATGTGATTACAACGTTGGTGCATAATTTCGAAGAACATGTTCAGCCTTAAAAAAGATGTCCCCAGGTGGAGCCACTTCGCATACTGCCCAACAATCGATTAATGACATTTATTGACATTAAATGGCCAACGAGATCCCCAGATCCTGCTGTTTGTGAGTTTTTTGTGTAGGGACATCTTAAAAGCCAAGTGTACAGCACATGTCCTGCAACCATTGCTGAACTAAAAAGGAGGATTGAAGAGGAAATCGCTGCCATTCCTCTTAACAAATTACGTCGAGCAATGCAGAATTTCCACCAAAGGCCATCACAATGTGTACGGAGAAATGGACAACACCTTCATGATGTTTTCTTCAAGACAAAATGAATATTGATTACCATCATTAATTGCATATCCCGTGCAATACATCCATCCATCCACCCATCCATTATCCAACCTACTATATCCTAACACAGGGTCACAGGGGTCTGCTGGAGCCAATCCCAGCCAACACAGGGCGCAAGGCAGAAACAAATCCCGGGCAGGGCGCCAGCCCACCGCAGGACTGTACAATACATTTAATCTTTAAATGTATTTTGTAATGTGTTTATTCGTGCATTGAACGTCAGTTGAAAATTTCCTGTTTCCCTGCACCACCCTGTATTATCCTGATATATAAAAAGAGTGATCAGGCAAGTAAGCTTAATATACATCACAGGAAAATTATTAAGGATAAGATTGAGCACAACATGGCAAGAACAGGAGTTTTACTGAACAGTGCAGTATGGGTTCAGAAGGGGGAGGTTGTGTTTTACTAATGTGCTGGAATTCTATGAGGAAGCAAGAAAAGAATATGATCAAAGTGGAGCATATGATATTATTTATCTTGACTTTCAGAAAGCATTTGATAAGGTGCCACATGAGAAGTTGGGCATCAGACTTAAAGAAGTAGGAGTTCAGGGTGATATTTGTAGATGGGTGAAGAATTGACACAGGAAGTAGAGAATGATGGTGCGAGGAACCTCATCAGAGGTTGTTCAGAGTGGTGTTCCACAGAGGTCAGTGCTAGGGCTGTGGCTATTTTTAATATATTTAAATGATTTAGATAGGAATATAATAACAAGCTGGTTAAGTTTGCAGATGATACCAAGATAGGTGGATTAGCAGATAATTTGGAATCTGTTAAATTATTACAGAAGGACTTGGGCAGATACAGGCTTGGGAAGATTTGAGGCAGATAAAATTTAATGTCAGTAAATCTAAAGTATTACACATAGAAAGTAAAAATGTTACGTTTAAATACACAATGGGGGTGTCAGAAAATCGAGAGTACACCTTAAGCGTAGGGTTTAGGAGTCATAGTGGACTCTACGCTATCAATTTCCGGAGTGTGTTCAGAAGCCATTAGGAAGGCAAACAGAATGTTAGGTTATATAGCGCCTTGATGTGTAGAGTACAAGTCCAAGGAGGTTATGCTGAACCTTTATAAAACAGTGAGGCCTCATCTGGAGTAATGTGTGCAGTTTTGGTCTCCAGGCTACAAAAAGGACATAGCAGCACTAGAAAAGGTCCAGAGAAGAGCGACTAGGCTGATTCCAGGGATACAGGGGGTGAATTATGAAGAAAGATTAAAAGAGCTGAGCCTATACAGTTTAAGCAAAAGAAGATTAAGAGGTGACATGATTGAAGTGTTTAAAATTATGAAGGGAATTAGTACAGTGGATCAAGACTGTTATTTTAAAATGAGTTCATCAAGATCACTTGGACACAGTAGAAAATTTTTAATGGTAAATTTTGTACAAACTTTAGGAAGTTTTTCTTTACACAGAGACCCACAAACAATTAGAATAAGCTACCAGGTATCATGATAGACAGTAGGACTTTAGGGACATTCAAAGCTAGACTTGATGCTTTTTTAGAAGAATTAAGTGGATAGGACTGGTGAGTGATGTTGTGCTGAATGTTCTGTTCTCGTCTAGGTTGTTCTAATGCTCTAATGTTCCAATGTACTAAGTTATCGTGATTGATCCCTCCATGTAAAGAGTGTTTGTTGGTAGAAAATGGGAGCAAATAGAACAAAAAAGTACGAAGAAGCAGCACAGTGATTTAGTATTCTCATTACAGCAACTGGTAGTGGATATCACATCAATTCAACAACATTTAGATGCTCTTACTTTTGGCCCTGCTTTGGCTGCCACTGTAAAACATGAACACACATCCTTTACTCAGAATTTCTTGGAAGATCCAACTACACTTAGAGGCTTTATTAACTAGTCTGAACTTACTTTTACTCACTGGCAGTCATGAAATTGTTTTTATAATCTCTTTATTAATTAATAGACCACTGCATTAAGTGTCAAACCTTTTATGCAAACAAACATCCAAAGCACAAGGCAAATCACTCCAATCAGACAGCATACAATGTGTTAATGGAAGCGCATAATCTCAGAGATGCACAGTTAGCTGGGCTACTGAAATGGTCATATGCAGTTCATGAAAATGAATCAGCAAACACTAAATTTGTATTGTTCATTGTTTGTCTTTTAGTTTTTAATAAATGCATTCATTTATTAGAATATATTTTACTAAAGCACATATAATACAGGGTGGCACGTTGGCACAGTGGGTAGCGCTGCTGCCTCACAGTTATCTTCCTGGGTCCTCCCTGCATGGAGTTTGCATGTTCTTCCTGTGTCTGCGTGGGTTTATTTCCTGCCTTGCGCAATGTGTTGGCTGGGATTGGCTACAGCAGACCCCGTGACCCTGTCATTAGGATATAGCGGGTTGGATAATGGATGGCTGGACATACTGTATAACACAGTTTGGAATGGTATAGGAGAATCTGGCATCTCCCCTATTTACTAAATTTACAGTTATAGTCAGTCCAATTCATTGAGTAATTTTGCATTAAAATGCAGGCATAATCAATAGCAAAGTCTGGCCACTTACTGTAGGTGAGGTAATTTTAAAACAAAGAACAAAGACTGTATTATAGAAATTCTCCAATAAAATCCTACACTGACAAATTTGATTACACAAAGGTAGTTTAGATTGAGACAATCTAAAAATGGATTTGGAAAATTAAAGCATCAGGGGTGTGACATTTAATGTTTGAATGAATCTGACTTGTTTGTTAAAAGTTACTTTTCTGTGTTACTAACCAGCCAATTCCTCCTTGAATACAGTCTTAAAACAGCAAATCTCATAAACCTAAGAACCTGAAAAGTGTGTCCTTAAAAACAGCTTTAAAAAGTTAGTGTAGATTAAAATATTCTGAATTATTTTGATATTTATTGCTTTGTGTGGCAAAGACATTCAGACATAATAATAATGTATGAATTTGTTATATTGGTTTTAAGCAGTACGTATTTTTCAGTCATTGGACAGCAGTGATGAGTTAACCCCGCTGAATTTACGTTACCTGGAGTTTGTTAAAATCATGAAAACGTTTGGAAACATCGCTGCACTCATAAAAATCTATTGAAGTCAAAGGGGAAGGAGAAACCAAACTAGTTTTGGGTGGATTTTAATGGTCCAATGATCTTTTAGTTATCCCTGAGTGCTAGGAAAACATCTGCCATCTCTAGTGGACCAATAATTGTGGCCAAAAATGTGACCTGAGCTGTGAAATAGCAATGCTAACTACTATGCCACTGTGAATCCCTAAGGTAAAATTAATACAATTTAATTTCAGAACAAGAAGTATGAATTCACTAAGGCTTCCCCCTGAAATAGTTTTCACCTCTCTCAAATTAAAAGTACAGTTTTCGTTTCAGACGCTTTTGCTTGATCACTCAGCTGCTACCAAAAACAATGCAACATGCAGATTCTTCACTCCTTCCTTTTTGCACCAACTTAACAGTACTCTGGGTAATATTTATTAAAGAGGCACGCTCAGCATTACACATATGTTACATACAAGTCAATACAAAAAAACATTACCTTAAGACACAAATACACCAACAAATTTCCAGTTTCCTTCTGCATGCACATTTTGCGTTTAGATCTATTTGTACATTTCCGCTAATTTTTAGCCCACTACTAGGTATCAGCTTTATATACTCAGGGGTCTATCCCATCCAACATTAGTTGGTACATCTCTGGGCTCATAAAGCATCATGAGGTGCTGGGAAAAAAGTTTGTCTAATCCAGCCTCAAGCTGAATTTACAGGAAAACATTCAGTGAACAAGATCACCAGTGAACACAACATATTCTCTACAAAAATGCTTTTGCAAATTTCAATGCCACTAGACAGAAACTCTAATTGAATAACATATTGTAAGATGCATGGTAAGATAGTCCATGTTGGCCATATCATTTTTTAAATACCCCATGATAAGATCCCCTAAAGCCTATAAAACACTCCCCATTTCTTGTTGCAAAGGGGGCACTTCCCCTCTCTGTAACACATCAAATTCAAGCTCTGAAGTGTATATTTTTGTAAATTAAAATTATGATGTACAAAGAAAAATTAAAAGACACACGCAAACATACAAAAAACTATTTGCAATACCTTGTTTTAAACCTGCCTAATCCAATATTTTTAGGCAGATTAAGAAATATCACCTTAATGATTACCTAACAAGACATAAGCATTTAAAAACTTAAAATCTAAAACTTCCAAATTCCTGGAGGGGGTACACCAAGACTAAAGATTGGAAACCCTTGAACTAGACAATATAGAAAATAGTAACTATTATTTATATTTGTAAGATAGTGTTTAATGGCCCACAAACTGTGACGTTGGTAACACTGAGCTTTAAGTGAAGATTGTGACCAGTGAATGAATGGATAAATCACTGTTTGCACATCTGTAATATATATTGTCACACACCTATGCATAGGGGCACCTTCATGCCTCTGATAAGGTAAGAGTGCTGCAGAGACTCACTTCACTGTGTTATGTGATTGAATTATTAATGGTAGTGGCTGGGTATATCTGTTTGTATTATTTATTATTGTAAATTATTCTTATATATTATTATTATTTCTATTATTACTTTTCTCTTTATAAATATTGTGATAGAACTAAGGTGCTGCCAGGCCCCTAACCCCAAACAGGAAGACACGAACGCAGTCCCAGATTTAAATAAAGGATGCTTTATTATCTACAATCATCAGTTAAACACAAAGCACAGGTTTTGTTTTTTTAAAAACCTCACAATACCTCTCCTCTGAACACTGCACTACCCTCCACCAGTTGAGTGTTACCTCCCTTCCTCCGAGCTCCTACTCTCCTGGACAAGGGAGTTCTGTCCCTTTTATTGTGGAACCATCAGTACTTCCAGCGCCAGGGCTGCTGCAGTTTGCCAGCACTTCTGGGTCATACGGAAGTCCAATATACCAGGGAACACATCTCCCTGTAGCGCCCTCTTGCAGCGCTCACACACACCAGCAGGGCTGCTTTGACAGACTATCCCAGCATGCCCTACTTGTTTCCAACTGGGTACTGAAATCCAGGGCCACTACCATCTAATGTCCTGGGGGAATAAAGAGTCACCTGTGACATGTTCTTCTGATGGGCTGTCCACTCTTCCGTTTTGGCCAACTCTTCCAGGTCTGCCGCATTTTTCTTCCCTGGTCGGGATGCCAGTCCAATCCATGTGGAATTTACAATATATTTGTTTTATTTATATTTATGTGTTTAGTATATATATATTTATATTTCCTGGAAAGATTATATTAACAAATTACTCAGTGACCCACAGGGATCCTAGGTATTCTCCTTGAATTTGACTGGGTTGCTTAGAGTTCAAATAATTAAATGGAGGTCTTGTAGGACACTCATTAAGATTCCTTGACCCTACCATTCTGCATTTCTGACAACATTGGTAAACATTTTACTTTTCTGTTTGTATTTTGCATTGTATTTCTGTGAATGCATAGAAGTGTTTGCTACTCAAGACTTCTGCCAGTCAGAAGCAACAGTGACCAGACCTGACTACACCTGCACAGAGCAAGAGCTCTGCTATAATGAGTATATTTATAAGATACTATTATTATTTATTGGTATAATGAAAAAAATCATACATATGGTATATTTAGATACAGTCTTATAGAATAAATTTAAATAACGAGAAGGTAAATACAACTGGGAAGCAAACATTTCATTTGGTTTACAAATGCTTGGAAGAAACATGTTGTAACTTTGAGTGTGAAGCTGACTTTTCCCCAAAGTGGGAATGAAGGGTGTAGCATGCCTGTGCTGGCTTGGTATAGAAGTAAAAATCCATCTGGAAAAGAGTGTTCCAATTCTCAGTTACTCTTTATCAGCAACCAGCCATGAGTTTGAGAAATGTTCTCCAAGGAATCCAGAGGAAATGGAGCCAATTTTGATAGGATGTGCTTCACTGTGCAATTTTATCGGTTCCTAAATTAAATGAGCCACTTTGAAAGTAAATTCAAAAATAATGAATTTATAATAGTTTTTATTATTACTATTATTATTTATAGGAGTGGTATTAAAAACACTGATATTTTGCTATTTTTACTAAAGTAAATTAATCCTAAATTGTCCCTAAAATATTGTAAAAAGTGTTGACTTTAATTGTCATTCTTTGTGCCTCCACCTGTGTTAGTAGCGCTGCTAGCTAAGATTGTTAGTGAAGATTCAGCCTGCCTATCAAGAGATATGAGGTGACTCTTGTGGACGCCTTTTCAGCCCATTTCCTCTTTGATGAGAGGAGAGCCCCTCCTGCGAGTTATTACCTGAAATAATACCATATGGTAAAATGTAAACAACATCTGCATATTCATGTAATAATTTCATCTGTTTAATTAGTTCCAGCAAAGCAGTTTACCCTCGGAGGCCCTCTCTGTCAGTGCAACTATCATACATTCATGCCCTGCTGTCGGGGCTGACAGCCTTCCATTGTTTCATTGCCGCTGCCGCCATGGCAGTTTAATACCAGTCGTATCTTCACAGGGCGGGATTGTGTCCCACTGATCCAGATGTGGGGGGATCAGAGGCACTCAGTGTGACTGTCATTCGAGCACGGGGGTGCTAATGACAAGCCTGACAGATCTTCTCATTATTGAGAGATTCTCATTTAGTCACTGAATAAAGCTGTAAGGCTAAAAGGAAACTGCAGGCACATTTGGCTTTTTTTCCCTGACCCTTGGTCAGCATGATCTCTGCTCTCCTTTCTTCTAATGTTTTGTGTTTTTATTTATGTATCAACTTAAAGCATAAACAGCTGTTGTGGAAAACAAAAGAATTTGAGATTTAAAACTAACAAACTAATATATTTTAAGTATTACCTTAAGTGGTTTAAATGACATAACAATCTAAAATTCACCTATTCTTTTCAGATCCTTGCATCCTTATTATTTCAAAAAAACAAATACAGTATAATAAAGACTGCATCATTACGTTCATTACTGCTTAATACATCCATCCGCACCTCCGTCCTTTTTAGGTCCTGCTTAACCCTCCTTCTCAAAAAGTGGTAGCCGAGGCCCACCATACATAAGGGCAGGAATTAACCCTTAATTGGGTGCCAAATTATAACAAGGCACACTGACACATGTATCTGCACTAGCTCGTATGGAGACCATCTACTGTCACCAGATAACCTAAACTGGAATACCAGGAGACAAACCTTTGCATACTAATGGAGATCTGTTAAACTCCAGTCACTGTGCCAGAATATAAAGGAAATTTACAAAAACTGTGAAGTAGCACTAACCAAAGCCGCCCTGTATTAGCTCCTGGATTACACCAGTCTACCCAATGGTAAAGGCTACCACAGAGGTCAGAGTTCACCTTATGGAATTTCTGATTATATGTATCTTTTCCTTTCTGATTGAACAAAATATAATAACCTGTCTAAATCCAATCAGATTCATATGTTGTTATAAAAATCTCTTTAGGGCTTATTACGGTAAGAAAAATGCTTGCTTTATTAAATCTACATGCTGCAGATGGTGAATGATAAATACAACATCTTTTCACAAGAACAACATTTCCACATAATACCATTATACAGTACATTTTACCAAACAAGTTTATGTGCATTGGTAGCTGAATAAACTTTTAATTCTAATCTGAGCAACTATTTAATTCAAGCAAAGTTGCAAGATCAATGCATGAATGCACATTAAAATAAATACCATATATACTCACTTATAAGTCGGGTCTTGAAACCCGAAAAATCGATCATAAAATCAGACCCCGACTTATATGCCCGTTCAAAAATGTGACACTTAATTTTTTTTTTTACATCTTCTTGACTCCTCCAATCTCGCATCAGTTTCTCAGATGTATTGAATTTTGTTGCAGCAGTGCAGTTATCAATTTCTTTCGCTACTTCAACGACGTTTAATGTAAAACAGCTTCATATTTTCTTCTGATAGAACGCTCCATCGTAGATGAGGGATGCTCTTAAGATAAAAGTGTATGAGGGTGTGAGATCCAAAAAACACAAAACAGTGCAAACGTTGCTTCGTAATAGTTCAGGAATTACCGTGTGGTCACATAGACATCAAAACATAGAAAAAAAGGCAGTGTGCCCCATGGATACTCTCTCAAGTGGGCGTTAGCATATCATAATCTCTTGGAACAAGAGCGTGAGTTTTCCGCATTTGACTTATACGACCGACATTATAAAATACCGGAAATTATATGGTAAAATCAAGTCCCGACTTATCTGTGGGCGAACTTATTTGTGAGTATATACGGTAACAGTTACTAAATTGAAAAGAATTTATAACTATAAGTTCTGTCATACATATAAGAGCCTGATGGCCAAGCAACTTACAATCAGCCATGAAAACTTTAACAGCTATAGTCATTTTTATGTCACCCTAACCTGGAATAAAGAGTGCCCAAAAGTCAACGCTTTCCACAAAAGACACAAATCAAGATCAGAACTGTTTCCCATGGAGCCTGACCAAACAAGCCCAAGTCCCACTCTCTCAGGTGGGGTGCAAATCAAAGCCACAGTGTCACAAGTAAGGATACATTGCAAACAAAAAATAAAAACACAAACAGAAACATGAAAATCTAAACAAAAAGAAATGGAATAAAACTCAAAAAGGAGTTGACCTCACTGGGAAACAAAGTGGTTGAAAAATTAGTATTAAGAAACAGGAAAATTTGGAGAAGACAAAATGTTTTCTTTCCATTTTTCAAATTTGCAGCTTGAACTTTTGAGGAGATGCCAGAAGCAGACATTCGGTGAGAGGTCAGTAAAACCTCCATCTCAGTTAGGCTTCAATGTAGATGCAGGCTTACAAGAATCTCTGCCTGTGAAAATGGAATAGTGCTGCTTCTAAAAGTTTAAGCTTCTGTTACAATGTGTCCAACTGCAACAATAATGAAAAAACAACGTGTAATATCATTCCTATAAGCAAGTCACTTAGGATATTATCAGGTGATCATTCCTAACTGTTATAACTATTTCAATGTACAGCTGGCCGGTGATCAAACTACACCCTCCTAATATGCAGCTACTCCTGTTCTTGTTTTCGATAGGCAAAAGCAGTTTCGTTTGCTTGCCCGTGATTAACAAGATAACATGATAACACTTTGTTCTGTAAAATCAGGATTAAGTTATTAGAATCCAGAAGTCAAAATAAGGCAACACAGTGGACTTCACATACCATAGAAAAACTTCTAAATCATAATATACATGTACCATTTTCTAAGCCAACTTAATCCTGAGCAGGTATGCGGCAGGCTGGAGCCAATCCCATTAAACAAAGGACACAAGGCAGGAACAATCCCCTAGACAGGGTGTCAGTACATCGCAGGGTGAACACACACACACACACACTAGAGTGAATTTAGTGTTGCCAATCCATCTAACCTGCATGTCTTTGGATTGTGGGAGGAAACTGGAGTACCCTCCATGGAGGGAGGACCTGGGATGCAAACCCTGGGTTCATTGCTGTGAGGCAGTAGTGCATACCACTGTGTCTCCACTGTGCCACCATGCCACCCCACTTCTAAAAACCAACTTATTTAATTTGTCTTTTTCTTAGTTGCAACTTATTTCTGCTTCTAATAGATTATACATACACAGAAATGACACATTTTGCATTGATTTGCAATCATCATTAACCTCTGTTTCTCTTTGATTTCTTTTCTGGTCTTTATCTGGTGGTGTTTTTCACCACTACCACCACCTGTTCAAAGTACTGTGCAATATTGCCTGCAAAGTTAGAACAGAAGCAGATTCTCTGCCAACAAGATCCACTGTATCAAATCTCCTAGCACAAAGCCTAAAAAATAATAGGGACAACTTAAGCATTGTAAGTGCCAGGGAGATCAGACAGACATCCCGGCTAGACAAGAGAACACCTTCTTGCTTGGCCTGAAGGATATAAAAGGTATAGGAGAATATAAGAGATGGACTAGCAGGAGCTGGAGGCCAGAAGTAGTTCCATCCTCCATAGGATAGATGGCAGTGATCATCTCGAGGCATCGAACATTGGACACCTGCGGAGGTACATGGCAGTTGGAGTCCAGAAGTACAGCTCTGTCAGGGTCCCTGGGTGCCATTAGAGGATGCTGTCATTGGAGGACCACTTTGGTTTCCACGTGATTTAGAAGTGTTTTCAATAAGATGCACCACATTACTGGAAGCATTCACCAGGAGGATGGAAAGAGAGGAACGATTTATCATGTTATTGTGCGTATGTGGCTATGTTCACTTTGGAAAAGAATTGGTGATCAATAAAGATAAACCCAGATCTGTGTTGGGCATTACCATATATGGGGTTCTGGGGCTCAGTGGCGCCCCCTATGGGTTGCAGGTAGAATGCCCAATGGGTCCTGTCCTTGGAACCCTGCAGATTTTTTTTTCTAAAATATCTCACCACTGGAGGCCCTGGCCGTTTGAGTTGGACTTATCTTTAGAGTCTTAAAAACAAAGCTATAAATGAAGACTCTGCTTTTTCTACTACTAGTGTTTCTATGTCATATGAGTGCTTATTGATTTATTCTTATCTATTATTTTGCTATTAATTCATGCTTATTTTTACCTATTTCTGATTTGTTTTTCTTTTCTTATGACGTTTTCTTTGACATCTTGTAAAGCACCTTCTGCTACATATGAAAATGTACATTAGAAATACATTTTGTTGTTGTAACATTTAGTATTACTTCCTCTTAATACTTAAGAGTCTTAAGTTTAAATCCTAACCCATACTCTGTTTGTATGCTGTTTGCCCACTGTACCCATGTGTGCTTTTTCTTCTACATGGTGTGTTAGGTTAACTGTCAACTCAATATTGGTCCAATGTGAGTGAATGAGGGTGGGTTCATCATTGTGACCAGTGCTGCCAGCATAGCTACAGACTCACTGCTACTTTTGAAATTGATAAGCAGATTTAAAAGTGGAATTTAGATGGACAGAGAAATTTAAATAAATAACTTTCAGTCTTTCTGCTTGAAAACGCTGCTAGCAGCTCATGAATTCTCCTGCTTAACTCTGCTGATTGACTTCTATTTCATCTCAACAAGACAGCTGTTATTCTTCTCTTTAATAATTCCTTTAATAAAATGGATGGGTAGATGGGCAGCGAGTCTCAAATAAATAACTTTCAGATGGGCTGTCTTTAAAATCTTTCAGCAAATCATGAATTCCCCATGATGATTGAGATCGCTCTAGTTATTGTCTTTAACAACCAAGAGTTTTTAGATTTGTGAACAAACTTGGATATTGGCCACAATCTGAAATAGCAGTTGTGTGATGATGCATGGTCATTTTACACAGTGTGGCAACAGCCGTGAAAAAGATCCCAAAATACTGCCATCCACAACAAAAAACAATTCTAAAATGGTGCTGCAATGACTTCATCAAAATAAACATAAAAATAAATAACAATCAAAAAGCAGAATATTTCTATGAAAAAGTGTTCAGAAAAGAATCATGAAGACGTGAAAAAACAGGAATCATGACAGGTAGGAGCTAGAAGAATTGGCAGACCTTCAATTCTAAGGGTCAAGTGAGTGAAGGAAGGCTGAACTTAGCATTTGTGGCTGACTGATTCAGAAATTGGTCCACTCATAGTTTGTGTAAAGTTTCATGTGGTTTACATGTGCAGGTAAGTGTTTGTTTCTGATCACTCTACTTTAATTACACATGTTAATGATGTTAATTTTAGGGTGATATAGTTAACTATATACTGCCTAAGCCTACACTGCAGAAGAAAATCCAGAATAATGTCACACTGTCCTTAAACTCATAAGGGGATAAAAAGGTTTCTAAAATATATTGATGGGGAGGTGAGTAATTTATTAAATTAAACCATTACTAAGGCATCCTCATCTAAGAAATTAGCTTTTTTTGTTATTGCAAAGTTTATTGTTGGCATCTTTAAACACACCAAATATTTGTCACATATCTTTGTTACTTTCTCATCTAATGCAATATATTTTTATTAGGGGTTTGTTCTTTTCCATTCTCTGCTATCTTGACCTTGCATCATATTACAATCCTGCTTTGCTCTACCACCTATCACCTTTTAACGCTTACCTTGCTTTTCTAAATTACTTGTACTATATATGTTAACAGCATATCATAGATAGATAGATAGATAGATAGATAGATAGATAGATAGATAGATAGATAGATAGA
>JANRMT010062829.1:17167763-17177774 GCA_026402145.1 Polypterus bichir lapradei
ATAATAATAATAATAATAATAATAATAATAATAATAATAATAATAATAACTGTTTAGGAGCCACATCAACCACTACTAATGTGCAGCATCCACATGGACAATGTGATAGCAGCCATTATTGCACCAGTACGCTCACCACACATTAGCTATTAGGTGGTGAAGAGGTAAGAGTGATAGCCAATTAGAGACAGGGGATGATTACAAGGCCAGAATGGACAAGGCCGTGGTGGGCAATTTAGCCTGGACATTGGGATACACCCTGCTCTTTACAAAAGGTGCCCAGGGATATTTTATGACCATAGAGAGTCAGGACTTCAATTTTATGTCTAATCCAAGGGACAGCACCATTTGTATAGCACAGTATCCCCGTTACTGTACTGGGGTATTGGGATCCACGTACAGACCACAGGTAACTGCCCCCTGCTGGCCTCACCAACACCACTTCTAGCAGCAACCTAAGCTTTTCTTAGATGGTCTCCCAACCCAGTACTGGCTGGGCCCGAGCATACTTAGCTTCAGGTGGATGACCTGTTCTTAAGTGCATGTGGTATGCCTGATGACTCAAGACCTTTTTAATTTACTACGTATTTTCCACATCACAAATGTTTATGGTAGAGGGGCCAACTCCAAATGTCATTTAAAGAAATCAGAGTGTGTGAAGAAAAAGTTTCTCCAACAACATTCGCAAACAACATGGAGACTGGTAAGTATTAAGGAAAAGATGCAAGATGCAGGAAAAGAAGCAGTGGCCTGAAGTGCGCAGTCAAGACAACGCTGGAGTGGCTACGGAACAAGTTTCTAACTGTCCTTGAGTGGGTCACCTAAAACTCATTCTTAAAACCCATAGAACATCTATGGAGAAACCTGAAGATGGAAGTATATAAATGTTTTCCATGCAGTCTAATGGAGCTTGAGAGGATCTGCCAGGAAAAATTCAGGTGTGCAAAGCATGTAGAGGCTCAAAGCTGTAATTGCTGCTAAAGGGGCTTCTACAAAGAGCTGAATGGGTCTGAATGCTCAGGGTGCCAATCATTTTCAAGAAATATACATACATACAATACATACAACCTTATTACTCGCTCACACTGGTCCAAGTCAGCATCACCAATCCACTTAACACACGTCTTTGCAGATTTGGGTGAAAAATTGGGGCACCTGGAGAAAAGCCAAACAGACATAGGGAGAACATACAAACTCCACAGAAAATGGGCATGGGATTGAAATAAAGGACGTAGCATAGTGAAGGAGCATTGCCCAGCATCGTTGCTGGAGATGTCACTGCAATCATTTTTCAAAAGGACAACCTTCATATTCAGAGCTTGCCTGGACTTTGTTAAAAAGAAACAACTTTAGCAAAAGAATGTATTTACTTTAAAGATTTCAAAAGTGCGACTATGATACTATTTCCCACTTAATTTTACTTTTTGTCAGTTTATCAACTGGTTAATAGTGCCCAGTCCTAAATGACTAGACTTGATTTTGATAATGCGTAGTGTTTTTAATCTCTTCTCTAGTCTCAATAAACAAACACCATTATAATCTGCATTTTCATTGACAGACCTATATGGACACACAACATTAGCTGAATGAAGCTATTGAAAATAAAGATGATGAAGATATGACATGCGTAGTAGAGTGGGGCCCAAAACAGCAATGGTGATTCACCTGGCGTGACGTTTCACTTAGAGGTGAAACCCTTTCTATGGTCATAAGTGAAACACAACAGGTGCTCAGAAATCTACAGTTCTCTTGATGACTTCATATTCTGCATACATCCCTTTTCCTCTTGGGTAAACCATGACCCATCCTGTTTTCCATCTACTATAAAGTTTATTTTTAAACTTTTATATACAGTACATCAATTTTGCATTAGAATACGTTCTCATTTATTAATAGTTTAATAATGTGTTATATTGAAGAGATTGATTGTTTAATGACAGTTTATCAAAATCAATTGCATTATGGAAATAAATTCCAGCAATAAGCAACAAAACTAACAGTAAGAGGACTTCCAGACGTGAAAGTTATAATTTACCTCTGAATGCAACCATTCATTAATCCACTGTGATTTCAGGTTGTACAGACTGGGCAGCCACTCCATGCAAACATCTATGATTACTGCCTGTGTGTCTGTGACACATTATACAGCTCTCTGACCTTAGTTGATGTTAAGTCAACTCAGGAGTTGTAAGAGTGACTTGACGTTTGAGCCCTTCTGCAAAACAGTTGATGAACAGGCCTTCCAGTTTCAGTATCTCAAAGACTAGCATTTGGCACTTCTCTGGAGCTGTATGCACTGGCAGGCACATGTTGGTATGCAGGTATATGTTATCCATTGTCTTCCAGTTTTCTATTTACTTGTATATACCATCAATGTTAGTCATCTCCAGGATGCAATTTTTAATGGCTGTTGTGCAGAAGAGTGGGAATGATCAGGCAATATTTGTGCACTGAAAAAATGAAGTAGGCCCTGGGGTGTTCCTAAGAATGTTATGTGTTTCCATCCTACCTTGATGACGATGGTTGTATGATGAGGAGGATTTGTTTATTAAAAACCCTTTCCCTGTCTTCAAGGATTTCTTCATCATCCGTAAAGGAGTCAGGCTCTCTATTGACTTCTTATTTAGATACTTCCTATTCAATGTTCTTCGGGACCTTATCTCTATATATATTGTGACATGTGAGTTCCTGTCTTGCACCCCAAAACACGAGGCTGAGTGTCAGTAGCAAAACCAGCTTTATTCCACTTGAAACAGGAACAGCATGGTTATTTATTGTAGCGGGATCCACCGCTCTCCAATATAGAGTACACAGCAATCAGGCAGGGTCATGACCAGGTTAATGGCCAAGTAATACTGTTCCCTGCATTTACAATATTCCTTGCATCACCCATTGACAGCAGGCACTCATAGTGCGACCGCGATCTTTTAGGATTTGTTCTCATGTTGAGCTGTTACATCGCTGGGAGCCTGTGGTTGCCTGTCTTCAATAGACGCAGCGATCACACTTTGAGATGCTCTTCAGCATAACATCCAGTTGGGGGGAGCCCCAAAAGAGTTTAGAAAACCTCACAATATAAAATCCAATGTCTGTCCACTTTTCATGAGAAAACTACCATAAATACTCACATATAAGTCTTGTCTTAAAAACCGAAAAATCGATCATAAAATCAGACCCCAACTTATACGCCCGTTCAAAAATGTGACACTTACTGTAAATTTTTTTTTACTTCTTACAACCAGCTTCATATTGTCTTCTGATCAAACGCTCCATCGTAGATAAGGGATGCTCTTACGATAAAGGTGTATGAGGGTGTGAGATACAAAAAACACAAAACAGTGCAAACGTTGCTTCAGAATAGTTCAGGTATTACTGTGTGGTCATGTAGGCACAATACATAGGAAAAAAAACCTCTCCCAGGTAAGCGTTAGTATATCATAATCTCTCGGACCAATAGCGTGAGTTTTCCACATTCGACTTATATGGCCAACATTAAAAAATACCAGAAATTATACAGTAAAATCAAGTCCCGACTTATCCACGGAAGAACTTATCCGCGAGTATATACGGTACTTAACAGATTTAGTTCAGGTTTTTATCTATAAATTCCTTGAACATTCTGGTTGATTTTGCGACTTCTCTCATCGCTCTAAGTTTCATAGTTTGCCTACAGGAGTGATTTATTCATGGTAATAGCAGACAGAGGCTGCTGGCTGAGGGGAGGGGGAAGCGTGATGACAGGAGTGGGGAGCCGGGAAGGGCCCTCCTCACTCACGTGCCAACCTCCATTCAAATCGCTCTACCTCTGGCCCTGTTTTGGAGCGGACCTTGTCTCCGCTCAGTGAGTAATACCTGTTTGTTTATTGATTTTTAAAGTTTGTCCTGTTTCACTACGACGCGGGTGGAGTCGCGGGGGACGACTAGTCCTTCAAAAAAATCAGGTCAAGAGCTTCTTGGCCAGAGAGCTATACTCATAATTTGAATGTGGCCTCTGGAAAGTCCATGAGAGAAATTATGAATTTATTTTGTCAACGCATACCTCAAAACTTTTTCTCTGAACTTAAACTGATGGTGCTATCACTTATACACTCTCTCACACATGCACACACACTCCAAGAGTGAAAAAGACAGAATTCAGACACAGAAAGGAGGTCTGAAAAAATCCCACAAGAAAGTGCTTCTTCAGAAGTCAAGTAAATTCCTTGTAAGATAATGGAGTTAAAAGAAATATCAAGCCAGAATAAGTATGCTCACTGTTGTATATATGGTGCAAAAGGGTGAAAAAGACAAAAAGTCTCTCTGGTTCTTTATTTTATGGTTGTTTTAAATAATTAAGACTTTAATTCATTTTCAAGTGATGTTTAATATGACTTAAAAAAATGACTGTAGTAATTTGCTAGTTATTTAAACTATATTAAATGTTTGCCTAAATATTAATGTAGTCTATGGGAGGTTCTTATAACCCCCACAAGTTGAATTAAATTGGTATATTCTAACTACTGCTTGGTCCTCTGACTATAGAATAGTCCTAGTTAGTGACCTGCCTTGCCATGTGTAAGGCACAGAGGGCACACTTTATATGCCAAGTAAAATGAAAGGCAACATGCTCTACTGAATGTGCAGCGGCGTACTTTTAAAGCATACTGAAGAAGAAGTAAAGCAGCTTTAAGTATAGAAACAACTAAAGTTTTATAAGAAGAGCTAAGTTTAGAGAAGATACATTTTTTCTAATTTTTTTGCCTTTTATTCTACATGTTGTGGCAGACGGCTGGGGATTCAGCTGAGCTGGGTCACCTGGAAAGACCAGGAGAGGGACAATACCTCCCCTGGGCCACGGGAGGGCAACCACCCTGGTCTGCGTGGGGACCACGGGAACAGAGCCTGGAAGCTTGGGATCACTGTCAGGGGGCACCCGGATAATTATGGAGCCCAGGAAGGAAGTCCAGGTACACCCGGAGTGCTTCCGGGTGCAATGCCGCACTTCGGCCACGCCAGGAAGTGCTGCCGGAAGATCATCAGGAAGCACCTGGAGCACATCCAGGTGAACTATAAAAGAGGATGCCTTACTCCATTCAAGGAGCCGGAGTCGGGTGGAAGAGGATGGAGCTTGCGAGGAGTGAAGTGGAGTGGAGGGGATTGGAGTGGAGGCAGCAATAGAAAGAAAAGAAAGGACTGTGAGCCATTATTGTGGGTTGGTGTATTGACTGTATTGTGTGAGCAGGTGCAGAAGGAATTAAAAGTGTGTGTTTTCAACATCTGGCTGTCTCAGTGTCTGTCTGTGTCCGGGCATCTTTCACAGTGTGTAACAACCTTTTTTCTTTATTCTTGTGTAGACTATTTGATTTGAATTTTCACTAAATCTTTTAAAACGAACCTTTGGACTGAGAGATTTCTTTCGATACACATTTTACCTGTGCTTGATCCTGCCTTACATGCCCGCAGCTACAATTATCTTTGAAGTTGAAGTGTACCACCTCAATAAAAATGTAACATTTGAAAACAATTAATTTTTTGTAAAGATATGATTATACCAGTAAAAGGCATTGCATTTCATGTTTGAAAAAGACATTTACAGAGTTTTCTCTACCATTGAACACATAAATGGGTTATTGTTGACCTAAAAGCAAAAGGTGACCTAAATTAAAACAAAAATGTCATTGTTTTTAATACAACTCACTATTTTGTATATCTTTCCTTTGAATGAATAACTGAAACAATTTGCTTTAGTTCCAAATTGTATAACATTTTCAAGATTTTGAGGTTATTGCAGGATTTGACATAACCCTTTTTATGCTTTGGCTGTTTTTTTTGTTTTGTTTTCTTGTCCATGTGGCCCCACACAGCTTCAGTTAAAATGAGATCAGGGTTCAGAGGTGGCCAATCTAATAATGTTCAAGTTACATCTGCAGACTTCTGCTTCCAGTAGGTGCTAATTGTGTTTGTTATCATTATCAAGCTGAAAGATTAAGTTTTTGCCAATAAGTTGTTTCCCCAAAGGTAGTTCTCATTCTATTGATTCTGACCCGATTTCACACACCATTGTGAAATACACCCCTTGATCATGACAGAGCAGCTATGTGTAGTGCAATGTCTTCTACTTCAATTCAAGCAGCTTTATTATCATACCTTCCATATACAGTATGTAAACCTACAATAGCACAAAATAACATTCCCCAGGGCCATAGTGCATAAACATACTTGTTGCCCATTTTACAAGAATGATTACTTCTTATCAGAACTCTTTAAAATTAAATTGCAACAAAACTGAACTCCTGCAAATTGGGCCTAAAGTGCAGCTTAATAAAATTAGCTCCTTTCAAGTCCATCTTGGCGGTGATCTCATCAGACTTGCCTCTACTGCAAAGAATCTTGGTGTAATTTTTGACTCCTCCCTTTCTTATTCCTCTCACATAAATCACATTAAGAAACTTTCTTACTTTCTCCTCCGTAACATATCCAGTGTTCACTCCTTCCTCTCCTTTTCTAATGTTGAGAAACTTGTTCATGCTTTTATCACGCGTCAGTTATTGTAATTCCCTACTGGCAGGTGCCCCTTCTAATCTTATATCACAGCTCCAGCTTATTCAAAACTTGGCTGCAAGAGTTCTTACTCAAACCAGCAGCAGTGAGCACGTAACACCCATCCTGCTCCACCTTCACTGGCTCCCTGTGTCTTACAGAATTGAATATAAAATTCTACTAATAACCTACAAAGCCTTAAACAACCTTGCGCCAAACTACATCAGTGACCTTCTCCATTATTATGTGCCTGTCCGCCCACTATGGTCCTCTGATTCTGGAAATCTTGTTGTGCCCCACACTAATCTTCACTCCATGGTTGACAGGGCCTTCAGCTGTATAGCGCCCAGACTATGGAATGACCTACCGAAATTAATTTGATCAGCTGACTCCATGAATTCTTTTAAAAAAACAACTCAAAACTCATCTGTTCAGGAAGGCTATTAGCTCTACTTGACTTTATTACCCTTCTCTCAGTTTACCGCTCTGTCAAGATGCTCACGTAACCTGTATGTTTGTGTGCTATACCATCAATTATGCTGTCTGTTAGGTTTTTTCTCTGAATTTATTATCTTAATTCTTTATTTATTTATCTGGTTTAGTACAATGCTATATACTGTATACCCTGCCATTCTTTCTTAAACTCTGTGAAGCGCCTTGAGCATGGGAAAGGCGCTATATAAATAAAATGTATTATTTTTATTATTATTATCTGACACACATTTTAAAAGGCTTTTCCTATCACAGGAAATATTTGGGATTTTTCAAAAGTTATTTTTTTACAATCAAAGTATATATTAATTTGCCACATAAAACTGTGTTCTAACATAAAAAAAATGTAGACTGCTCTTTTGTTTTATTAAGAGGTTGAAAGGAACCATGAAATCAAAAATATTAAAACTTACTGAATATGTCAATTTTTCAAGTCAAAAGTGTGTTTAAGTATTGATCAGTGTCTTGAGATTGAACACATATTGGAAAACAGCACATCCTTGTAATTTTAGGAAGGAAAAGCAAAAAAGCAAACCATTGTTGTGAGATTCAGCAATTTTAAACAGCTGTGTGCTCCTCTTTGTTCTTTGTCTTCCTCCATGGCATCTTTTCTGCCTCATTAGTGTGGGTTCATGCAGCATATACTTTTCACCTTGAAAAGTTCTCTCTAAGCACTAGTTTTGATATTTTATATTTAATGTTGATATCTAGACATCAATTGCTGTCTCTGTTCTGTAGACAATCTGATAATAATCACTGAAAAAAAGTCACATTTATGAATTCTCAGTCTTTTACTAAACATAAGCTAATTTTGTTATTTTGCAGAGATATTGCCTGCTGCTGCCTAGTATTACCATGTACACTTGTGCTTATGGGGTCTAGTTAGCGAAAGACTGAGTAAGCGTGTAGCGTGCAATCAAGTGACAAGAGCTGAACAGATGTTATAGACATACATTTAGTGTTAATCATGTTAAAGATTAGACAGTATAGTACAAATGTTTTAGTACAAGCAAAGTGGTAGCACTGAGCTGTCACTCCTGCTACACAGTGCTAGGGTCTGCATGGAGTTTGCACATTCTCTCCATGTATTTATACAGCAGATTAAATGGTATCAGTGAGTGTCAATGAGTTTACTCACTCAAAAATGTTGTTCTGAGTTATTACCATATGCTCAGCAAGATTGACTCAGCATGTTCAGTAAAATTCCATAATTGGCTTGTTCAGTTTCCATCTGTTTCATCGTGGTTTGGCTGTTGTTGCACACAAATGCATAATGGTGAGTGTTGATTGGCCCTGTGAACTTAGTATTGACATGCAGATGGCTTTGCTTTTTCAAAAATCTAAGGCTTTTTATACAAGAATACAATACAATGTAATCAGTTCAGATTTATTCTTGTGTGTACAAAATACAATGAAACTCTTAACGTGCTTTCTTTACTACCACACTGCCATTTAGTCTGCAGGCTCTGTAAAATAACAACATAGAATGTAGTAGGTGAAAATTAAGCATCATCTAGGAAAAATATTCATATGATTTCAACATGCATTGTCTATTGCTACAAGTCATGGCAGAACATAATCATTGAAAAAACAGAATTGCAGAGACAGGCAAAACTCAGGATGTTTCAGAAATTTGGGAAATGCGGTGAATGGGGTGTGTATCAAAACTCCACCCATGATGTCCCCTGTGAGCAGACAAGGGAACAGGAAAGGTATCCGGTATGTATCCTGGATGATTCAAACTTCTTGGTGTTGTGCAAGTAGCAGCCTTTTACAGAAGCTCTGTGTTCTCTCTCTATTTTGTTTCTTTGTAATTACTAGTTTTTGGTAAACATGTTCTTTTAAGAACTATTAATATTAAGATTAGATTTGTTCTGGCATCTGGCTCATCATTAAAAATTTATAAATGGATTTTAAAACAGATTTTAAATTTATCATATCCTACTGCAAATCCAAACACTGGCTTGTCTTAACTGCCTGTCAGAAAAAGAAGACGACCTGAAGGTTACCTTACGTCTGCAACATCAGAGAATATATGAAACTCTGAGAAAGAAAAAGGTTAATTAAGTGTAACCATGGCAGCTGGCAACACTGCGATCACTAGAACCTAAGAAGTTCAGTTACACATTATCGGAAGAGCAGCTTGTCCAGAGATGAAAAAGACGAAGAGTCAGAGCAAGAACAGAAGTAGGGTGGAAAAATTTCGGAACTGGTCTTCCTCCAAATTACAAAGAGTGTTTGATCGCTTTGGAATAATTTGGATGAACACACCACATGAAGAACCACAATGTTCAGGTTTTGTGTATTAGAGAGAATTTCTTATTGAAGACCCTTTTTTAATGCCGAAAAGATTTCATCTGATACAATGGAGTGGAAAATGGCAGGAAGGTGACTGGATATCTATGTGAATGCTATGTGAATGAGCAGTGGTGTAAAAGCAAATATATTACAATTAAACCTAAAATGTATGATCCAGAAACAGACATAGACGGTCAGAATTCATCCCCATTATTGCCTAGGGAAAAAATGTGCATCATTCTGATTAATATTTACATTCCTTCTTACACAAACAGGGAAAAAGAAATGATTTGCTCTGTTATCAACACTCATAATAATGAATCATTACAACCTTGGAATGGTGGTGACTTTAACCAGGGGAACTCTGGATACAGTATATGTCATGTTCCATTATTGGATGCTAACTGTATCTGCTTTAGTAAAATGTTAAATGTCTCCCATTATAAATCTGTGGTACAACTGGGAAGATCCAACCATAATATGATCCGCCCTACACCCACTATTGGTCTGTTAGTAGAATGCAATAGCTTTCTCATCATTATCCAAGCCAGAGGTTCTTGGGTGCATTTGTGAGGTGTTGTTGTTTTTTATAAAATTTATATTTTTCTTGAGCTTCTGAAAAGTCGTAATATCCCCCTTGTGACAAATAAAGTTTTATCTATCTATCTATCTATCTATCTATCTATCTATCTATCTATCTAT
>JANRMT010062829.1:17177784-17189715 GCA_026402145.1 Polypterus bichir lapradei
TATCTATCTATCTATCTATCTATCTATCTATCTATCTATCTATCTATCTATCTATCTATCTATCTAAAAAACAGTGCCAAGAATCTGTGATAATTTACCTTTGATGACACATGCATGTCTCAGAAACGCAGAAGGTGCGTTTTCTTACATTGATACAATTGCTACTTCAAAGTGGACATATTTTGAAAGTTTTAAGGCTTTTGGCTTCTGATTGGACCTTTTTCACTTCCATTACAAAAAACAAGACCTGGCTAGGTTTTTTTTCAATTTATAGAAAATGCTTCTATTTAAAACAATTTAATGTGGAAAATGTATGTATGCCATAATTGTGGACAAATAACTTTCACTTGAAAAATACTAAATTCATCCTTCAAGACTTACAGTTAATGTGTATACTTTGGCGTCACATCCCTCTTCCAGATACTGAGAAAGCACTGCATGGGATTTTTCTCAGCCATCCATCCACACATCTTCCAAATCTTCTCATCCAGAGCAGCGTCAAGGGGAAGCCTGAGCCTATCACAGTAAAGCATTGGGCACCAACTCCTTAAGGAAATGATCTGCATCATCACATGCACACAGCTTTTTGGGTCTCCCACTGGATTTTCTGTCTTTAATTTGCCCATTTTCTTCAAGTTTCTTTATGGCAGCTTGAACATCATATCTTGAAAATCTGTTTATTCTCACTTATCATTGCTTTGTTATTGTAAAACTCTCTGTGAAATTGTGTTACCTCACTTATTTCGTAACATCTAGTTGAGACACCCCAGTTACCACCTAATAAGTGCATTTGCTTTTTAAACTGTGCCAATTCCATGCTAATTACTACTTTAATAATCTGAATCAGATGTGCATTTGTTGGAGTTTGACAAATACATTTAATGGCTATAGTGCCTTTAGAAGGTAGGGAACCAACCATGTGATGTTGTACTCATCTAACAGTATATTATATCTCTGCTTATTGGCATTTATTTTAAGGTTATATGCTGTTTTCATAAATAAATAAACACTTTCTGCCTAGATAACAACTTTTAAAATTTCCAACTCAGATTTCACATTTGACTCATTTAAGCTGGTTAAGATCTAATTATTAAATTATGTGTGTAAATATCTTTGTCTAGTGAATGGGATAGTACTCAGTATGTTTTTTAATTAAAAGAAATGATAATGAAAAGAAAAATAGCACTAAACAAAATGAAGAAGAAAAACAGAAGAACAACCAATAAAGACAATGTCCCACCTGAGATCGCATGAGATGCTGACAAACTACGTAATTTTCTGCAGCATATTACATGTCAGGTATTTTCCAGTATAAAAGAAACCCTGTAAATAAAGAATCAGACATTTGAAAATATGTCTGATGTAAAATAAGAGCACATTGTTCTGATAAAGTACCATGTTTAAAAGCTGCTCTGAACTTTTAAAAGCAATGATGGCAATGATTTCTGAATAATGAAGTCAATAAGCATAATATGATTAGTTTTTTAGGCAGCAAAAAAAAAAAGATTAAAAGAAAAAAATATTATGCTTTTAAGTCAAACACTTAACCTAGATTTCAAAAAAGATATATGACCTCCCCTAATAGCATAACCATATAGTCTGACTGTTCATGTTTGAATAAAGCAGTTCCCAAAGGTAAATGCCCTCTGCATTATGGAACTGATTACCTATTGCTCCCAGTTTTCGGCAGAATTTATTTGGAAGTCTGGTTCCGCTCTCATTACTTTTAAGGGCAGAGTATTTAATTCACAACTCCACCTACTCACTGTGTAGTTTGTGACTGTCCAAGCCTATTATCTTTCTCCCTGAAATCCAATTGTTTCCAGGGGCCAGTAGAGGGTGGATGGGTTAATAGAGGTTTTAGTAATGGAGAATCCCGCTAAATGCAGAGCTAATTTATCCAAATGAACCCATTGTTTTTTTGTTTTTTTCTACAGCTCTGTTTTGTTCAATGCAGTTGCAACCTGCTTAGCATACAGTAACTCTGGTGCATATTTATTGGCATTTATTGCTGTGGGCTATCTTTTTTTTTCTTTCTAATAAAGTTACACTCCGTCAGGCAGATTAAATTCCACACAACCAAAACAAGCCATAACAGATCAGAAGAATAAAAAGAAAGCTACAGGGAAAAAAAGGAAAATGATTTTATTATTTGTGAGATATATATATTTTTTAAGATTATTGGAATAATTGTGAACCCCAGTGTCATGACCCTCTGGCGTCTGTCTAATCTGCTTGTACACGTTAAAGTATTGTTCTCGATCAATAACTAATTATCAAAGTTGTGGCTCAAGCATGCTGCCCTGCCTTCTCATGCAATTTCTTGCTACAAAAAAATAGAACAAAAAAAGATGATCGCTTCTGGCTGGAATGTACTGTATGTTTGTCCCTATGATATTGTCACAATGCTTTGAACATCTAGTGTAATGTCATCTTAAATTACTGTCTACTGCTAATTGATATAAATGTGAACAGAAGAAAGCTTGTTACCAGAAAATATCATAATGATATCATGAACCAGTAATTATATGAGACAAAACCGCTGGCAGCACCAGCAAGTAGAGAGGGGAATGCGTGCTTCATTGACAGTCAATATAAACGAGGCCAGAAACTCGAAAGTATCAAATAGTGAATCTCTGACCAAATACATTGGAATTCAGTTCATTTTATTCTTATAGTGAGTGCTTTACACTACATGGGGCTACAATGCTATACACATTTACAAATATGATCAAGTTAAAACAAAAACCACAATGTAAATCATACTTTAAAATATAGATGAACATCTGCAGGTGGACGTTAGCGGTTTATTATGTGTTTATAGTTTAATAATTGTGGTAATACATTGCAACATATTGGACAATAATATAAAATGAATTAAAGGAATCTAAGTCATATGAAAAAATATTTCCTTTAAAATATTGCACATTCAATGCATACAGTTCTAAGCATTTCACAGAATTTTCTTGAAAGAGGGATTTAAGGTGTTAATACAATTTTTAATATAATAAAAATATACAGTACTAATTCAAAGTAAGGTGTTAAACATAAAAAACAGAATGCATTTATTTTATCACCTATGTATTGCAGCTTTTAGATTATTACTTTGGGAGCACAAATATAAACTATTTCACTGTATAACAGATGTATGAAATAATTTAAATTATGATTGAATAGTCAAAAACATTAACAATACTTAAAACACTGCAAAATAATTAAAAAGCCAATGTAAAAATCAAAAACAAAAACTACAGGAAAAGGTAAACAATTAAGAAATAGTAAAAGCCAAATTGAAAACGACAAGAACAGCATAAATAAATGCTTGCAAAATTGATTATGACAAGTAAGCAGCATTGTTAGAAATTAAAAAGAGTAGCCCTGGAAAAACACACCATTATAATATCAAAAAGTGTCGAAAGAAGTGATAAGATGGCAAAATTAGACAATAACTACTTTCTATCTATCTGTCAATCTAATTAGCAATAACACTGGGGGCAGCACGATGGCACTGTAGTAGCACTGCTGCCTCGCAGCAAGGAGACTGGGGTTCCCATCCCAGGTGCTCTCCACATGGAGTTTGCATGTTCTACATTGGTTTGCTTGAGTTTCTTCTGGTTGCTTTAAGATTTTGTCCCACAGACCAAAGACATGCATGTTAGGTGAATTAGCATTGCCATATTGGCCATATTGGTGTGTGTGTGTGTGTGTGTGCGTTCACCCAATAATGGACTGGCGCTCTGTCCAGGGATTATTCCTGCTTTGCTCCCAATGCTTGTTGAGATACACTTCAGATTCCCTGAGACCCTACCCTGTATAAATGGGTTAAGAAAAGAATTGAATGAATGAACAATAAAACTGAAGTATTAAAACAATGAACTGCAACGCTGATACTAAAAATAAACACTATAAAAAGGTAACAGCAATAATAACAAAACTGGACAACTGCATTAGGCAATAATTATTTTAACTAGATACTTCTAATCAGAAAAAATACATAAATGTCTGTTAGAGGTTGGCAGGAGATTAGATGAAGAAACTGGACTCCATAGTAAGTTTTACAACATGGCATGATGATACATTTGTTTTCCAGTAGCGTGTATTTCCAGCATTGCCAGTCTCTATGACTATTTTTCTGTTGTTCCTGCTGGGGTACCAAAAGAGACCACTCTGGTAGAATTCTAGTCTCTTCTAGGAAGAAATGCAAAGTAAGTCTTTTTCTATCCTCTTACTTTTATCATTTCAGAAGGGGCATAGCAAAAAGAGATGGTCCTTTTAATGCCTTTATAACTTCGATTTCTTAGTGTCTGATTGACATTCCATGACAGGAAGAATGACAAGACAGAAAATCTTAAGTCTGAATTAACAATAAAACAGAAGCATTATAATAATAAAAGAGACAGTAATATTTACAACAAAAATAACACCATATAGTTCTATCTATTTCTGCCTCCCTGGCCATTGGAACTTACTTTATTCTTTGTTAATTACTATTGCCTAATTTTATTTTTATATTTTTTCCATTTTATTTCTTCATCTTGTGAAGCATTTTGAGCTACAATTATTTGTACAAAACGTGCTATATAAATAAATGTTGTTGTTGTTGTTGTTCTTATAGTTCTCAGTGCTACTTGTATCAGTCACCTTTGTACTCCTTAAGCTGATGTCACATTACACAACTTCTAGTCACTGGGTGTGTCAGAATTGCCGATGGCAGTTCCTGATCTCATCAAATCATGTCAAAAATCGTTGAGCATATTTAACGATAGCTTACAGAGCTTTTAGCACAGTTGTGTTTTACCATTTATCAAAAATCTAATAATGTACTGCCAGATGGAGTCTGGACTGTATGAAGGGTTAACATTTATGGAGAGTACAGCCACACTCTCTGTCCTTTTTTTGTTTTTAGTTTTTCCATTTTGTGGTGGTACATAAACCAGGAGACATTAGTCAGGCGAGCTTCCCTTCTGTATGTGAGGTCCAAAACACCTGTGTTTCTTATTTGTCATCGTTGCATTATGCGAGATGAGCATTCATTAGTTGTCAGCTCTCATGCACACAGAGCCCACCCCCATGACTAAGACAATTTGATTTTGTCAGGCAAATTGGTGGACTAGTTGGAATGAGTCTTTCATCTTGTCAAAGTATGTGAATGGATTCATGAGTGTGTGCTGTCAACTGCCTCCAACTTCCTAAAACATTGCAAATGAAGGCAATGACTGAAAATTGCTGGAAAAGGCATAAAAGCTGACATTGGCCTTTAAGGAGACTAAAGACAGAAACCTGCTGGGAAGTAAGGAAAAGAGGACCTTGATTTTATTGACTAATGCTTTGAAGTTTTTTATTTGATGTTCAGATTGGACACCATCATGGCACTGTCAGTTTCACCACAGTTGTGGCACTGTTAGCATTTAACTGAAGGCAGAGCTTTTTTCATTCCATATAGTAATTGTATGATTAGGATTTGTAGTGTTCTTTTGTTGATTCCTTCCTCTACTACAGCATGTCCCTGCCAACGCACCAGGAATTAATGTGAGTCATTTGATATACATAAATAGCAAAACTTTGTTTCCTTTTTAAAATTTGCCCAATGTCATCTCACAATTCCTTTCTCTTATACAAAACAACACCCTCATTTCCTTTAAGATGTAATGTAAAACCTGTTACGCCGTCTAAAGAGAAGATTAAACAGATTTAAACTCTGTTGGGACCTAAGGTGGTTCTCTTATGCTGTACATCAGGAACTGAATTTCAGTCCGCAGTATCTTTGTATATTATTCTTATTTGTTTTTAGTATTTTCTTAAAACGTTCATGTAAAATCATTTGTCTGTAAATAGCATATGCTTGTACTTAATGTTTTTCATGTACAAACATATACTGTACCACTTTTTAAATAATTTGGAAATGAAAAGTATGCCCTGATCATTTAATACATAAACAGTTCCTGTGTGTATAACACACTGTGAATACTTTCACCATCTTTGCACAAGTTGTCTTTTTTAGGAGTATTGCCTCTAGATATCCATCACCAGAATGTATTAATAGCCATCTTTTAAGAAATTGAGTGGACTAGTTATTTTAAGAACTAGATGATTTCACAATTGGCATCAGAAGTAAAACAGGCTCATGGCATACAGTACAATGAGATGAGACTGACTGAGGTTTTGGACAATCTTTAAAGACCTCGTTTACATCTTTTACATATTACTTTAATAAATACATGTAAGAATCCACTCTCTACAGTTTTCAACACCAAGGTGTCCCCCAGTGATACGTAAATGTACAAAATATAACACAGAGTCTCTGTTACAACTATGAACTGGCATCTTAGGGCTGTCTTCTGTTCGCATAAAATATGATCACTTACCCCACTTACCACTTCAGGAATCCCTTCACTTGTAACAAGAGTTCTCCACATGGAGAGTATTATATGATAGGTGTTTTGCTGTCCTCAGCCAATTCAAAACCTCTCAAATGGAGGATATTCCTCAGAAGCAGATTCCTCATCTGTGTCTTCCCCATCATACTGGTGCTGCTTAAACTTTGGACCTGTAAAAGACCAGAAAACAATCTATGTCTGCCTTTATGTAAGTGCACTAGAAAATCATGTGCTTTCTTTTGAGTTGATCCTTCACCAGCTGCATTATTGGTCAGCTCTGATGCATGCCATTGCTGTTCCTACCACCACTGCCTGCATAGTGTTGGCATAGATGTCTAAGTGTATTTAAAGTGGCACTGTCTGAGAGGAACAAGTGATTATGTGCTTACAGTGCTTACATACGCTATGCACTCCTCACAAGTAGCTCAGGCTTGATTGCCTTGACATTGTATGCAAAGGGGTTCAGTATGCTTCTTGCAGATGTTCCCTATAGTATTACACTTTTTAATCTCAAAAGTATTTCTTGCTCACAGTTCTTTCAGTTTAATTTGGGGCATTTACACCCAAATTTTCATGGTTTTGGCCACTCTTGTTGGTGAGGCTTATTACTGAAAGTAGTACACTAATACCTGAAAGAACTTATTATATTAAGTCCAGATCTCACTTCTTTCAGATGCTTGTTAGGACCTTAATTAATTGGTCCTAAATCACGTGCGCTCATTTGCTAATACATTTAACTGCCGATAATACAGACAACTTGTTTTATATTAATTTCAGATCTCATTTATGTCATCTAATGAACTGATTTTTCATTTTTGTATTCTTTTGTTATTTATTTCATGCATTCATTTCATGAATATTTTTACATTCATTTTGTGTTGTAAACTTCATGCTTTTATTCTAAAGTTATACATTTTTAATATATTTGTACTTTTTTATGTTTGTTTTTCTATTTTGTTATTTGGGCCATTGTTATTGTTCACTTGAGATCAAATTTGTCTAAAAATACAACTTGGTAAGGGCTGGATGACCATAAATTATGTCCTGATTTGTAAAATCATAGAATTGCTGATGTACTTTTTTCTATATTATATAGTTTTTTCCATATTACTATATTTTCTACATAATATATGATGATAAACATAACAGAGGTCACAAATGTATTCATTTAGAAAGTATTAAAGTGGCACGAGTAATTATCCTAAAGCAAGTTTTTGAGAATATGCTAGTGAATGTGATTAGTCATGATATAGCACATTTGGCACGAGTAGGTGTCAAAAGTCCAAAAAGTTTCAAGAATTGTCATTAAAATAGCAGAAAAAGAAAGCAGGACTATTGAAAACAGAAAAAGAACAATACATTAAGGAAAGAATAATTTGAAAATATAAAAATTGTTATAAAGATTGCAAGGTCACTTTTATCAAGAAAACGATTTTTCTTTTTAAATTCTTCTTCCTTTTTAGCCATTCTGGTGTATGTTCAGATGATATTGTGTGTGCATATCTATTTATTTATCCATCAATTTATGGATTTATTTATTTAAAGAACTTCTGTAAAAAGCTAGATTTCCTTCTGGGGACCAATAAAGTTCTATCTACCTATCTGTCTAAATAATAACAACAACTAAATCAAATAGTTGCTGAAAGTCACTGTCATGCAGCACATACCCAAAGAGCAGCTGTGTACTCGCCTTAGGAGTGTGCATGTGGTCACCATTCAGTATCAAAATCCATCTAGCTGCTCTGTGAATAAATTGAATTAATCATTATAAGCTTGATTTAAACCTTGATCAAATCTGCACTGATGAGAAAACACTTAATGCAATTGAGTGCATCAAGTGTAACTTAATCACTGAACAGAACACTTTATTTTATTACTGAATTACAACATCTCATTGCCTCCTCGGGTGATCAGGATTGAGCAGTTTTAGATGCAGAAGTAAGAATGACTGGTAAGTTGGTATAAATAAATGCAATCAGCATTAGCAGCTAGAAGCTCGGCAAAATATGGTCATCTGAGGCTGCTAACAAGGCTATCAGCGCTGCTAATCAAACCCTCTCAAGAATGAGACAAGACGGCTAATTTGTTGATTTCAATGAGTTTTAATGTACACAAATGCGCCTCTAATAGTCCATGAGGTGAAGGTTAAGCCCAAATTTATGTCCACCAGAAAGGCTTCAGCATGGAATTCAAAATTAAATCGAGTAACCCTGCAATGACCTCTAAATAATCAGTAAATGCAAAAGTAGATACTATTCAAAAGCCATGCACATAGCCTTAAAATGTACTCAGAAACACTTAATCAGAGTGAATTCCACTGAAATGCAATTAAAAATATCATGCAAGCAAAATTGGAAGTGCACATATATCGAACATTTTAAGCTATTAAATACTGAGCAACAATTTAACAATAAACACTTTCTGTAACTGCAAGTTCAAACTTTTCTTTGCATCCTACTGATTTAGGAAGAAGGTAAATCATTCTGGAATATTTCAGCAGAAATAAGAGTTTCAGAATTTGGCAGACCCAAACTAAGATGATCCATAAATGTAGGGTTTTTTTATAGCAATCAGCAAACTGAGCTGCTGCACGTTCAGCCAGGGTGGAGGACTTTACCTGTCCTATGCACACCTTGAGCGTGAGGCAGACAAAAACACAGAGGTTTGGATATTGCTTATTTTTTTCACTATGTATGTTAGAAAAATACCATGCAAATACATAATGACAAATAAAATTAATTACTTACTATTTTCAATAGTGTTTCTCTTGCTCTTGAACTTCGCTTACCTAAAAGAAAAGTTTCTCTTTACATTTTTGAATAGTTTCATGGTTTTCATATTTTGTCTTTATGAGGATATCCTTTATCTGCTCATTTTGCGCCATACCATACTCATTCATATTTCTTAAATTGTTCATTTGAATATGTATTGTGTCTTCTGGCTCCTGGTCTCATTCCTTTCAATCCATGTTTATCAATGGTTTCAGTGGAATTCACCAAGCAATATGCATGCAGTTTCTGCATGTTGAAGGAAAGTTTACGTGTGTTCTTTGTGTGCATGTGGGTTTCTGCCAGAGAGTCAGGCTTCCCCCAGCATGACAAGAACACAGAGATGGGATGACTGGTGAATCTAAATTTCTTTGTAGTGGTAAATGTAGGTGATGGTGTGAGTGTTCCTTGTTATTAACTGGTATCTAAATTTTGGCTATGAGCAGCCCTGTTGAGATAGACTTTGTGAATATACAGTATTTCTATATCTTTTTAAAAGGTACAGAAATGTACATTTTTTACTGTACACACACACACACATATTGTGTACTCTTTGTATTATTTAGCAGGTACTGTATCACTTCTTGGTTGTTTCTTGTTTCATATCTACTATAAAATTATGTTTTGTAAAGTGTTCCTCCATATATATAAACTGCTCAAAAAAATTAAAGAAACACTTTGAAAACACATCAGATCTCAATGGGATCTGAAATGGAGAAACATTGTTTATTGTGCTGTGCTTGAGAAAGTGTTATACTGTACTTGTGGGGGGAACGGGGAAGGCATTTCCCACAAGGGTAAGAAGAGAAAATAAAAAGCCCTGTGTGCTTTGGAGTTGTGACTCTGTGTCTGTATATATATATATATATATATATAGTGACGGACAGCCGGGTCCCATGCCCGGCTGGGACGCCTCTGCTACATACGTCCCGGGGGAGCCACCAAGGACCAAGTGCAATGCCTCCCCCGGGGCAACTGGGGGCAGCCTCCTGGCCGTGGGTTCTTCCTCAGTCTCCCCTGTGGCTCCATGGGACATGGAGTCCACCACAGCCCAGCTGGGAGATGGGGTGGCCGCTAGGGGGTGCTGCGGAAAGCCAGCCGCCACATTGGATGACTTGCCAGCCCCACCCGGAGGTGCAATTAAGACCAGGTGGTCAGGCACCTGGAGCACTTCCAGGTGGGCTATAAAGCGGGCCAACTTCCCTTCATTCTTGGCCAGAATCGGGAGGAAGAGGACGAGGTTGCCTGGGAGGAGTGGTGGTGCCAGAAAGGGTTGTGTATAGTTTGTGTTTTGCACTTTGGGACTGTGTATTGCCTGTGGGTCACGGGGAAGACGTGCGCCCACGGGTGAAGAAAAGAATAAAGCCTGTGTGTTTTGTACACGTGCCTCTGCGTGGTCTGTGCCGGGTCGGGCGCTATATAGCACCTTTTACAATATATATATATATATATATATATATACACATTTGTGAGAGTATTGACTTATGGATGGTCAGAACAGTTGTCTACTGTCAAGTGAATAGACAATTTCTTCTTCATTTCTCTGCTGATACCTCTTAACCATTCCTCAAATAGGGCACCAGTCATCCATGTTCATTTGTTTGATCTCCAAGTGATGGGGGGGTCTTGAATGTTGCATGGCTTTGGGAATTACCAATCAAAAAGAACATTCGTTTCTCTCCTGTTGAGCTTGCGCAAAGCAGAACTGTGAAACATTATTTGGAAAGATTTCCGCTCTTACATTTGTCACTCTTCATGACGAGGCTCCTGTCAGGCATCGCCTTGATAAAGAGTTTGCACTTGTCAGTGTTAAAGATGTGGTCATATTTGAAGCCTCTGGCTAAGTCCAGGAGCTTTTTGATGAAATCTTTCACAACTTCTACTGGTACTTCATTGGAATCACCAAACAAGACTTTCTGGGAGTTCTCCTGTCGCAGTTTAAATTTCTTTAGCAACTTCTTGGATCATCGACCCAGAGATTTGGGTGTTAACTGCCCTCATTTGTTTGAAAAGCTTAACATGGCTTCATTGAAGGAAGTTTTTATCCTTTTCCATTGTAGGGCTCTGCGTTCTGCACCATATCTCTCCAAGTACTCATATTTACATTTATGGATGTTGCTAACTGTGGTCTTGCTAATACCAAAATGTTCTGCTGTCTTTCTTTGCTTGCTCCTTTCCTGAAAATGTAGACGATCAACCTTTTCCTTCAATGTTACCTCTATGAGTTCTTTCCTTTGGGCTATCATGTCTTGATTAACTGTAAAATTTTTCAGTAATTGCAGAATGTATCGACAATTCAGACAAGTCCTTCATGTTGAAAAAATCTTCAGCAACACGTGATAAACAATAGGAAGTTAGGCCTGATCCAACACATGGTAATAATAGAACATGAAAAAATAACTTATACTAAAGAAAAAAATAATACAACTAAAGGGCAATGCCCACACCTTCTACCCCTTGGTATAGAGTGGACTCAACTGGTCAAGTTATAGAGGGTAAATTAATATTGTGTATCATAGTCCAAGTGGTCAATATACAAGTTACAGAGGTGGTCAGTATAGAGAGGTCGGTCTTCCATTGAGTACATCTAATGCATGTCTGGTCTATGAAAATTAGGTCAACTTAAGGAGGTGGTCAACTATGGAGGTTGTACTATTTAATCTATACTAATAAACGGCAAAGCCCTCACTCACTCACTCACTCACTCACTCACTCACTCACTCACTCACTCACTGACTGACTGACTGACTGACTGACTGACTGACTCATCACTAATTCTCCAACTT
>JANRMT010062829.1:17190667-17228468 GCA_026402145.1 Polypterus bichir lapradei
TATATATATATATACTAGCAGGTGTAACTGCCGTTGTCCAGGAATGTATAACCAGTGAATTTCCGAAATGAAAGAAACAGAACATAGAAATAGAAGAAACAGTTTTCTGATTCATATGTTATTGTAATAGATAATATAAGTGGTCATTCCAGAGCGTTTGGATACACTATATTTTTTGTTTTCTCTTGTGGTGCGAAAATGAACAAATTCTGAGGATTGCCCACTCTAGAACATGCTACGTAGAGTTGTCCATGTGAAAAGCATGGATTTTCCAAATTGATGTCTGCAACTTGCAATGATTGCCCTTGAGTCTTATTAATTGACATAGCAAAAGCCAAACGAACAGGAAATTGTAGACGTTTGAAATCAACAGCACCACAAATACGGAAAGCCAGTGAGAAAGAGTAGCACTGAAACCATACTGGGAAAAATGGTGGGGAGGGGTGGTCTGTTTGTAAGGAGCATCTGTGTTGAACCGTGCTGGCATCTAATGGATGTTGGGGATGATAACCAGAGAGAGAAGAAACATACAACTGGTGGTGCGTCTGGGGAAAATGGTGGGGGAAGGATGCTGTCTTTTTAAGGCGAGTCTCTGTTCAAATATTTTTGCATATAATGGATGTTGGCGAATGAAATACAGCACTATCGGTGCATGTGGGAGTGTGACCCGCGGAAACGCAGGTGTGTCAGCCAGTCACGCTTACTGGGTCTTTCATGTTTTACATCCATACGGCAGTTGCCCTTCACCTGATTAAAGCAGTCGGCCCTCTCATACTTGGACACTTACGGCATGTCTTGGCAATTTAAAGGAACATGGGTAAAGAGCGATGCAAAGTGACCAAAGCTACCACTAGATAGCGCTGAGGTGAACGTCTGTTGCAACGTGCGGCCATCTTGTCGATGATAAGTACGGGGGCGTGTGCTGAAAGTTATGTCAGTGAAAAGGTGCCCTGCGCTTCACCACAAACATTTTTCCCAACCAAACATACCTCATGACCTTCTCCTGGTCACAAAGGAGCCCCATCCCCAGTTTGGTGCCGATCAGACGCCCGGTGCAGATTTGTATGGCGGACAAACAAACATACATACACACATACATAGACTCTGCTTTATATATTATATATATATATATATATTATTTTATTGTGATGGATGGCCGGGGCCCATGCCTGGCCGGGACGCCCCTTCACCACATCTGCCAGGGGGACTAGGGTGGGAAGCCCAGTATCACCTCCTGGACGGTAGATGGCAGCCTCCCTGGGTTGCAGTGGTGCCTCGGACTCCCCCAGGGCTTCATGGGGGTTGGAGTTTTGTGCAGCTCTGTGGGGTTCCGCAGGCACCGCCAGGGGGTGCTGCAACAGGAGGGGCTGGCCCCTTTTAGGCATTGGTTTCGCCTTACCCGGAAGTGAAGCCGGATGTCGGCAATCAACCACCTGGAGCATTTCCAGGTGCCTGATAAAAGAGAGCCAGCGACCACCACTCAGCAGCCAGATTCGGGAGGTGGAGGACAAAGCTTGCTGAGGAGGAAAAAAGCAACAGTATTCCCAGGTCAAACCCTCCCTGGGCCCGGCACCTACCTCCTGGATCCCATCTACCAAAGGCAGCTTCCATGGCCTGGCCGCTTCATCAGGCCTGCCAATCCTTCCACCGATGATGGGTTCCTTCAGCAAGCCCGCTACCTTTAGGCTGTGCCTGGCCATCTTCCTTCCCATGGACACGGTGGATAAGGGAGTCTCGAGCGTCGTGGCCTTCCTGCTGCAGGTGCGCACTTTGGTGTTGTCGCAGTGTTGCGCTCTCCGCACAACCATGTAGTGCGCGTGCCTCGTGCTGCCATGCTGAGTCACCACACAAAAAAGATTACAGGTCCCTGCCTTACGGACAGCCAGGGATCCTGCCAATTATGCCAGTGTGGGAAAGGTGCTATACATCGACCCGACACAGACTGACAATGGAGGCACATGTAAAATAAACAAAAAGACTTTTAATTTCTCTTCACCTGTGGGGCACGTCTTCCCTGTAATCCCCACAGGCACAACACAGTCCCAAACAACACCCAAAGTAAAGCACACTAACACACACTCTTCCTTTCCACCACTCCTCCCAGGGCGTCTTCATCTTCGTCCTCGTCCTCCTCCCGACTCTGGCGCCTTGAGTAGTGGCTGCAGGCTCCTTTTGTAGCCCTCCTGGAAATGCTCCAGGTGGTAATTGGCCTAATTAGGCTGCACTTCCGGGTATGGCTGCATTCCAGCCCACAGAGGCTTGTTAAGCTGTGCAGCTCCTCCAGATGGTGGCCACGGAGCCCAATAGGTCTGAGTCCTGAAGTCCCACGCCTGTGGCCCCGATGTAACCCATGAGGACTTCCACCACGTGTTCTGGGGGACATAGAGTGCATCCCATGGCTGCTCCCCTGGATCCAGTGTTGAAGGGACATCCCGGCCATTCATGGGTCCCGGCCATCCCTCACAATATATATAGTCATAGAGGACATGGGTTGACTGGCTTCCTGTCTGGCTGAAAGGTATTTATAATAGAAGGATGGAAGAGCACTGACTCCTAGGGTCATGTGTTTTCCTCAGCACAATATGTAGTAGCATTCATCTGATGGATATCCCATGTGCACACCCACGGGGCTAAATTAGTGATGGAGTCCCGATGTACAACCCTGTTGAGTTCCTTGGGTGCCGCCAGGGGGAGGTTCTGGGAGGCTACTTCCACTTGACCCAGATTGCATTCTTTTTGCAATGTTGTGGCATTGGAAGTGCTCTCAGGTCTGGAATAAAAGAAGCTGCTCTGCCTCTTCCATTAAGTTGGAGTCAGAAGGGGAGAAGGGGAAAACTTGCCCTGGGGAAGAGTAAAGGAGTTAAAAAGAAAGAAAACATTTATATTCTGATTGTGCATTGGGGATTGTGGACAAAAACTGTTTAAGGTATACCCTTTAAAATAAACAGTGGCTGGACTGGGGACTTGTGTTTGTGGGATTGCATCAGGGTTTGGGGCCATGGGAATGGCTACAACATATACTGTAGATCATACTAATAGGTAGCTGTTTATTAATGGAACACGGCACAGATAGAAATGATATGGTCTTCTATTTTTTTTATACTAAAATACAATTATGAAATTTTTCATGCCTATAATAAATTAATATCTTTGCTATCAGATGGAATAAGTATGATTAAAATGGGATTGGTAATATAGTTTCCTAGAGCATTATTAACTGCAAAGTTTGGAATATTCAGGAGAACTCTTAACTGAAAACATTTCAAATTACATTTCAAAATGTTCATACTTAGGTAGAACTACTACAAACATTCTTGCATAAACCCACCTTTGAACTTAACGTTAAGAGCTCTGTAAAGAGCATCAGCAGATATTATTTATTAAGAATATTTGCATGTATGATTGTCTAAACATGAGAAAAATGTCAAAACTCTGATCTTTGTCTTTGTAACATTATAGATTGTATGATGTGACAAGTTTAGAAAATGGGTTCAGTATTTGCCTTACATTGTTAGTTGTTGTACCATGTATTGGTTAAGAAACAGTACACACAATGCAATCGCTACAGAGTAACAGAGTGTTGTTTTAATAGTACACAATATGACTCCGGGAACTTGGGAGGAAATTTGACTTGAGGGATATGAAGCTTAAAATCAAGTGAAATTTTAATTAAAATAAAAAAAAATGTAAAGTCTGATCTATATACATATATATATGTTATATATAAACGGCCCGGAAGTGATAAGTGGAGTAGGGGTAAGGGCTCCATCTTCAAGGAAACACAAGCGAGGCCAGCATGTTGGCAAAACGAAACCTCTGAAGAGTCACTCGCTTAGCAGTTTACTCAGAAGCGAGGTAAGCACGTCGGCAAAATAGCATCCCTTTTACTTTACCTCCCGCCACTAATACACAAGTGAGGTGAGCACGCCAGCAAATGAAAACCTTCGAAGAAAGACAGTTGCATAGCCGCTAATGCACAAGCGATGCGAGCACGTCGGCAAAATGAAACCTCCTAGGAGAGAGATGCCCAGAGTAGTTCCTTTCAATTACCTGACATCTCTACATTTCAGTTTCTTTTCTGACGATTTCAATACTTCCTAGGACGCCGTGCTTTTTACACCATGGGCTTACAGAGCTAGTATAAATATATACATACTGTATAGATAGATAGATAGATAGATAGATAGATAGATAGATAGATAGATAGATAGATAGATGAAGTAAATAATATATTTAAAAATAGATCATATTTTTGGTTTTTCAAAAAAAAAACTCAATGTAATCTAAAGTTTCATATTTTTTTCATTCATTGTTTACATATACATGTATATTATTTGTACTGATCTTGACAGAAAACATTGAATGAACAACCATCACAAATGTCATCTGGGATAATCACAATTTTTAAGAATGATTTTGGTAATAGTGCTAATGACATCTTTACTCAAAAATCCATGTTCAGATGTTTATTATATCAAATAATGAAAATTAATTATCATATAGTGACTAGATTTGAATTTATCTATGTACATTTTATTCAAAGAATTCACTACTTTGATATAAACCATCTGCACTTATTATGCCACCCCACTACTTGTTACAGATAACCTGGCCAACTAGCTAGCTCTACACCAAGTCAGTGGCAACAACAGTTGTCAAACTCTGTGAAGTTCTCTGTGATGTTGCCATACTAGGGTCAGCATTGCAAAAGTACAGTGCTAGTGAAAGGGACAAACAGAGTCATCCATTAAAAATTAGGGCTGCTGTAGAAGGCCACTCTGCTGCTGTAATGATATCAGTTGCACAGAGTCTGTTGCCTGACCTCATTACAAGAGTTTAATTGCATTGTTACACAGTTTTGCTTCTTTTCTCTGGCCTCTTTCTTTTTCTGACAGCTTTCCCAAAGAATTCCAGTACTGGGTCAAAGAAAATTAATTACTGATTTCTTAAGCCATGCTCATCTGCATTTAGAAAACTTCATATACATAAATATATATTTAATTCCATAAATTGCCATCTTGTGTCACATAATACCAGGATTACTGATGAGCATTTACTCATGAACTTGTTTACAAATACAAACAATCTAAAAAAAGGTGTTACTAATTTTAAACTAAAACAGTTTTTCTATGTGTTTCTTTTTTAAAATTTCACTTTATACAGTATGTGTACATAAATGTCATTTTTTATTGATTTTCTCAAGTCATTAGCCTTTGTTCTACATGTTGGCTTTCTGCTACTGTAAGCGGACACATGTATACTACACTAGAAAGATCTGCATTTTATAAAAGGTAAACCCCAAAATCATAAACTTATTATATTAACTAATGGTTGTACGGTTGGTGGCATATGTAGTACTATACACCTGTCTTTGGTGATCAAGTGCACTATATAAAAATACATTATATAGCTATATAGCGTTTTTAACCAATGATTGAGGTGAGAGACAAATCTTTAATTCAAAAGTGAGGTTTGGTTTGAATGTGTTCACTTTCAAGCACTACTCTCATTTTACAGAAGTATTTATTATTTAACAATATTTTAGCAAAAATATTTGAATATTGTGAGCATACGACTGTATAACTGTATTGTAGTTCATACAATACGAGTAATTTGAGATTTTTTTCATTAATATTTTATTATTGTTTGTTGCTGTTCAGAGTTGGCTCCTGCTGCTCCCCACTGAAGCCCATAGCACAAGAAAGTTTATCTCCGTTCTTCATGGAAACATGACAGTAAACATCTCCCTTGGCCAACGATACAAATTCAGGGCATACCTTTTCACATTAATGGATAAATACATTAATTAATTATATTTACAGTAGTGTAAATAAATATGTCACTTAATAAATACATTTTCAATTGTATTTTGTAATGCATAGAAATTATTACATTTGAAGAAGAAGATAGATTTCATAATATGAAGTAGTGTTCACAGGGTAATTTAACTAAACTTTTCGTACAAAAATGGTTTTTACTCAACCAGCCCAATCTTTAGAAGGAACATTGGCCAAAACATCAGAAAATGGAATCGCCCATAAGTGAAACAAATAACCAAAATGGCAACACATGAATAAAAAAATATCAAAATAATGTTTCAAAATAGACCCGGGTTCGCTTCCCAGGTCCTCCCTGCGTGGAGTTTGCATGTTCTCCCCGTGTCTGCGTAGGTTTCCTCCGGGTGCTCCGGTTTCCTCCCACAATACACCAAACCTGCATTTCTTTGGACTGTGGGAGTAAACGCACCATCTATTGGATTGTATTTTTTAATGTGTGTAGTAAAAGAATACATTGCGTCTTCATTGCAACACATGACACATCACAAGCATTAGCACTGCTTTTTCAAATCCCAAGCCAAATGGGATATAAGAGAGACATAGCAACCAGAGGCACACACATGCACAAAGGCACATGCACAGAGACAATTGTCCTTTTATTAAGGTGGTTGATGTGATTTAAGAATTATTTGTTGTTTTTCTCTTATGATCAAAAACTTGAAATGAATAGGATTTACATACTTTTCTGCCACCATTTTGTAGGTTGTGAAATGTTCTAGTGTTATGAGATTCATGTGTCTCCAGAATGTCTTCTATGACTTCAGTGCTTTTAATCCTGGAGATCACACTACCGAAAAAGAGGTGTTGAACAGTATTGGGAGTGCAGATATTGGCTTCACCCAGTTCTTTAGCAAAGGGAGTCTAGAAGACAATTATGAACTCTCTATGAAGAACCAAGGCAGAATTTGATAAGCATGTATTTACATTGATAGAGTATGTACTGTACTGTATTATAGTATTTACAGAAGATTATTCACACAACTCTAAAACCAAATTACTTAGTTATTTTGTAAAAATATTGACTACTTTTAAGCAATCAAATGACACGAATTGAACAGATGTTATAGGTACATATTTAATCCTGAATATGCTAAGGCTTAAAATCAATCCACCCAGTTTAGGGTCAGAAGGAGTCAGTGATTATCACAGCAGTACAGGGTGTAACTCAAGAAGCAGAAATGGTTGACAGTACAATGGCTCTTGGCAGGGCTCAGGCGCACAGCCAGTCAGTAAAGAGATTGCTGCATGCAATCCAGTAACATCCATCCATCCATCCATTATCCAACCCGCTATATCCCAACTACAGGGCCATGGGGGTCTGCTAGAGCCAATCCCAGCCAACACAGGGTGCAAGGCAGGAAACAAACCCTGGGCAGGGTGCCAGCCCACCACAAATCCAGTAACAAAAACCTATAAATAATGTATCTGTATAGTTTTAATTTAGATTTTTGCTATAGATATTTTGAAACAGTGTGATCTTGCGGTGCAGCAGCCATTATTCATACCATGAATCTTTGGGGGCTCAGGTTTGATATAGAGAAAGGTCCTTTAAATCTTGGATGTCTGCTGCTTGTAGATGCTTCTGTCAGGATGAGCTGGGGATGTAGGGGGAGGTGGACATTATCTGGGAATGGGTTCTGTTAAAAATGTTCCGTACAGTTATGCTCAATTTCCCTAACTGGAAATACTCAATAAACAACTGATCTAAAAAAAAAAAGTTTTGAAGACATCTTATGAATTTCTTGTCTCCCAGGAATTTGTTGTCCTGTAATTCTTGCTTACTCCTAAAAGTTCAGTACTCACCAGTTTATATGAACCATTTATTTACTCCAATGGATCTTCCTGTGTAATTTCACTGTTTGTTGGCATGGCAGCTACAGCAGGTTACCAGGAAATATTTACCTGAAAGTGTAACTGTTGTTGTTGGTAGAACACCAAGTATCTAAAATCACTACAGTAGCCTTGCTAAAGCCTTAGTGCTTCCGGAATAAAAGCACTTAAATTATTGAGTAATTGACTTTACTACCTGGAGAAGACTATCAAACAAGAAATTCAAGAAACGGACTGACAAACTGGAAACAAAACTCATGGGAAATGATTACTAGCACCAGGACAGAGTGTGCGAGCTATCAGTAAAGGCAAACGGAATGCCAGAACTGATGTGATGAATGAATTGTATACCTGTTTTAAAATGCAAAACATCAAACCTTCTGTTGCATCTACTTTGTTTGTATATGTTCATAAATATTTCCAGCATTTCAAAGGCCCATTCTACCTACCCCAAGTGTTTTTAAGAAAACCACCATTGTGCCATTGCCCAGGAAAAGTAATCAAAATCATTTACTCCCAAAGGCACTTACTTCTTTGTTGATGGACTGTCTGAAAAGGGTAGTAATTGTTCACATAAATTGCACTATTAAATCCTACACAGACTCACTCCATTTTGTATATCAGATTATCTGGTCGGTGTATAATGTAAAAACTTTCAATTTTCAGTTTATTTTTGAGCAATTTGGCAGGTGAGATATTTATGTCAAGATATCATTTATTCAGTGAAGCTTTCTATTTGATATAGTTGTTCCCCATAAGATGGTCTTGAATTTGAAATTTTCTAAAATTTAACTTAACCTGAAAGTTAATCCTGGATTTCCTAAAAGGTAGAAGCAGCTAACTAATAGTAAAAAAATAATGCCAGTATCATTGTACACTTTCGTTCTTCAGTCGGCTAGTGAGTAGTGACAGCTATTGTCGGAGAGGTCAAAAGTTTAGTAAATTTTGTTAAGATGTTTTAGCATGTAAGTGGAGTGGTAGCGCAAAGCTGTCATTCCTACCTCACAGTTCCCAATGCATGGGGTTTATATGCTCTGCCTGACCACTTCTGGCTTGATTGGTATTAGTGAGTGTGCTTAACTGCAGATGACTACCTGTTTTAACACTGAATACTAGAAATGTGCCAGTAACAGTTCTTATTTAACAATAGAAGTTTACTCTTTCATGTGTTATTTAGTAAATAACATTCTTCCCCTTTTTTCATCGACTGTCCCATCCCCGATTATGAATATTGGCCTCTGAACCAGCAGACTACACTGTTTCAAAATATCTTTAGCAAATATTAGAATTAAAAGTAAAGTATCACTTTATTAATAGGTTACAGTTAAAGGATTGCACGTAGCACACACTTGCTTTTTTCCTTACACTCAGTGCTGCTGGAAAAATCACTGGCTTCCTGTCATACTAATTTGGTGAATTAAATTTGCAGGACTAAGTATATATGAACATAATCCATCCATCCATTATCCAGCCGGCTATTTTCTAACTACAGGGTCACGGGGGTTTGCTGGAACCAATCCCAGCTAACACAGGATGCAAGACAGGAAACAAACCCCGGGCAGGGCACAAGCCCACTGCAGGGCACGCACACACACACCAAGCACACCCAAGGGACAATTTCGGATCGCCAATGCACCTAACCTGCATGTCTTTGGACTGTGGGAGGAAACTGGAGTACCCGGAGGAAACCCACACAGACACGGGGAGAACATGCAAACTCCATGCAGGGAGAACCCGGGAAGCGAACCTGGGTCTCCTAACTGCGAGGCTATGAACATAATGTCTGTTAATTTTTTTTTTACTTGTTTACTCGCTATGCACGTTATACCAACTGCAGCCAAAATCTGTTTTGCGGAATAACGTAATGATTTATTTTTGTGTGTGTTAGGGATAAGTATCATAGCAACATTTTTACTGTACATCAATGCTTATCAACACCAGTGTGTAATCCTGAACCCAATATCTGTGCTCATGTCGCTGACAACACCTACTCTTCCGTACTGCAATCGGTGTGGTCAAAATCAATAAAGTTATAGAAAAAGACATTCTGGAAACACAACAGTCTCACAACTCTAGAACATCTCATAACCCACAAAATTGTAAAAGTAAAGGATGCCAGTCCTATTTTCTCTGTAAAGCACTTCCTTGAAAACACTTAAAAAATGCTTGAAAGGCCCTTGAAAAACATCTGACAAATGCATGAAAAATGTCTAAAAAATGCTTGCAAAACACATAAAAAACTTGAATTATGGCAAATAAGCAGCGAAAAGTTTCAATGCTCAGGTATGAATTGGCCCTTAACCAATATTTATATGTTGTTTGAAATATTTGTGTAATCTTAGGACGTGGATTAATACTCAATAAAACTGGACATATTTAGTAAGATTTAAGGTTTTTTCTGTCATCTAAGAATCCATGTACCCTGAAGCCCTATTGTAAACTGCAAGAACAATCAATTGTATAATTGTATAATTAATAATAAAATCAATTTAAAAAAGCCTTTTAGAACTCAGTCTCATGTGGCAAATTAATATATATTATGATTGTAAAAAAATTAGTTTGACTTGAAAAAATAACAAGCTTATCCTTTAAGCTGAGTTTGTCATTTTTAATACAGTACGTGGAAGGTCTTATTTTTTTATGGGAATGGGATGGGATATATATGTTACTGTGTAAAATCTTTTCTAACTCATTTTTCAGAATTTGACTCACATATTAAAGCAAAAATTGTAGGAAAGTTATGCAATGGAAAATATCAACTACATTTGAAAAAACATATTTTTGAAAGTCTTTACAAAACTAGCAAAAAGACTTTCTTTTAGCACTGATGGTGACTATCTTGTAGCAATTTCAAACAAAGGTGTATATGAAGAAAAAATCCAAGACTTACTCTGCAATGAATATTCACACATGTTTCAAATATGCCTTTTTTTTGTTCGTCAAGTCTTTTTCCTGCAAGGTTTATGTTATAACAGGTTTACACAATTAATTTCAGGGCTTGGCCCCACCCCCATTGCAGTTAAAAAATAAGCTATTTAGTTTGTGCCTTTGCTGTAAGCTTGAGAGACTGGAATAAAATTAAGGTTCCTACTTGATAATTAGTTTTATTCTAATTAAATATTACAAAAGGGATGTGTGAAACCTGGACTGTGGATGCGAAAATGATGCAGAAACTCCACAACACAACACAAAGGAGAATGGCAAGGATGCAGACTGGGAATAACAAAAAAGGGCTAAAGCATAAAGGGCTGTGCAAGTGAAAAAAAAAGAAAAAACAGAGACTGACACAGCAAGAGTGAAGAAAACTGAACCTGAGGAAATAGCATTCTAGATCTCAAGAGAGAAAAAGTGACCATAAAATGGTGAAGTTGCTTACCACACCTCTGCAATCACATTATCACAGAAAGGTAAAACATGCATGGCAGCTCTTGCCCTGGCAAGATATGAATGCTATTGGGAATATCTAGATAAGATTAATTCACATTAGGATTTTATATTAATAATGAGTAAGATCTATCACGTCTGAAACATAAGAGAAAGCACATTATCAAAAACTGAATTCACAGATTATCCTTGTATCATAGTTTCAACATGCAGTATAAAGAGGTGATTTTAAAATAAAATGTACTCACTAGGATAATACAGCAGATTTTTTGTATCTTATGATAAATACATTAAAAACTAATGTATGTGAACATGTTACATTTTAATCAAATTAAAACTAAAACAGTAAATACGGCGTATGATTTGAAAGGCTATACGGAATGGATCCAACAGTGACAATGGTTTCTATCAACCACTGGGACTTTTAATTTAGAATTAGCTCAAGTTCAAGCAAAACAAAGAGTAAAGGCCCGTAGACTAGCCTGATTTTAACTCTGACAAGGTGCTTTTTTTCATTGCCTAGAGGTTTACATTTTGACCTGGTTAGATTCAAAGGATTTTCAGATATTAAAAAAATGTACTTATTTATTCACCAAATTCTTTGGCTATGTTTCACTAACAATTTCACACAAATTCCAACAGGTATAAAGTACATGCAGGAAATGAATGGACAGATTTTTTAATCATATCCATAAAAGTGATTAATAATGACTCATTTTAGACTAAACAGGCATTTTGAAAACTCTGAAGAATGCAGTGGTGGCTTTATTTCTACATTTTTCATATACATTTCACACAAATGGCCATAATTCAAGGTTAGACATTGAAAACGATGGTAATCTATTATAGGGACTTTTATATAAACAACCAATATTTAACATATTCAACATGTTTACATAATACAAGTTTCTTTGTTCAATTGTTACTTCCTTAGGTTCATTACTCTGTATTAGAGCAAACACCATGAACAGCTTTTCTCCATCTCAAACCGTTCCAACCTGTGCTCTCCAGCTTACTTGACTCCACTTTGTAATTCTTTACTTCTGACTCTGTCTCTCAGTATGAGGTGTTTTTGGGTGCCTTCCTTTGGTTTATAGTTATTAATAACTGTTTTTGACATGATTGGCTTAGCAGAGAATATGTCTGATTAATATCAACATTTGTTTCCTTACATTCTTGTAATGAATGCCTTCTGGAAATTTTCCCACAAGTCACGGAGACTGGAGATTAAACATTCTTTTGCGGACACTTGGTTTTGTCTCGATTATCTTGAATTTATGTTTTCAGTATTTAAAACAAATATTTTTATATATATAGTAATGAACTCATATTTAGGTTTAGGATTAGCTTTTTGATGTTCTCCATGTGTTCCTTAGGGAGATGAAAGCTTCTCATATACTTTGCAACACCTATAATGATTCACCTCTGACAGTAAATGGATGTTTTAATTTAGAGCAAAACTGAAGGTTTTTGGTTTTTCTTGATAGATGTTGTGTTTGAGTTGTGCTGATGGAATTTTTGAAAGCAATGTCCTATCTTTACACACTTTAGAGGTTATGTAATGAAGAGTGTTACTGTCTGCATAGATCAGGTTTTCCAGCTGTGTCTGTGCACCCCTGTATTCTTTGATTTCTGTTTTGTATCTTTTTTCTAATGCACTCAGTGACAAAAAGAAATGGAAAGGGTGATTACACACACATGTTAGTACCTCAAAAGGATCACACATGATCTGGACGTCAGTTTCTGCTGACATTGTCAAAGGTGTAATCAGTAATAATTGTCTGTTTAGGAATGGTATCAGTGTAATTTACCTCTTGAAACAACCGATCTGCTTTGGTTGCTAATACACTTTCTATTCTTTGTGACTGATCAATCTTGTCTGGTGAATTGTGATATTTATTTCTGTTTTCGGTGATAACAAACTTTCTTCATCCTTCTTTTGCTTTCAATTTTGCTTACTTTATAATGTGTTCAAGGTCTCATTTCTTGCTTACCCTAATCAATCAGTCAGTCATAATTTAACATCACAAATGTGCTTAATCCAGTTTAGGATTGCTGGATGTAAGGTTACAAACAGGCCACAGAGTCACTGAAGAGTCATCTCATACAGAGAGGACAGAGGGGCGTACACTGTGCGTTGCCAATTAACCTACAGTAAAATGCAGATCTTTGAAAACATGTAAACCATGCAAACTCCACACCTACAGGGACAGAACTCTGGCTGGGAAGCAAATATTAGTACTAATATAAGCACTAAGCAAAACCACTTTTTGTCTAGAACCACACTAACGTAGATCAAATACTGATACATAGGTAATGCATGAGTTGCTGAAGATTTTACATCAAGTTGCATCTTGCTGTAGTGCCGTATTTTAAGAAGTTACGTCTGTACTCTGTGCAGAGATTGTTCATGGCACTGGGCTTAGCTACTTCACACTCATCAGATTCTTTAGATTACACCTCCCATGTACCTACAGGGTAGTTATTTTTAGCTATTATTGTGGAAATAAATTCAAAAGACTACATGTAGACAGCAAAATAAGCTATGTATACAGTTACAGCAGAGCAAAGAGAACTTTTGAATAAGCAACTGTAGCAGTAAAAGTGCTTTTCACTATATCTTTTGTGCGATACAGTACATCTATCACTTCAGTCTTTTTATTTATTTATTTGTTTATAACATTTCGTGATAAATAATGTCAGTGTTTCCCTATACAGTATTATAGAAACTTTTTGACAGATTAATGTGCGTCAAGTGTTTAGATTTTAGTTTCTTTGGTGAAAAAGCCTGAGGCTACTCTAGTCAACGTCAGGCTGAGAAGAGGTTTTGCAGGAAATGTAGGTACAATATCGATGTTGTGGTGTATGGTCGGCCGTTCATCCCGGCTAGTATCCCCAAGTCGCCAGGTGAAGCCCTCCCTGCAGTATGGAGGTTCCCCGAATGCCAGCAGGGAATCCTGGACATTGGAGTTTTTATACACAGCCCTGCTGGATACCATGGAGGCCACTAGGAGACGCTGCAGGGAGGAACAGTGGTTATTTGCCTTACGCCCTGGAAGTACATCCGAGTCACATGGACAAGGGGAATGACGTGCTTCTGGGGTGAAGAAAGGGACTTGTTATCTGACCCGGAAGTGATAGGAGATCGCATGGATGGGGATTGGAACACTTCCGGGTCAGGGAATATAAAAGGACTGTGGCAGCTCCCAGATGGCGAGCTGAGCTGGATGGTAGGAGGGCAACGCGTCTGGGAGTGGTGGATTATTTATTGTGATTGTTTTGAGTATAGTAATGAGTATTGTGGAGGAGAGGGTGCTCTGTGTACTGTGCTGTGTTAATAAAGTCAACATTTGGACTTTTATCTGGTGTCTGGCGTATTGGACAGGGGCTCAAGGGAGCGATACTGCCCTGTGTCTGTCACAATGTAAATACTTTAAGTTGAACTGGTCTTATCTAGTTCTCTATATAAAATTACTCTTGCAAAGATTTCATTCAATATATTGAAATAATAATTGTTAATAGTAGTTTGTTGAGCAAAGTGCCTGAATATGTAGCCTATTTGAGCGAAATACCTCTTGGTAGATGAGGAAAGCCTACATTAGTCTGAAAGAAGAAACCATAGGACCCACAACACTAGAGCTGAGCTTACTTAAATAAATGCTGTGGATTTTGTTGTAAGCTTGAAAAATTAACAGTAACAGCATTTATGCTGTTTACTTAAGGAATGTTATATGCAAAAATGATATTTTTTTATATGTTATTTACCCCATGTACTTTGCACTGGTGATCGAGAAAAATGTTAATCTCATGATTTCATGCAGAATGCAGAGAAAAAAAATGATGTCATAATCGAAGTCAATAATGACCAGTGTTGGACAATGCCAAATGATGTGAAGGATGAAAAAAGAAAAAAAATGAAAATCTCAAGTTACTCATGCTGAATAGTCAACATATCAGTTATCCAGTCATATGCTGGAAATGTGCAAAATGCATGCCTTTTTGCTAAACTATAGTTAAATAGTGTCATACACGTGTGCATGGGAGGCAGCTAAAGGGCTTGAGTAAGGGCAGTTCCGAGACATACCGTGATGTGCCAGAGTGCACTGACTCTTTTTCTCCCTTGCTTGCAGACCATTCACGGGAGATCCCACCTGGTCTTCGGGACGTCACTTTTGGGACCGAGCCAATGGAAAGAGACCTTGCCGGCTCCGGCCCCTGTGATGTCACATCCGGGCTCGTATCAATGGCAGAAGACCGTCATGAGCCCGACCTCTTTGACTTCACTTCCTGTCTTCCCCTTTAAAAGCCTCTACCTTTTCCCTATTCCCTCAGTTCTGTTTTGGACTCGGTTTTGTGCACAGCACTGCAATCATTTAAAAGAAACGATTTGCAGTCAGGAAACCAAATTACACGGGTGGCTGCCCCAAACCTTTCTATGGCTCTTTGTGACTTTTGTGACAATAGTTACTTCTGGAATTACGAGCAAACATCATAAACAGGAATGTAAAGCCTTGTGGGAATGACTTTTTGAACTGAACATAGGACTCTTCACCAATGAATGAAGGAGAGAGGTGGTCATAGGGAGAGAAAAACTAATTAAGGTTTATCAAATGTAAATGTTGTCTGGTTTTGTGAAACAACAAAATCATAGGAGGTTGAAAAATGCAACCCACAACTAATTAGTTTACCTGGATTCAGTTCATAAACAGGAGTTTACTAATTGATGAATTTTGATTGTGGGCCCACTCATGCAGGTACCCACTCTTATCCAGAGACCAGTTTGGAATTACTAACTAACTAACATCACATCTTTATGTGGTGGGAACACCAGAGTAAATCGGACAAAAACATTGAGAAAACATGTAAACTTCACATGGGTAACAACCACACACAGTATTTGATCCCAGAATGTTGGATTCAAGAAGCACATTGCTACCCAAAGTACCACTATGCCACCCAATATAAAACGCAATTCATTTATTTCTATTAGTTTAAGAGTTTTTTCTTTTTTATTATTTTCACTTAAAGGACAGATTGTTTTCCTCCGGGTACTCCAGTTTCCTCCCACAGTCCAAAGACATGCAGGTTAGGTGCATTGGTGATTCTAAATTGTCCCCAATGTGTGCTTGGTATGTGGGTGTATGTGTGTGCACGCCCTGCCCGGGGTTTGTTTCCTGCCTTGCATCCTGTGTTAGCTGGGATTGGCTCCAGCAGACCCCGTGACCCTGTAGTTGAGATATAGCGGGTTGGATGATGGATGGATGGATGGATGGATGGATGGATGGACAGATTGTATATTTCTGCAGTCCCTCATTTACAAATAAGATGGAATCTGATACATCACCAAAAAACATATTCTCAGTGGTCACGCTGCAATGGCAAAGCATCATTAGATAGAACACTCAACATGAATACAATATAGAAGCTATTAATAAATATAATAAAATTAATTTAAATAAATATCTACTTTCAAAACATCCCAAAATAAACTTAAATAGTTGGTGATAATGACAATACTCCCCTCCTAATGCATGAACTGCAAAACTTAACCAACCAACTTATGAAGGAACTTAAAGTGAAAGTAATGTAGGAGATCAGATATATACAAGTTTTTGATGTTCAAGTCTGTAGCCCTTCCAATGAAGCAGAACTTGAATGGCTGATCCCTTACATCATGAATCTAAACTGCAGAGCATAAAAACCTGAAGAAATTTAGACTAAACATGAAAGCGCATGCAGACCAACATTACAAACTTCATCCTGATTTTGATATTATTCTCAGAGCCTGGCTTTCATCTAGGGATAACCAGATGAAGGTTCTGCAACAGAAATAAACCATGATCTATTGGACCTCACAAGATATTTGAACACATGACCAGTTACATGTAAAGTGATACATTCCATACATTTTTGTATTTGTGCTCCTTTCCATGTCTCTAGACTAAAACCTGTGAGTTCTAACTATTTAACTTCTCATTGTGCTCTTCCATTCCTAAATATTGTTGACAACTCTGCAGAATATACAGAGCAACACAACCTGCAGCATCATCTATAATGTCCCTTTCGCTGTTTGGACAAAAGGGAATATCATTTCCCTTCTCTCTACTGTAAGACACTATCTGTTCTCGAAGAAGTAAGATTAGACATGGTTGGCACAAAAAACATGATAGTGGAAAGGAAGAATTAGAGGGTAGGAAGAAGAGAACAGAGAGTGTGATGAAGTTTTCTTAGCGATTAGTCAGTAAAAGAAGAGATTTATACTTAATACTTAAGTTCTCTAACCTGAAACATCTTATGTTTTCTCCTCCAGGAGGAATTTTATTTTCTTATTATATAGGTTGTATACATTGTGATGTAAGCTAATTCACAAACAGTTTTTTGTGATCCTTAAAATATTATCTGTAAACATGCAAATATTAGGGAATTTCAACAATGTTCAACACTTTAATGCAATATCAATGCCTTTATCAGTATTGTTATTGCATATCATATATAATACATCAAAGAAACCGTTGTATAATTTTCTATGCTGTATTACTTTCCTCTTGTCTATTTTAAATGATGCATTGAATTATTCCACTTCCCCATTATTTATTTAAAAGTATTTCTGATGGAATAAATGCATATAAGAATGTTAATGGATACATACAGCAGAAATGTGATAGTATCCATTGGTGGTCAAAGTTTACACATGTCAAAAAATTCAGCATTTAATGTGACAGGTTAGTAATCTGAATTAAGTGATTCAATTCTGTTCATCGATAACTACATGCTAAGTAAATACACTCTCCAACAGGTTTACACATGTTTAAATTATATTTATCTTATTTTACATAAGTCAGCAACATTAACAAAATCTTAGCATCTTATTTATACCGTGGGGATGTTAGTTTTAACAGCAAAGTCTAGGCATTGTTATATGTAATTATCCTTAATATTATTCCTACATTTGTGCCAGGGCTTGTCACTGCTATTATATAAACCTCATAATTACGTTGAATAGTTGATCAGGAGTCCTGCATGTGGTGATTATTATTCAGTACCTCCTCTTGTAATGGAGGTCAGCTATAAAACAGGAACATTCAGCTCCAGCAATCAAAGGCCATAGTGTCTCCAGGTTTTCATTCTAGCCAAGCCATCATGAACCTAATTGGCTGATTATTTAGAATAAACTGCCACTTTCACAGGTACCAAAATGTTGTCAACAAGTGTAACATGAGCTAAGAATATTTGAAAATGAATAACTGTATAGGACCAAAAACATTCACTGTTATTGACTAGGTGTTTTACAATGAGAATTTCCCAATGAATGAAATACAAATATCTAACTAAATAAATAATATAAGAACGTAATTTTTAGTGAAGTCATGATTTTGACTGGAAAGAAAAAAAAATCATAAGGGCATTTGAAGGGAATTGTATCTGTTTTGTGGGGTTTCCTTTTCTTCTGTTGTAGATCTTTTAAATTTTATTACAGACTAGCAGATGAGACAATTATGAACATATAAATGGTGGCGACGCAGTGATTAGCACTGCTGCCTTATAGATCCAGCAGAGTGATTTAGATTTCCATTGCAGTCTTTGTAGCGTTTAGACATTCTCATGGCTGCCTAGAGTTTTTCTGCCTATAGTAAAAAGCTAAGGTCTTTGATAAAAATGGCAGCTCTTAATTGGATATGTGGGAGCGACAACCCTGCATTAGGGCTACCCATCCCATGCCCAGTACTCCCCTCCTAATGTATGAACTCTAAAATCCAAACATCCAGCTTACGAGGGAACTTAAATTGAAAGTAATGTAGGAGATAAGATATTATGCTTATATCATGCTTAATTCTGCTGGGATAAGTTGCCATACTATAACTATTAAACTAGATTAGTGTGATTTCAAAATATGGAAGATATTGAAACATTAGGTAAAACATTGTTAATAAAAATTATAAACGCACAGATATATATACATATTATTTTTGAATAATACTTTTCCATTTCAATTAAACAAAGACAAATATAACATGCATTATGAAAATATAAACAATATATATGTGCATTAAATACTGAGAGCAATCTATAAATTACATTTATATATTTTGTATTTGATTGTGTTGCTGACTTTCTCCACTTGTCTGTTTCTCATTAATACACTGCAGGCAGAAGATATTTTTTGGTCCAGGCTACTTTATGTGGCCATTCCTCCAGTGTGGAGGAGGTGCCAGATGACTTCACATCGTGCCCCGTCCACTGACCCTGCAATAGAAGATATCAGCAACACAAGTCCATGCCTCTCTACACACAGTTGTGCTGCAGGCAATGGGGCTGAAGTCTCCTGCTAAGCTACAGCTGATGCAGTCAAAAGAAATTTCAAAAGTTAGAAATTCAACTAGAAAAGGCAAAGGATTAACCTCTGGGTATCACAGGCAGAAGAAAACACAGATGCCTGTTCACACAGAAAAAGTAGCCTGGTAATATGGAATACAGGAGCACCAATGTTATACTAAGGTTTAAAATAGAAAACCCAAAGGTAATTTACTCCAAATTTGACCAGTCACTCGGTACATAAAAACACATATTACCTGTGGCTGTTGGATTTTCTTATATATTTTTTTAAAAATATTCCTTTCAGGCTTTTCTAAATCTGGATTTTCCTCATCAATAAGTGTTGCTGAAATTCGCATTTGAATATAACCTGTGGGTATGACAATTGTTGATCTTCAATGTTGGTAGTAAAGTAAAAGATATATAACAAATGACTTACCTTGTGTCATAGACACCCATTCTACATGATAATGTAAGTGAAAGAGATGCAAGTGTTAACTTATAAGGTTCTTGGTTCGGTCTCCACTATTACGGCTTCAATGTGTTACCCACAGTAAGCCACCTAATTGACTAGTGTTCCATTTGTATACTTACTAGAACTCTGGGTAAAATAATCTACTAAAGAAACATGTGTACTTTCCTTCGTGGATGCCCTGTCCCATTTTTTAATCCCATGCCAGGTTGTTATTTTTTCAGCTTGCATGTTCTCCCCAAGTCTGAGTTGGTTTTGCCTGTCACTTTCCCAGAGAGGTGCTGGTTAGATTGATTATCGATACCTCATTGTCCCTGTGTGATTGTGAACAAAGGTGTGTGTGTGTACCTAGTGCTACCAGGATAGGCTTCAACCCCTTTCAGCTCTAAATTGGATTAACTGTAATGATTTTTTTATGGTATGTTAAAATGATTGTGCAAATTCTTTTGACTGTTTGTATGCCTGAAATATTTGTATAGTCAACTCTTGGGTTGATGGCACTAATGGTGGTGAATGACGGGACAACAGCACATGGACTTTCCATTCGATTGTATCATCCCAAACCATTCTTTCTTTTTATTTCTCATTGCCATTCTGGATCTGTCATTAATGTAGAATCCCATTTTAGCTAAAGGTGGTTACTTGCCTAAGAGCAACGTGCAGAAATATTTTTATCACAGAGACTTCGGTAATTAGGATTTGTATGCCTGAGAGACAGAAGGAATGAGACAGTATAACTTAGATGTTTGATAATGCTACATAGAAGAATTTAGCGACATCTGTCATTTCTCCCTTCCATCTGGAGTCTACGAAAAGTACTGTAGATTACATTTCTGAGACAATAAGAAAGACATTTCCCTTAGGTTTAACAGTCCTATACTTGAGAAATGTGTGATATCGGTTATCTCTCTGTCTCGAGTCTCATCCGTCATGCTGTGCAATGCCCTGGTCAATGCTGGCCCTTGACCAGACACAGACTGAAAACATTTCAACCATAGTGACACCAGTGACCAAAGACATTTTGTGGCATCACAGACTACACTTGAGAAAGAGTGTGAAAGAAGAAGAGAGAGAAAAAGGCATTTCTTAAATCTTTGATAATACCGCCTGCCTAAATGGTTTTCTCGCATCATCAGCCGAGGCAACAATCTTCAGAGGCAGACACTATAATCAGCCCCGCTCCAAAACGAGGAAAATGTCAAAGTTTTCAAAATGTTAAGCGACTGTGTTCCCAGAAGGGCAAGAGTGCCATATGGAGTTTGAAAGACACATAAGTAAGCAAGCTTTTCTCAAAATTATGGAACAAGCTGGAGGAATAAGCTGTCTGCGGTGGGGAGGTCTTTTGACTTAAGTTCATGCTGTGCCTGGCGCCTTTCAAATGCCAATAGGTCATTATTATCTGATATCAGAATGACAAAAATCCAAGATTTTAGTCCAGACCAAATACATATTCTATATAAAGCCATTTGCAGCACATATGTGTATTTTGCCTATAGTGGGTTCATTTGAAAAGCTGGTGTTTGAGCCATAGCGTCCATAAAATTGCTGATGGTTTTGAACTTGTTTTATTATTATTATTCGCTCACATCTTATAAAAGCGGAGCTTATTTCAAGTCTTCTAAGTCATTATGAGCGATTTTGCAATTTCTTTTCTGCTTTTATTTGGGGGGGTGGGGGTTGCTGCTTGAATAAAATAAGTGCAGATTTACTGCAAATCAGTAGCTTTTGTGTGCGGCCGCGGGAGCATGGAGAAATGTTTGGACACTAATACCCATTCATTTCAGGAGCTCTATAAATAAAAGCTGCCAACTACGCGGCTGCCGTGAAGTGGTATTCTCTGGTGCCCAGCGGGATGTCCTGTTCACATTACCGCAGCAGGAGGAACTGGCCAGAACAGCAAGACAACTAAATCAAGACATTTTCAACTTCTGACAAAATTACTATGCAGGAAAGGCGGGGGAGGGGGATTGTTGTTGGTTTAAACAAAAATGATGAAATCTTTTGAAAAGGCAGCATATTTCTAATAACACCTTTAAGAAAAGAACTGTGTGCCTGACATTTTTCTAGCAAGCATTATTCAAATGTGAAATAAACTTTTCTTTTGCTAATCTGTTTTCCATTTCAGTGTCCTTACACAAGTTTTTGGACACCTTGCTAAAACATGTTTTTGCTTCAGATTGATACATTTCTTTTTACAAAAATTATGGAAAAATTCTACACACTTTGAAACATAACATTTAAATCTATATATATTTATGAATATATTGTGAAAATATCTTATCCCTGGATCTTTGATAGGGTTAACAGGGTGGAAATAGTTATAGACACTGGGAAGAAGGAACCAAAGTCAATGTACCTTTTGTATTTTTCATTTCCAAATGTATAATTTAGTTTTATATCCAGTAATGAGCATTTTAGTGTCATGTTTCAATTCTGAGCAGAACAGCAGCACAATTACTGCTGCAGAGCAACAGGGAGTTGGGTTTAACTCCTGCCTCATTCACAGTCTCAAAGATGTTTGCACTTTCTCCCACTGTCTACGTGAGTTTTTTCTCAAAGTTCTTTGATTTTTCTCTCACAACCCAAAATGTGACGGTGAGGCTGACTGGAGACTCCAGTTTGACCCTCAATAAGGGATTGTGGATGTGTGCATGAGTGTGATTTGTTATGGATCAGTGGCTCATGTTTGCTTAGTTGACAACAGCTTTTTATCCAAGATGTAGAAATTTGATGTGGGCTTGTGTCTACTCTTTAAAAAAAAAAGTCCTGATGATGTTATTTAGTTAATCTTGTTACTCCAATATTCAGTTTTCTGAATTAAACTTTTCCATTTTAGATGTAAAGGAAGACTTAAGAAATTTGACAAGTCCATCAAGCCCATTTGTGTGGCGAATAGCTAAGCTGTCCCAGTATCTCATCCAGAATCGTCTTAAAGGTTATCAAGGTTTCTGCTTCAACTACAGACCCTTTCCAAGACAGACCCTTTCCCACACGCACTGGACACCATTAGTGACCCAGTACTTAAGAAAACAACACAGGACATACACCGTAACTCACTCGTTCAAGACCAGTTTAACACTGGCAAGCAATGTGGTCTAGAGGCTAAGGTGGGTAATAAACTGAGTGTGTGACACTGAGCAAGACACTTAAAATGCCGGAGTTCCTATTGTCAATTTTACAATTGTTAATTGCTTTGGAATGATTTTTTACTATAGAAAGGTACTATGTAAAACAAAGCTTATATGTTTGCTTCATACCAGCAGTTTCCAATCCCAAATTCAACCCCAAATTCCTGAGCTGTCACTCATCAGTGAATGCCACCATCTTATGTAACATGTGCATGCATATACCATAAAAAGGAAAATAAAACCCTTTCCCCTATTTCAAATTCATTTGCAATACTAGTGTAAAGATATCTACAACAAAACAACATTGTTGTTTTTGTCCAATCACCTGTCATTAAAAGTATCCTCTTCTGCCATTCTTGTTATAAGAAGGTAGCTGAAGCTGTTTTCAGTTTCAGTATTTCTACTTGCCATTTAGAGTTAAGCTCTGCTTAATTAATACACTCAAAAATAATGAATTTCCTTTGTTGTTACCACATTTACTGCTTCAAAACTGTATTAAAAATTCAAGCAAAAATGGCCATTGCATGTAGTTTAGGGTTAGACGCACATAGCTCTCAGGGGTGCAGACCTCTTTCTGCATCCAGGCAATTGAATGACTAACAGCAGATCCTCGGATTTATTTTACCAAGCACCACTCTTGACAAAATGACAATCCTGGCTTAAAACAACAAGAGACCACACTGTTATTAGATAACTGCAATTGTACAGTCAAGTGCTTACTGCTAGAAACACAGATTGAGTAATCCCCATTGTTCTCTTAAACAGGTGGTCTGATTAATTTGTTATCAGAAGTGAACAATGTACATTAGAAGCTAGCAGCTGATGCAATATTCGGTCCTTGGTGTACGTCAACAGTACACATATACTGTAAACTGCGTTGTGAAAGACAGATTTCATTAGGTTCTTTGTTATCTTCTTTTCCAGTTTTAAGCTGATCTTTTGTTCATAATAGAAGATTTAACTGTTGTCATGCTGAAAAAAAACATCAAATTAATAAAGAGAAATGTGCACGAAAGTGGAGAAACATCTCTACACATCGAAGAATCTTCAGTTGCTATAGTATATCAGGAAAAAAAAAGAATTAAAAACAAAAAAATATCTGAGCATGAAGAGTAGTTGAACAAATGTGAATAAACATATACAATAATGGTAAAATGACCTGTCAGAGAGAAGCACCCTCGACAAATGCCTCAGGAAAGATAAAGCATAAAAATAAAGACGCCGCCTCCTCTACTCCTCATGCTGCTCTTTCACCTTCAAACAGCATCTGACCTTACAGAAAATCAGAATTGGCGGCTGAAATATCAAGAAGCAAAATGTTTTCTTGAGAACCGATGAAGATGCTTGAACTAAAATGAAATGGTCATCAAAGAATTAAGGAAATTTTCCATACATTTTCAAGAGATTAGAGATCAGCCAAAATGAAATCAAACAGAAGATAAGAGAGATAGAAACCAAAAAGATTCCCAGTCATGGAAAATAATGGAATTTTAGATATGGTTTTCATTTTGCTTGGTGTGTGCATTTTTGAGTGTTAAAATACAATTTAAAAAGAATAAATATGTAATGAGATAGTGGGTACTGTATGGTGGCAGAGGGGTTAATGCTGCTCTTTCATATCCCCAACATCCTGGGTTCAAATTAGAAAAGGTGCTCCTGTCTGTGTGGAATCCATTTGTGCTTCGTTAGAGACTTTATCCCATTTAAGTGAGTGTTCCCTTCTATGGACGAGTGCTTCATTCAGGATTGGTTCCTGCCTTGCACCCAGTTCTGCTGGGACAGACTCGGGCTAAGATGGTTAAGTGTCTTTCAAGCTGTTCTTCATACAGTGTATCCAGTGTGTACTGTATACCATGTACTGTATATACAAATTTATATCTAGCAAAGATGTATCTGGAAAGAACCAGAAATGAAGGTAACAGAAAGCCAGAATGATAAATTGAATACCACCAATAGGCAGTATAATGTATATTCACAGAGAGTGTCCCAGAGGTCATTATCCATGCAATTAGAAATATGGTATTGAAGAACATTTAATAAGTAAGCAGAAGTCCTTCAGTCCAGATGGCAGCAAAGAGATACATCACAGAAGCATGCCCCTCCTTCTATATTTTATAATGACCAGGCTACTTAGCGGTTTACTTACCCTCTATGTGTGCTCATGGGTTGAGAATTGCAGGAATGCCTGGGGCTAGGCGGCAGAGTTTTAAGCAGATTGCCCCCAAAGTTCTACATGATGCTGATCCTAATGATTACTGAAAATTATATAGGCGATGATTATTGTCTTTGGTCCGTAAACCCTTGACACAACTACGCACGCCCCATCACGGGTTCAAATAATCTTTTACTTGAAGATTATGCCTTCAGTACTCAAGTCACAAATCCTTCCTTCTCTGCCAAAGCTCCTCCAGCAAGTGTTGTCCTCCTCCTGTGAAATGAGATGAAGAAGCCTCTTTAATGCAGGACCTAGGAGTACTTAAAGTGCGAAAACACTGCACAAAGGAAGCACTTCCAGGACAGGCAGAATCCCCTCAAAGTACAGAGAGCTATTCCCTATAGCTCTCCTTGGTGGCACCCATGGGACACAGTAAGGCTTTCCAATGAGACTACAGTTCACACTATGCCCTCTGGATGTGTGAATGATGGATTAGCAAAGCATACAGTTCTGGAAGGCTGCCATGTCCAACCATTTTATAGTGCTGTCCAGAAAATGGAATGCCTTCAGCCTTGGCTGAGACATCAGTTTTGCCCTTGCTTAAATAGTACATTTCCAATACCAGTGTCATCTGTAAAAGACAAAACTATATCTAAAACTGGCAAAAAAAAAGAAAAGAAAAAGGGCAAAAAGTTTGGAATCACTCAGAAATCCACCATCCAATGTATGGTATTTGTCTTATACTATTTAAGGAAGCAGCCAATTAAGGATAGTTGAGTCATCCATTTTGTTAATTCACAGACTTTGATGTACTTATCCTCTTGGGCAGTTGTGCATTTGGCCTTCTGATTCTTTTTCTATTATGGTTAGATCCAGTTTGCCCTCTTCTTTCAAGGCAGTAGTGTATGCATAAAATCTTCAGTTTTCTGGCAATCTGTTGCAGAGAACAATCCTCATTTCTCAAAACAACAATAGACTGACATGTTTCTTGAAAATGAGTTATTCATGGTACGCTGATAAAAAAAATATTTTTTATATGTGACAATGTCAAGGTGATTTTAAACTTTTGAATGCTGGTTTTACGTGTGTGTGTGTGTTTTTGTGTTCATAGTCATGGGCTTGTTGGAGCCAACCTTGAATGGCAGGAAACCATCATATATGCTCTCACACTCAATTATACTGTCAGTTAAGAACAGAATCACTAATCAACATAATTTGTAGGTATTTTAGATGTAGCAAGTAAAGCAGAGTGCTATGTATATGTACCTCCATCCTTTCCAGATACCATCCATCTACTATAAAAAGTGTTCAAGTTGGCAGAATCTGGAGCCTATCCTGCAACCAACCCTGTACTGGGTACCAGCTAATCAAAGGGCACACTGCCACACTCCTTCATACTGCCAAGTACCCTAACATGCACATCTCTAAGAGGCTGGAGGACAGTTGGAGTGCATATGTACGTACTGGATACGCACAAAATACAGGCTGAAAATACAGACTCTTCATTATAAAATTATGGTTTTTCATGTTGTTGAGAGGCAGAAAGCTTTTTTCTAATGTCAATTTTCATTGACCCTTATTGTGATCCTTAATAAAATTGTCAAAGCTTGTTTTAGCAGTAATTGTCCACTTTTTAATTTTTTTTTGCAAAATACTCCACAATATAATACAGTTCTCATCTCATTTCTTAGTATCCTACAGACTAAGTAAATAACACAACAGTACAATTTCATCCATAACCTCAAATATTTTACAGATATTTGGCAGGTATCAGGACCACTTTTGAAGCTATAAAGCATAACAAGATGGACAGAGTGAGAGAGTGTGAAGAAGATGTGACAGCTACTTAGGACAAATTAGAAGTGGTAGACTTTTTCATCAGGCAACACTGGAGCACATAATGTGCAGTAACATAAAGATGTATTTGGACCCGACACAGATCATTAATAAAGCATCACTTTGAAAGGAAGCAGTAGGGTCGATTTGGCCTTTTGGGCCTCTTAAATTCATCCTTAGCTATATGCATAAAATGAGGATTAAGAGGCAGAGAAAAAAGTCATCTAACTGGATTGTGCTAAAATTACAAAGGGAATGGTAAAACAGCATAACTAGTGGCTAAATGTGTTCTGAAGCATACTGATAGGCCTAACAGGCGAAGTCACAGCCTTGGGCTAAATATGCAGGTGGTCGATCGCCTCCTTTTTACAGAGGTTAACTCTAAGAGAGCACACACAAGCGGCAGGCCTGAATATGGCCTTGTCACCGGGGGAGGGCCCTTGCTGTAACAATAAGCAAATAATGACACAAACCTTACCACAGTTAAGTACATCTCACAGTGAGGGTTCACGGATGTGCAGCCTGGAACAAAACAGGAGATAAAGGAGTCCGGCCAGGCTTGGCCACAGCTGGGATTCGCCACGCTGAAGGGGCTGCCATTTTGATTAAGGCAGGGTTAACCTCTCAATTTACTCAAAGTGAAAAAGAGGCTTGTGGTTTATATGCCTATCCTAATAGAACTTGACTAGACTATATGAGCCAAATGAATATCAGTGTCTTTCTTTTTGTTTTCCTGTTGTTGGAATATATACTATGATTTAAATATGGCACCAAAAGGATTTAACTTTTTTTCACACATACTATGACAGGAACAATCTCTATATATGATTGTATACTCACTCTACTCCTTCAGAGAGAAGTAAACTTTAGCAAAATAATTCTGTCATAATACCCTCAGAGTAGACATTTAGCCTGGATGCTTCTGAGACAAGCAGTGTGATATAGTAGATAGGAAAATGAACTGTAAACCACAGAGTCCCTGGTTAAATTTCCACTGCACGAGCCTGAGTAAGTGTTGCTTCCCTGTATGCATCTAAACTGTGTTATGTACAGTTTGAATGCTGCATACTGTATATGTACAGTGACGGTGTTACTGTTGTAGCGAAAAATTCAGAGTCCCTTCAAAATCAGATTGAAAACAACTCAGTTTAAAGTATCTTATCAATGTTTATTACTTAAATTTGATACATTCAATTAGGACGGGCACTTTCCGTGGCATAAGTAATAACAAGGTGCTCAATAAAGTGAACAGGGGTAGATTGTAGCTGTGCTCACTAGAATACAGGACAGAGATACAAAAGCACAATGCATTAAAGCAAAGATATAGACATGTATTGGTACATATCTGTTTATTTTCTGTATTGAGTTAGTTTTTTAAATGTTTGGTACAATATGTGCTCTGATTGCTGTGGACTGTTTATAATCAATCCTTTCATGAAAGAAAATAGAGCTGACCGATTTTTTTATTAAAGCTTCACTGTAATATTTGCATTATTTTTATTTAATGCCGAGACCACCATCACCAGTTCTGAAGACTGTTACTTTCAACTTTGTTCATACTGATGTGCCATGGGCACAATTCGGTAAGGCTTCTTAAAGAATTTCTTTGTCTTTCTGTGCTGTAAGCACGCTATCAGAGCCAAGAGTGCGCTGGCACTTTTGGAATTACATAAAACGCAAAGGAATCTGATTTTCATGGGCTCTACACTTTCTCATGGGCTCTAAAATTTCCCTTCAAGGAGTCTTCCACCAGTGAAAAAAAAGTGTAGTTTCTTAATTTGGAAAGTATGTCAGGACACGCCTATTGCCTGAACAGAGTTTTTCCTGGCATAGATTTGCAGGGACCCATAACAATCTCAACAGTAGTGGGCATGAAACAAGAAAAACACACACAGTCCATCACAGTGCACATGAGGACAATTTGGTGCAATCAGTCAGCCATTGTACAAATTGTTAAGAATCCAGTGTCTTTGGATGTTACCAACATTTACAAAAGGAGAATACATAGACTGTACCCAAAAGGAGTCCCAGCTTGGACGTGAAGCTGGATCCATGTTTATTGTGGTGACAAATTTGATGAGATGCCTCAAACTGTTTACAACATATTACGGGACCTTGCTGCAGGAAGTTGCCACTTCATTTTGGAAATCCATTTGCATTACATCGATCACATCAGGTCAGATGCAATACTATTGGATGGAGGGGAGGTGGGGAGCACATGGGTGGCAAGGAGTTGCAAGAAACAATGACAGCAGCAAGAAAGAAACGCAATTAAAACAACAAAGATTCTCTTTGGCTTAAAAGGTGTCTCTGGCTCAGGGCTGCTATTGATTTAGTCATAATAAGGTACTGCAGCAGCTTGTTGAAGTCATAGAGATTCTCAGGTTAGAAGCAAACAAAAGTAGTTTTACACAATCTGGTCAGTTGACCCCTTTACTAACAAGTGCAGAATGCAGAATATCTCCAGGAAGGAGAGGTCAGACCTGGTACCAGGAAGTGAGTGGAACATAAGAGTGGACATTCAGTCCTATCTGAAGTCCCCAAATGAGATTACCACAACCTTTTTATGCCCAGACTTTGTCCTATGGTACATCTCTTTCACAATGGTAATGGTAGAACTCGCAGTCCAACTGGAGGAAGTAATAAGGTGGCTTTTGAAAGAAAAAAAGAATAAATACGACGGGGTGAGAATGAAATTTGAGAATAAGGGTGGAAGGCAACCATTTATCCCATTAAAGTTGGTTGCAGAGGCTTCATCAGGATCTTAACTCAGCTTTTGTTCAAGTCCCTGGAAGTTACCGGATTAAGGTTACCAAAGGCACTCAGGGAGTTGGCAGAAGAGGTGTAACAAGGGAGTTTCTGCCTCTGACTAAGACAGAAGGACAAAGTATGTGGAAGAAAAGGGTCCTTGGGTCAACTGTACGGGATGGTGGAGAGTTGTCCCTACCACTGTTTGGGTGCCTTGACATGTCCTGGGAATGATAGAGTGAAACATTAGTGAATGGTGGCTCCCAGCTAACAACCCTGCATATGGCCCTTTGGCACCATCTGTGATGTGCCAGGCAGCAATGCTCAGTGCTTATATTTTGAATTTTCTTGATACTCCAAAAAGTTAAATTATCTTCCGTTAAATCTAATTACTCTAGCTACCTCATTTAATGATCAATTTTCATGAAACTTCCAAATTATCTGTGTTAACTGCATTCGTTTGACCTGAAAGGTGATTTGATCACTGCAAAACCTACAATAACTATTAGGTGAAAATTATAGATGAGCTTTGTTAGGCTGAATACTCTGTTCTCATCAAAATTGCTCTAATGTTCTAAAGAGATGCCTATTAAATAAATTAATCTCTCAATAAAAGTGACTTTTTCCATCTTTTTTAATGCTTTAAACCTCCCACGGCAAAAGGAGAGCAAAGTCTTTCCCAATTCGCCCTATATAGGTACCTTGAGAAGTTGGAAGCAGGTGGTGGTCATGTTTTTGGGATGTTATATAAAAGAGTGTATCTTGTATAGTATGTAAACTAAAACCATATATTCATCACACCCTCCATGAAGAAAATGTTCGACTTTGCATCTGGCAACTCCTGGCAAAGCAGAATTTTCCAAGTGAGCTGGAAAGTTAATAATTGAAAGTATTTACTTTATTATAGTCCAGCCATTATTTATGATATCCAATATTTAAAGCAAACTACACATTATTCAAGTCTGTGATGCTGTTGAACTTTAACGCTCACAAGCTATTATGATGGCTGTGAAAGCTATAATTGATGACACTGATAAAGTACCCCATATGCCCACAGGCATCTGTTATGAACATACTTGATCCATTTCATGGCTGTTAGGACCGGAGTCTACTCCAGCAGAATAAGGTGCAAGGCAGAAACCAATTCTGTATGGAACATCAGTCTATTGTAGTGCACAATCATGCAGACACCCACAATGGTTCGATTAAGATAGAATGTACATTATTTGGATGTGGGAGAAATCCATCATAACTGAAGAAAACTTGCATTGAATGTGCGATCTGTTTTCTGGAACATTGTGATGCAGCATTAACCTCTGCAACCCCATACTGACCTTGATAAACATTTTAAATAAATTTAAATATTGCCAAATATGTGTTTTAAGATGTTGGTTAAAAGAGAGAAGCCAGTCCCAAACATGTCAGTATACAGTCAAAAAATAGACCACAAGGAAAATGATGGGAAAGCTTGGGACCTACTAAAATAAATAAATAAATAAATAAATAAATAAATAAATAAATAAATAAATAAGTGAATTGGAATATCATTATAAAGGAGTGTAACACCTTCTTTCCAATAAATAAAATAAATGCTTTTGAAATTCAACATACTGTATAAACACATTTAACCCGGCAGATATGGCATGGGCAGGGCATAGATCAAATGGGACAAATGGATACTATGATATACTCATTCAAAGTTTGCTAAAATCAGCACAAACACAAGACCTTAACAGATATGTTTGATCACTATTTGTGTTTAAATCTCAGGTATAAATATATTTATTTGCACATTTTTATGACAAAGTGGCACTATGGCCTATGCTACTACTTCACAGGTTTATTTTATATCTGTCATTTTTGCACATTCTCTGTGTGCCCTCTATGGTATTTGGCAGGGCACATCAATTTGCCCTCAACATTCCACAAATGTGACAGTAAATTGACATTATTTTAGTGAGGGTAGGTGTGTGCATGACTGTGTGTGCTCTGGCCTATGGCTTCCCATCCCATTTTAGCACATCTAACCCTGAACAGGATCAGCAAAGTTTGAAAACTTATCTTAAATAAAACAACTATATTCAAAATTAATATGCAAGAATAATTAATTATTTATTTTTGATGTTAAAGTTTATCCAACTGTTGCTGATATGTAGAAAACCTTTCATTAAAATTTGATAGAAAAAAGCCAAAACACTGACGATCAAGTCTAGAATTTCAATTATTAATCCAATCTAAAAACAAAGGTTAGATAGATAGATAGATAGATAGATAGATAGATAGATAGATAGATAGATAGATAGATAGATAGATAGATAGATAGATAGATAGATAGATAGAATCTTTCCATTTTCAGGTTGTAACAAATCTGAAGAATGATTTGACTGTCACAAACACAAAGGTTGCACTTTTAAAACTGATATAAGTGTTTTTCCCCTGGTGCCAATCGCCTTAGTCACTACATATTAGATAAAGTTTTATCCAAATTTTGCTTAAATACAGACAAAATTAAACTTAAATGAGCATACAGAAATACCAAATTATAATTATGCACTCCATTGCCATCATTATTAATGTTATTTTTTTGTGTTATTATTCCAGCCTAAAGCATTTTGTCTGCTCAGCCCAGATGGCACTTAATTGGTTGGCAATGGGTGCAAGGGGGTCTTCTTTGAGTTGCAAGTATCGATTGTTAATACTGAATAGAAAGCCTTACGATGCAGAGAGAGCGCTCAGTGTGAGAGCTGCAAACACAAAGAAAGCACCAGCCAGACACAGGAGACCGAGCACTGAAAGGAAAGCAGAAACAGCTGAGCCTTAAAGAATACATGAAAAAACTCACACATACACAGACTACATGTGTGGGAATTCAAGGCAGGAGGAGTTCAGGGGTGAAAAATATCATTATTCCACCTGCAACCATGAAGCTGGCTGGCTGGCAGCTAAACAACAACCCACAGTATGCCTGGCATATAAAGCAAAGTGTGTGTGTGTGTGGGGGGGGGGGGGTACCTCGAAGGCACCTACAGGGTTGCCAAGCACTGGAAACTACAGATCTCAAACCTGAAGACCTCTGTCCTCAGCTTTAGGTTTGTATTTGCTTTAAATAGCACTGAGAATTACGGATAATGGCACTTAATGAGTAAGTTACCTAACATTATCAAGATCAGTAAGACTTTGGATTACTAGATAATACAGTCTTTACTTTGAGAGCTGGCATCCTGCATAACCCTGCCAGTTACACTGCTCTGCCGTTGTATTGTCCACAAGACAACTCAAAATAAGTGCTAACCAACCCAATTTTCAAAGCGAGAAATCACTTTATGTAAAGAACATGTACCTTATATGAAGTATATAACATAGTTTTAAAGTTAGAACCTGGACTGTAAACCCTAAGGATGCAGATTCATTTCCTACCCCTGACTCATTGTTATAGCTATTAGGGAGTCAGTTAATCTCTCGGTACTGCAGAAATATGGAAGCATTTGTACTGTGCACTGGTGACCTTAAATGTAATTTGGATAAAAGCAACAGATAAATAAATAATGGAAAGAGATGCAACATTATAATAAATGACAGGTTTTGCTTGTTATACCACAGATGGCTTGGTAATGATAAATATCTTTACAAAAATGTTAAAATTAGCACAGCACCTTTATTATTCAAGATAATTAAGGCTCAATGTTACTGCGCGTCATGCTGTAAGCAAATGTTCAAGTTTATTGTGTTCTCTATTTTGGAAACATTTTTGTTTAAATTTTCTATTGTGGTATGGGTCCAGTTTCTTTTGAGAACTTTTTTTCTGATATGTTCCCTTTTTATTTTTCACCACTTTAGGATAGTAGAGGTGAATGGATTGCACCACCTGAATGAATTCACACATCTTCTGAACTCATTGTATTGCTACATGCTTGCTTCTAATTCTATTGTTATGCTGCCTGCATATTTAGGACAGTCTGTTCCCACCTTAATGTGGGTTGCTTTACTCTCCTTTTGGGAGCTGAATCAGTGTCCTTGCCATACAAACAGACAGGAGCCTACCCCAGACCTGAATGGTAAGGCCACACAGTGGCTTTAGGGCTTTTTGGTTCATTCATTTGTGCTTTGAGGATACATCCTCTGTTATAGTTATAAAAAAAAAAAAACTATTGTAAATTACTTTTTAAATGCTTTCATGTCTGCTTTTCTTAAGCCTGTGGCACTTTGAAGCTTTATCCAGTTGTTCAGTCTTCCATTTCACATTTTTTCACATTTTGCATTAAAACTGTTTGCATCTAAAGTATGTTGTGACTATACTACATAAAATAAAGCCTGCCTGACTGAGCGAGCCTAAGTGTTTGATGTACTGATGATCTGTAATGCATGGAGTGCTATTTTATATATTTTCAATAAAATTTCATCCATCAATAAAACCTGTCACAAAGCACTTTAGCAAGCACTAAATATTTCAATTAAATTTCTCTCAAATACAATTCATGAGTATATAATAACATTAACATTTGCTCCACCCAGCATTGGTTCCTGCCTTGCACTGTAAGCTGCCAGGACAGGCTCTGACCGAATCTAACTCTGAGTTGGGTTCAACATGTGTACAAATACAACAACAACATTTATTTATATAGCACATTTTCATACAAAAAGTAGCTCAAAGTGCTTTACGTACTGAAGAAAAGAAAAATAAAAGACAAAATAAGAAATTAAAATAAGACAACATTAGTTAACATAGAAAAGGAGTAAGGTCTGATGGCCAGGGTGGACAGAAAAAACAGAAAAAAAAACTCCAGATGGCTGGAGAAAAAAAATAAAATCTGTAGGGGTTATAATGTGTTTTAAGCAGTTTTCAGCCCGGCGAATTCCTATTGGCAGGCTATTCCAGATTTTAGGTGCATAACAGCAGAAGGCCGCCTCACCACTTTTAAGTTTTGTTCTTGGAATTCTAAAGAGATACTCATTTGAGGATCTGAGGTTACAATTTGGAATATAAGGTGTCAGAGATTCCGATATATAAGATGGGGCGAGATTATTTAAGGCTTTATAAACCATAAGCAGAATTTTAAAGTCAATCCTGAATGACACAGGTAACCAGTGTAGTGACATCAAAACTGGAGAAATGTGTTTGGATTTTCTTTTCCTAGTTAAGATTCAAGCAGCTGCATTCTGCACTCGTTGCAAACGATTTATGTCTTTCTTGGGTAGTCATGAGAGGAGTGCGTTACAGTAATCTAGTCGACTGAAAACAAACACGTGAACTAATTTCATAGCATCCTTCAGTGATATAAGAGGTCTAACTTTAGCTATGTATCTTAAGTGAAAAAATGTTGTCCTAGTGATCTGATTAATATACGATTTAAAATTCAGATTACAGTCAACAATTACCCCTAAGCTTTTTACCTCCGTCTTGACTTTTAATACTAATGTATACAATTTATTTCTAATAGCCTCATTGTATCCATTATTGCCAATCACTAAGATTTCAGTTTTCTCTTTATTTAACTTGAGAAAGTTACTATTCATCCATTCTGAGATACAAGTCAGACATTGTGTTAGTGAATCAAGAGAATCGGGGTCATCAGGTGCTATTGATAAATACAGCTGTGTGTCATCAGCATAGCTGTGGTAGCTCACGTTGTGCCCTGAGATAATCTGACCTAATGGAAGCATGTAGATTGAGAATAACAGCGGACCCAGAATAGAGCCTTGTGGAACACCAAATCAGATATCATGTGTCTTTGAGTTGTAATTACCACAACTAACAAAGAATTTTCTACCTGCCAGGTAGGATTCAAACCAATTTAAGACACTGCCAGAGAGGCCCATCCATTGACTAAGGCGATTTCTAAGAATATTACGATCAATGGTGTTAAATGCGGCACTCAGATCTAAGAGGATGAGAACAGATAAATGGCCTCTGTCTGCATTCACCCGCAAATCATTTACTACTTTAACGAGTGCAGTTTCTGTGCTGTGATTTGTTCTAAAACCTGACTGAAATTTATCAAGAATAGCATGTTTATTGAGGTGGTCATTTAACTGCATAATGACTGCCTTCTCCAGAATTTTACTTAAGAAAGGCAGGTTAGAGATGGGTCTAAAATTTTCAAGAGCCGAGGGGTCGAGATTATGTTTCTTAAGTAGGGGTTTAACTACAACAGTCTTAAGACAGTCTGGGAAGACCCCCGTATCTAATGACGAATTTACTATGTCAAGAACATTATCAATTAGCATGTCTGATACTTCTTTGAAATAATTTGTTAGTATTGGGTCAAGGACGCAGGTGGAGGGTTTTAATTGAGATATTATTTTTTGTAAATCAGGTAAATCTATCCTAGTGAAAGAGTTTAATTTGTTTATAACGGAATGCTGGGGTTTAGGAGGATCCTTAATGTTGGGGAGATATACTATGTTATTTCTAATATCATTAATTTTTTGGTTGAAAAATACAGCAAAAGCCTCACAGGTTTTACTGGAAGTACTTAGGAGGCATTCCTTTGAGTTACCTGGGTTTAGCAGACGATCTGTCGTAGAGAATAAGACTCTGGGATTACTAGCATTGTTATTTATAATCTTAGAGAAATAGCCGCGCCTCTCAAGACGGACAGTGTTATTGTATTCTGTTATTTTAACTTTTAATATTTCATAGTGAATAGTTAGTTTAGTCTTCCTCCATTTATGCTCAGCTCTACGGCATGTTCTTTTTAAATCAGACACTCTTTGGGTCTTCCATGGAATAACAATGCTAGAAGATTTTTTAACTGTCTTTTCAGGTGCAACTATGTCAACAGCAGCTCTCACTTTAGTATTAAATCTTTCCACCTTACTATTTACATTATCCTCACTATTATAGTTGGCACTATAAACGGACTGATTGCTTAGAATGTTTGTAAGTTTTAAAGCTGCTGCTGAGTCAAAGAAGAGCTTTTTAACAATATGCTTCTCATGGGTGTTTTCTATCATTATTTCTATATTAAAAAGTAGATGAAAATGGTCTGATAGACCAATATCAATGACCTGCTTTATGTCAACTTTTAGTCCTTTACTAAGTCTAACTTATGACAATACAAATGCAATCAGAAACAAAATAAATGAAAATGAATGGTAAATGACCAAACCAGAACCCCCTTGGCTCTCTCTCTCCCTCATTCTCTGATGGTTTAATGGCCATTTACTGGGTTCAGCTAGGTTGGCCGGCTGCATCCCAAATCTTGGAACAGATATTTGTATGGCTGGATGCCGATCACGGTGCCAACCTCCTTTAGTCTCCTTTCTGACTTTATTGTAACCCCAGTCCACAGGGGTTCTTAAAACTGATCTTGACGAGCAGGTTACAGAATTTATGCATGGTTGGACATTAAATAAGAAGGTCCTGTTTTTAGAAATCAGTAGGAAAACAGACTATATTTCAAAGTTAAAATGGAGGGAGATTTGTAAATAGACAATGAGAAAATACAAGAAAGTGGGCAGCATTTTGCAGCATTATCAGCAAAGTGTTAAGAGAATGCAGAGTAAATGGAGAATTTAAACTTCAAATTTTAGAGATCTTGGTAAAATTTTTGATGGCTGTTCCCCGCTTATGTATTGTTTTATACCAACTTATAAATACATTAATCAAATAACGATAACTACCCTCTGCCATTCTGCATATTCAGTACCCACTGCCATACATTAGTTAGTTTTATCTCTTGGCAGGAAGGATGACATCAGCTGTAGAAATCTGCTGCCCATCTTGTCTTCAACTCTTTCACATATTAAATAAACTGCCAAGTGTTATATTGTAATTTTAAATTAAGGGCCTAACTGCAGTTTAACTTGCTTAAATCCAATATTTATAAATGCAATTTATTTTGAAAGATGAACAAGTGTGTCCAAAAACTATTGAAAATAATAATTTGAAACACTGTGTTTACTTAGAGAAAATCACAAATGAATGTTTCATACACAGTAATATTGAATTGGACATGAAGGAAGCCACAAAAATGATACTAGAATGCTATACTCGATGCATTATGAAAATTGACAAATAAAGATGAGACACCAAAAAGAATGGACTAGCATATATTATATTATATTATATTATATTATATTATATTATATTATATTA